>CP135553.1:3510938-3524744 GCA_032402905.1 Khaya senegalensis | reverse complement strand
GCCACAAGGGACATGCTTATTATGCCACTTCCCCACAACTAACGGCCCACTGCTCTTCTTTTTGACTAGTTTAGGGCATATATCACCGGTGGATCATAATTTTTTACACAAATGGATTCCGAATTTATGCATTTAAATTGACATCAAATAAGTCAATTATTAAATAACTAATGCCAAATGATACAATTAAAGAATTAAATTGTATTTTAAATTTAATCTATTCATTTAAAAATTTATATAATAAAATTTATTTATATTTTAAATATTTTTTAAATATTAATTAATTTTATTATAAATATAATTAAATATTTTAAAAATAAATAATATAATAATAAATTTAAAAATAAAAAATTATAAATAAATTAATTAAATTAAAAAAATAATTTGGCACTAAATAATCAATTATGTTATAAATGAATTTTTATATGAAAAGTTTAAAATTTAAATTCAATATAATTATTTAATTGTATCATTTGGCATTAGTTATTTAATAATTGACTTATTTGATGTCAATTTAAATGCATAAATTCGGAATCCATTTGTGTAAAAAATTATGATCCACCGGTGATATATGCCCTAAACTAGTCAAAAAGAAGAGCAGTGGGCCTTTAGTTGTGGGGAAGTGGCATAATAAGCATGTCCCTTGTGGCTCGGAAATGGCATCAATGATGGATCAATTATCATCAAACTAGTACACTGTGTAGTCGACAAGTGTTGTCACTGAACTCTGCTTCTGTTGTCTCAGAAATTGAAGTTGGGCATCCAGCCTGGCCCATGACGTGCGAAGTTCTGTTTTGAAATTTGGATTCAATTAGGTCCACAGTTTTCGGCAGGTTGAACAAACTCCATGCCAATTCTCACACCTGCTGGCCTGCCTGCCCGAGGGATGTATGATAGTATTCGAATAAGGTAAATTTATGTAAGTTATCTTCCCTTAAACTTAGATATAGGCGCTGAAGTTATCAATCTTGCATTGTCAAACTACCCTTATAAATAGTGATAGCAATGGGTCAGGTAGGAGTTGGGATTGTCATCCTCATTTCCAACCACCCGTTTTACAAAAGAAAAATGGGTTATACTTTGTTTTTCAATTCGTATATAGAAATGAGGCCAAATGCAGCACTATTTTCTAAATCGTGATAAGTGCTATTCCCCTTCCATTCCATTTATGAAAACGGAGCTAAATATGTTCCGTTTTTCAATCCGAAAGAGCGAAGTTCTGAGAACTTAAAAGAAATTATGTTATATTACAATATATATTTTTGATAGCTTGATATTGGATACTAAATTAAGAATCCTAGTAACTTAGGAATGTACACGATTGGATTTTCATGAAGTAAAACTTAAAAAAAAAAAAATCATTTTTTTTTTTTAAATTTATAAACACAAAAAAAAGATATGATATTACTACGTAGCCGAATCAAACAAAGTTCAATCTGGTTTGATTTTTTTTTAATTTTTAATAATTTTAATTTGTTATTATATTTTTATTTATAATGTACTTCTTATTTAAATTATATTAATTTAATAATTATTTAATAAATTATCAATAATAAAATATCATGTAAAATTATATACATCCAATATAAGTCTTTTAATATCCATTTAATCTATGCTTTAATTGCGAATTCTTTTTTGATTTTTTTTATCTTGTCTTTTAAGTATTTAGGAACATGTTACATAATTAACAATGAAATGCTTGGATTGTCATTTATCAATTAACTTATTAATATGAAGTTAATGGATAATAGTAAAAAAAAAAATACAAAAAATAAAAAATAAATATAATCAAATAAAATATTAATTTATAATCTAAATTTTATGTCATACATCACTAAATATTAAAGATAAGAGTAAGAGAAAGTTTTAGATAAGATAGTATTATCACGTCAGCATTGTTGACGTAGTAATATCATCTAATTAATGAAACAATAGAAATATATTTATTAATAATGAATGAAAAAATCAATAAAAAATTTTACTATTTAATTAATATAGTAAAAAAATTATAAATTATTTATTAATTTTTTTTACTTATTTTATTTTATTCCTCAAATTAACTAATATTTACTTATATTCTTTTGTGATACAGACAATTATATAAATATTTCATAACCTTTCCTTTCTTTTTTTCTTTTAGAAAAATAAACTATGTTTTTGCTTTAAAAGAAAATCCCATGCATGGAGTCATGTGTGGGTGGGTGTAGCTTGGCGGAGGTTGGTGTGGTTCAGCCCAAACCTGAAAGCAAACATTAATCATTAAATAAATGGATTTCCATTTATTAAATGGATAGCCATATGGTTGCTCACATGGCCAGACCAGAAAAGAATTCAATACACAGTTGGGTTGTTTTAACTTTCAATATTTCATAACTTAATTTTTTTAAAATTAACATAGTAAAATTATTTTATCTAAATTTTTTCATAAAAATAAAAAAAATTTAGAGAACATTCTAATACTTTAATTGCTGACTCTTGTCACTCAATTCCAATTACAGTGCACAGGTACAAAGCTGCAAGCCAATATATATGACCAACTTCTTGTGATATTCATCTGTGAATAAGTTGCTGCTTTCCCAGTGGAGATCCACTAAACCACCCAGAACATTGCAGTCTCCACAACTATGTTCTTTACATTTATAATCTCCCACGCATTCCTCCTCTTTCAATTGTTTTGCGCGAAGGAGTGCTTTTGGTATTATCAAAAGATTCTTTCAAATAGTGACATTACGTACACAACAAAAGGAAAGATGATGACAAATTTAGTACTGTAATGAGTTAACTTATTCAATTTCAAGTCTTAAAAAATTTTAGTAATGGTTCATAGTAATTTATTAAATGGTACTTATCTTTAAGTCAAATAAATTTTAATAGGACTATTAATATTGACCTATAACCATTCAAGAAGCATAAACTTAGTCGATTATTCATCAGTCTGAACACCCAATATAGCATGTAGAAATCTTCTTTATCTTGGCCCCATTTCACATGTACGTGTTCCGCCAAAATTTCCTAAACCCGAACAGCCATCGACATTAGGTTAAGACGCATTGCAATATGTGAAAAGAGAGGCAGAAAAAAAAAAGAGAGAAGCCTAGAGCTAGAGCGAGAAGATAGCAATCTCTATCGAATTGATGCAAAGAAAAAGCAGAGAATAGGGCGGAGGCGTGGGGGGTGGTGTTGGTGGTGTCGTGGTTTACGAGGCGGCGATTTAAGGTGGCGGCAGGCACCTGGAATAATAATTAGTCCTCATACAAATTAATTAAGTATTCTAACTAATGAGAAAAATATGTATATTATGGCACATGCATAAGAGTCAGCAAATGAGCTGCACCATCCCATCGTCGCCCTTTGGCTCCCCATTTGATTGACGGTGTGGCTGCGGCCTTTAATGGCGCATTTGACATACAAGTCATAATTTTCTCCATTGATTTTTCTTAACCTTGACATACTCTAATGATCATTGATCAAGCTATTCGGAAGGAGGGGATTGAAAAGAATAAGAATAAAGAAAGAAAGAGAATCTATTTAATAGTTAATGCTCAACCTGGACCGTGAGTAAATGCATAAATAGATGAAGGATTTAAGGAAAGAGTGATCACGCCATAAAATCGCCCCCCTCCAACACCTATTACCTTAGGCTAAAGGATTCAACTTCATCTGCTGCAACCGTCTGCATTCACTTCAATTCCCAAAGCCTAGCCCTTACCTACACCTTGCAAATCGAACCGGCTGTCTTTTTGTTTTCAATGGCATTTATACCCCTCGTTTCCTTCAATGCCGTATCCTACGTTTCTAGTCAGTTTTTGTTCTTCCCGAGACATGATAACCATTCAGCAACGAATCAAACCACCATCGATCAAAGCGAAAGGGCAACATAGGTAGTTTCCTGCATGCAGAAGGCGAAACCAAAACCTCCCTTGGCCGCTACCTGCCATGTTTTCAGAGATGTTTTGGCACCGAAAACAGTACGCATGTCAATACCCTCTCTTTCTCTCTTCATCTTTCTTCTTCTTTTTTTTTGCCCTTTTTGTTTGGCCCTCCATCTTTCTCTCCGTGACAAACTACAAAAACCATGCAAAATGTAGGCCAAGCCACAATCATTATCTTTCTTCCTCACTCTCTTCTCTCCGTCTCTATCTCTACAGTCCCTTTCAAAAATCCTAAACTTTGAAATTAAATAAATCAAGCAAGAAAACCCTAAAATTTTTCCTTTTTCCTTTTACTTCTTCTTGTTGCTGTTGAGATAAAGACATGGAGGGTGATAACCTGGACATGGGTAGTTCTGGTGGGACTCTGGCGCGTTCAAGATGGAACCCGACAAAAGAGCAGATAAGCATGCTCGAAAGTCTGTATGGTCAAGGGATAAGGACACCAAGCGCCGAACAGATACAACAAATAACTAGGAGGCTTAGGGTTTACGGGCACATTGAAGGAAAGAATGTGTTCTACTGGTTTCAAAATCACAAGGCAAGGCAGAGACAGAAGCAGAAGCAGGAGAGAATGGCTTTCATCAATCGTCATCTTCATAAGGCTCAACCTGTGCTTCCTCCTGGCACAAACGGTTTGTTTGCGATGCATTTTTTTTTTCTAGTTTGCGAGCAAAGATATATATATATATATTTTGTTCACGGAATTTATGAATATGCTTTCTTTCATAAAGTTATAAAAGAGCTTTTTGTGTCCCAATTTCTTCTGGGTTCGTAGTTTCTGTTGTATCATTTTATTCTGGTTATAGTTTTCTTTCCAAGCTGTCTTTACATGCAAATGGGCTCGATACTTGTGTTGAAGACGGTAACAATAGTGTCTTTTAGTGGTCGTTGTGGAGTGCTTACAAACTTTTTCTACTGTTTTTTCTTTTATATTATTTTTCATTCCTGGTAACGGATTTAAGATTTTCTTTAGCCTTCAAAAATTGATATTTGATTATATATATCTATTTTCAAATTTAATCTGTGTTTTGAGGCGGCTTTGTGGATTTGTCCACCTTTTGATTGCGTAAAGCACTTTGTTTTTGCTTTTTATGCCTTGTTGGAACCCTATCCACCAAATGATTTGTTGCCAAATTCCTCGAGTTTCCTTCTCTTTGCCTATGTATATGGAGTTAACGTGTTTGGCAAGGGATTCGCTGTTCGGTTTAACATTTTCGTCACCACCGCTTTCTGTTTCACATTCAAAATTATTTGATCTTTCCTTTCTGTCTTGCCATGCTCATTTTATTCGTTTAGATCAATTGTTAAATTAAGAACTAATGTGGAACTTTTCATTCCAGTTGTTTGCGGGCCATATTACTTACCGCAGAATGATTTAGGGTTCTATCCGCAATGTAACATGTTGCTACTACCTGACGGCTCAAAGAGAAGAGCAGGGACTGATGAAACGGAGAAGACGGTAAGCTATGTTAGTTCAGGTTACGATCCTGAGCAGCAGGAGCACAGTGTTACGACTCAAACGAGCAATATCAGCGATGGATGCATCGCCGACAACTGTGGAAATATGAATCAAGAGACCTTGCCTCTCTTTCCTTTGCACCCAACTGGAATTTTACAAGGAAGAACATGTACAATGCCTTCTGCTGGTTCAAATTCTGAAATAAAATCCCTTAATCCTAGCACTGGAAATGGTTCTAGTGATCAACCCTTCCTTGATTTTTTCGCAGGACGGGGATGTGAGAATTCTGATCACTAAGAATTAAAATGGGACATAGATTGCACTAACATGCATCTTTTAAGGATAAACTCTACTGGTCTCTGGAATCGCATTTCTTTTCTGGGTTGTGATTAATGGTGGGCTTATTTTGTTTTTTTAATTATTGAGTACCGTAAAGATGCAATTGGCAATGTTGTAGAGTGGTGGTGGATGGCTCTGGAATTGTGGCTCCTTTTGAGTTAATCTCTCATTGAGGTGAAATATATGTCACTTCCTACTTACTTCATTAAGATTATCAGTAAATATAAAAACTAGTTTACGAAATAAACGATGGATGGATTGTGAGTTTCAAAAGTGCTTCTAAACAATCTACATCGATTTCTTATCGATTTGGCAAACATAAAAGTGGTTTTTAAAAAGAACGAAAGCAACCAGAGATGCCATGCTATGATCCTTTTATTTATATTGGTCACTTTAGGCTTTTATTTAAGGCACTCTTCTGCATGAAACTATGCCAACAGTATCTCATCAAAATCAAATTCAAAATCTGTTGGTCTTCTCGAATCTCTACTTCAACAACTGGTTACAGCTCATATAATTATGATTACAGTGGCATATTCATTAACTGTATTCACTTAAAACAAATATGCATTATTTATTATTTGCAGCAAACGTTCGTAATAGTCTTATTATCCGTTATAAACGTACTAATTTTTCAAACTTGTTTACATCTAAAGTTATTTCTACAAGGTATTATCGAGATATCTGGGTGAAAGCGGCCCACCACCTTGAGAGCAAAATTTGACTCTTAAATCTTATTGGAGAGAACAGATTAATCTATACAACACTTACCTCCGTCATCGTTACCCTTCTCTCTCTAATCTCTATCACCATTCTCATTGTCACTGCTGTCCAACTCTCCTTAACGGAAACTGTTATCCTCCCTTTCCTCGTCAATCTCTCTTTCCAGCTTCAGCTTGCGTATTGGAGGGATGAGGATTGGCTAGAGAAAGTTATCTGTTCTTTGAGGATTCCAAGCCTAACCTCAAAAGGTAAATCTCTCAAGATTTTTCTTGTTTTTGTCAACTTTTCTTTGTTATCTCTTGTTCCTTTTAATTTTTACGTCTTCTTTTTCTATTGCATAGGGGTTTTGTTTATACTTACTGTTTTTTTTTTATTTCATTGTTAGGTTTAGGAAAAAGTAGAAAGGAGTAATCTTGATCACTGTTTTTATCCATAGAGTACATGATTTATTCCTTGTGAAGTTAAAGATTTGAAATTGATGTGTTAGTTTGGAGAGTTTGGTGCTTGTAAGTCGTCGCAAAGTTAAAAATTACGTGTGTGTTTTGGTTGACTTCTGCGGGATTGGTATTTGATTTTTACACCAAAACCAGAATTCCCAATTTATTGATTTTAAAAATGGGAAAAGATTTGCTTACAGGTTTAAGTTTGTCTATGGAGAATCACCATCCGTCTACACTATTATACATGGATTGAAGTGCGATATCACGAGGAATTGGACCGTTAGATGAATCTTTCGATGATTCTCTCTAGACCACCTGATATTAACCTCCCATTATTTGCAAAGCATTAGCCCTCCACCACCATCATGAAATTCAGACCCATTTGATATTCTGGATGTGGGCCTTGTTCCTCAAGTTAATGAGGCTGATACTTTTCTCAATGCATCCAAGACCATAAGGAAATGTGTCAAGAGATTGGATCTTGTATGGGTGCTTGGTTTTTGTTTACTTACTGTTTTAAGCCTGTGCCGAACGAGAGATCCAAGTGCAAGGTAATTAGGGATAGTAATGGGGTTTTAGGGTTTAAAATTTCGGGTCTTGAGCTCGAGGTGTTCTTGGGTCAGCATGATATGGAGAATATGTATATGTGGGTTTTTACGGAAAGGCCTGAGAATGCTTTAGGGAGTAAAGGAGTTACATGAATGGACACTCACGGCAGGGAGATCATCCGTTTCCATTTTATGTTGGATAAGGGATTTGTTCAGTCTCGCAAGAGGCAGAGAAAACATTATAGGGCCTTTCAAATCCCCATTGTGTGCATGGGATTGATCGTTTCACCTCCAAATCTCAAGGGTCTTGAGGAGGAAGAGAAAAAGAAGTGGATGGAACTTACGGGTAGGGATATACACTTCTCACTTCCCCCTGAGGCAAGAGAATTTTCTTCTCGGAGAAACCTTCCCAACACAGAATTTGAGCTTGAAAGACCTCTTCCTCCATTAAAGACTCACCCAAATTCTCATCCTAAAAGGTTGCTCAATGGATCTAGTTTGAATTTGTCAACACAGCCTTTGAGCCATGCAAATGGTGATGGAATGGATCGTTCTCATGTTTGCAATAAGAGGTAGAAGGATTTGTTTCTAAAGGGGGGTGATGAAGATTGTTGTTTGCTCGGTAATAATAATAATCATAGAGCTCAGGATTCAGAAATGCATCCCACTAAACCAACCTGGTTAAATGAATTCAGTGGAGTAATGAGGAATGTTTGTGGGCCAGATATAGCAGCAAAAACCATCTACGAGGATGAACAAGGAAACCTAATAATTATCTGTTTGCCTTTTGCTGATCTTCAAAGGGTGAAAGTCACCCGGTGTAAGAATCTTTCCTATGGTATTGTCAAGATATCATCTGAGAGCACAGCCTGTATGCCATTTATCAAGAGAAATGATAGAACATTCAAGCTCACCGATCCATCTCCTGAGCACTGTCCTCCTGGAGAGTTCATAAGAGAAATCCCTCTACCAATCAGGATTCCAGATGATGCCAAGCTAGAAGCATACTGTGATGAAACAGGAACTGCTCTTGAAATCATTGTGCCTAAGCATCGTGCGGCTCCAGAAGAACACGAGGTTCGTGTTTGCCTTCGCCCTCTCCGTATTACAAACGAGCTACTTTTACCCTGACATTAGGCAATTATTGAAGAAATGTAAGAGTGACTGTTACCATTTGTTGTTGGATTTTTACTGGCCAGTCAACAGGTTCAGCTTTCCTTGATTCTTGGTTTTCGGCAGTGTTGCTCTGGTTTTTTCTTGCAAAGAAGAATGAAGTTAAAGGAGTAATGGGATTTTTGGCAAAAACCCTCCCATGCTGAAGCAGGATAAGTGTTTTCATAAAAGTATTTTAGTAGAAATAGAACTAGCAAGTTTTGAAATAATAATGTATGCTTTTACCCCTTATTTTGAGGTTGTCTTTTATCTTTTATAAGCCTCAATGAACATTTATCTTAGTTAATTTATGGTTATTCCAATTAATGCATCATCATTACATATTTATTACATGATTATTTCTATTATTTGTACCTCATTAATGAACAATTTGATTCTGCATTCCCAATGTTAAATTTTTAGTATAAATTAAAATAAATTCTCATCTCAATATTTTTACTTTTTAAATTTTACCCTCAAAAATATCCCCAATATCATTAATTTTACATTATTTTGTATCAAAGAAAGAAAAATTTTAAGATTATGCAATAAAAGTTGCATTTTTCCCCTCTGATTTTGTTTTCAATTCCAACTATTAAATTTTTATGTTTGCTTTCCGGGTCGAAGTTGTTGGGTATGTGTTCTGGACCATGGCCGCGCCATCTCCTGCGTGGTCAATTTCTTGTGAAGCTCAGGATCAATTTTGGGAAAGAATATGTTTTTCCCTGTTATTTCAACTTTCGAATTTGTTTGTGGGGACATGGTGGTTTATTGCAGTCCTAACGTGTAAAGGAACATTGTTTGCACATGCACTTGTCATATTTTTGAACTTGATTAAATGAACTAAATTTTTGAAATGGGTCATACAATCTTAAAGCAAATTCGGATTCAGAAGTGGGAGTCTGAAATTCTGTGACTTGGACCCAGAAGCTTGTCAGTTGCCAGCATGCCCCAGCAAAATTAGTACGAGCCGTGAAGCAGAATCCTGAACTTTCCATTGGACCGTAAACCTTTCAAATCATCCTCTTCCCAGATTTACCTCGCTGGTCTTAGAAATACTGCACCAAAATAAGGTTGGTGTTTGAATATTTTCCCCGAAACTGCCACAAGCAGTTTGCACCATCATCACCATAAAGTGCTCTGTACCCTTTTCGAGGTTTTGAGACATAATTTTAAAAAGCATTAATTTGTGCGCCGTTGATTCCAGAGTGGATTAGCCTATTACCCTTCAAGGAAACTTGAAAAAGGCCCTCCCGCATCTTCATGCGAAAATTTTTTATTTGAAACACACAAGAATAAAAGACAGCATGTCCGATGAATATAGGATTATAACAGAATGACAGAAACAAGCAGTTTCAAGTGCAAGCCAGTATGCAAAAATTTTGCTCCCTCATTTGTTGTATTATTGCACATGCACCATTGCTCCGTCATTTGCCAGCAACGGTATCCCTTTTTCCCGTAATTTTTGCAGAGCGGTGAAGTCTTTTTTCAGCCAAAACCAGAATTTGTACCTACCGAAAGAATATAGAACAATGGTGTGGGAAGAAACATTTTATGCCTGCACTACTATTGAAAATAATCAAGCAAATATGATCGGAATAAGATGAAAAATAACTTGGACATTGCCATTTAAGGTTCAAAAGAGAACAACATTATATAGTTCCCAACACAAGCCAAATGAAACACTATTCGCATATGACAGAAGCAAGAAAAACCGAAAAAAGATTAGATGCATCAACCCAAACTTGATACACTCCTAAGAAACACTAAGCATCAATTCAACTCCTTAATCCACCTCCTCAATCTTGGGGCCGGCACCACTTCCACCACCAGCAGAAGGACCATCCTCATCCATGCCACCACCCACGTCACCACCAGCTCCCTGGTACATCTTCGCAATAATTGGGTTGCAAATGCCCTCTAGCTCTTTCATCTTGTCTTCAAACTCATCTGCCTCCGCTAGTTGATTCCCATCAAGCCAATGGATGGCCTGCTCAATGGCATCTTCTATTTTCTTCTTGTCGTCAGCAGGAAGTTTTGCACTGATCTTCTCATCCTTAATTGTGTTCCTCATGTTGTAAGCATAGTTCTCCAGAGCATTTTTGGCCTCCACTTTCTTCTTGTGTTCCTCATCCTCAGCCTTATATTTTTCTGCTTCTTGAACCATCTTCTCAATCTCCTCCTTGGAAAGTCTGCCCTTGTCATTTGTAATAGTGATCTTGTTCTTCTGTCCGGTGGTTTTGTCCTCAGCAGAGACATTCAAGATTCCATTAGCATCAATGTCAAAGCACACATTGATTTGTGGAACTCCCCTAGGAGCAGGAGGAATGCCAGAGAGCTCAAACTTGCCCAGCAGGTTGTTGTCGCGGGTTCTTGTGCGCTCACCCTCATAGACTTGAATCAACACACCAGGCTGGTTGTCAGAGTAGGTGGAGAAAACTTGTTCCTTCTTCGTAGGAATGGTAGTGTTTCTTGGAATCAACACAGTCATGACTCCACCAGCAGTCTCCAAACCAAGTGACAGAGGGGTTACGTCCAGCAACAAGAGATCCTGCACCTTCTCATTGCCCTCACCACTCAGGATTGCAGCTTGGACAGCAGCACCATAGGCAACAGCTTCATCAGGATTAATGCTCTTGCAGAGCTCTTTTCCATTGAAAAAGTCCTGCAATAACTGCTGGACCTTGGGAATCCTAGTAGAACCACCAACAAGAACCACATCATGGACAGTGCTCTTGTCCATCTTAGCATCTCTTAGGCACTTCTCCACTGGCTCCATGCACTTCCTGAACAAATCCATGTTCAACTCCTCAAATCTAGCCCTGGTAATGGTTGTGTAGAAATCAATTCCCTCATACAAAGAGTCAATCTCGATTGTAGTCTGTGCTGTGGATGATAGTGTTCTCTTAGCCCTTTCACAAGCAGTTCTCAACCTCCTCAAAGCTCGTGGATTACCACTGATATCCTTCTTGTTTTTCCTCTTGAACTCCTGAACGAAGTGATTTACCATTCTGTTGTCAAAATCTTCACCTCCCAGGTGGGTATCACCAGCAGTAGCTTTGACTTCAAAAATACCCTCTTCGATGGTCAAAAGTGACACATCAAACGTACCACCGCCGAGATCAAAGATGAGCACATTCTTTTCACCAGCAGTGCTTGCCTTCTTGTCGAGCCCATAAGCAATGGCAGCAGCAGTAGGCTCATTGATAATACGCATCACATTAAGGCCAGCAATAACACCAGCGTCCTTGGTAGCTTGACGCTGTGAGTCATTGAAATAAGCAGGGACAGTGACGACAGCGTTTTTTATGGTGGTGCCTAGATAGGCCTCAGCAATCTCTCTCATCTTAATGAGGACCATCGAGGAGATTTCTTCCGCGGCAAATTGCTTTTCTTCGCCCTTGTAGTTAACAACAATCATAGGCTTATCACCTGGGCCTGGAATGACTTTGAATGGCCACAGTTTCATATCGCTCTGAACTGAAGGATCACTGTATCGCCTTCCAATCAAACGCTTGGCATCTGCAAAAAATTGTATAAGCATAAATGATAAGAACACAGCCCATAGTCATCATCACAACTCATTTTACCGTCAATAGGCAAAACGCATACTCTGTATGGCTGTTTTTATTATCTCAATACTTCAACATGGGTCAAACGAATAACAGAAGATCGGAATGATGGACGTCAATTCTTAATCCAAAATCGGTTCTGACACTACAATAAATTGCAAGCATTCAAACAAATTTACAAACAGAGTAACTATTAGAAAATTAATTCTACCAATGTCTCTCATTCTCAATGAATTTTTTAAGACTGCATCATCATCTTCTCAATATTCTAACAGACAAGACTCTAAAATTCGCCTCTGTTTTGCCATATTCTATCTGATTCAACTCAAGAGCCTTGATTTGTACGGAGAACCGAGTCCAGTTTTCTCTCCTACAAGAAAATATATTCACTCCAATAGTACTTCCCCACTTTACAAAGCGATATCAACATGAATGATTGAAGAACTCTGTTCTTTCCTCGACTCAAATTAAAGAGATATAATCGAAACGCAGTTTTCTTTTTGTTCGTTTATAAATAAAACAATAGCCATAGAAGAGTAAGTATATAAAATAAAAAGAAACAATACTCTGACATTCACGAGCAAAAGGTAATAAGGAGCCGAGAACATACCAAAAACAGTGTTGATGGGGTTCATGGCGACCTGATTCTTGGCAGCATCGCCGATCAAACGCTCCGTATCAGTGAAGGCAACATAAGACGGCGTTGTCCTATTTCCCTGATCATTGGCGATGATCTCCACTCGATCATGTTGCCAAACACCGACGCACGAGTAAGTTGTCCCCAAATCAATCCCAATAGCAGGACCGTCTCCCTTTCCGGCCATCGCTTATCAATATTACTCCGACTAATACACAGACAATTCGCTGATTTTTGGTTATAGCTTATTCTTTTTCTCGCTGAACTGAAGGGAATGGAAGGGAAGAGCTGTGGTTATAAACACACAGTTTGATTTCTGGAAAGTTCCGATGGTGAGCTGTGAGCCGTTGGATTAACAGTACTGTCGAGGGCAGGAAGGTCTTCTTCTTTCCTGTTCGGTTTCTCGCGGGTTCGAGAGATTTCTAAATTCCAACGTGTCTTACAAAAATCTTAGAAGTAGACTTCGTTTGAATATTTGCCTTTGCCTGGTTGGTTGGTTTGTATTTTAAATCCCTTCCAGTGATTGGATGATTCAGTTCTTGTCAACTTACGAATTTACATTGCTTAAGTACACGTGTCCCTTTTAACTTTTTCTTTATAATAAATTCTGGTAAATTATCATATTTTTCTGTACTTTAAAAACAGAAACTGCTCAATAATAGGATTTTTAATAAATATTAGCTATGCAAACTACCGAAATTAGATTAATCATTACTTTACAACGCTTTAATTTAAAATATATTTTTATTTCTTAAAATAATAATTTATAAAAATTTTGTGATATTTTCATGCGTTAAAATTGTAATTATATTAAAATAAATTTTAATTAAAAATATTGTAAATATTGCATTGTAAGTAATTAGAAAAAAAAAAAACAAATATAATGTTATTAGAGTTTATCCTTTTTTATAAAATTACTATTCAAGTAAAAGTATTATTCAATTTACTATAATTGAGTGGTTTAGTCAGCATCTAAATACAAATAAATAAATAAATTAATTAAA
>CP135553.1:3479811-3504811 GCA_032402905.1 Khaya senegalensis | reverse complement strand
GCAACTACATTCATCTTATACCTAACATTATTTTTTGCAACTGCATTCATCTGAGATGACTGTGTAAGTGTAAAAATATTTCGTTCCTCTACTTTTGAGGCTTTGGCTTTGGAACCTCCTTTCTTTGGTAATAACGTAAATTTTATACCATTCTTATCTAATTTGTATGTATTTTCTCGTCCATTATATTGTGCGGCTACATCGAATTGCTATGGTCTACCAAACAACAAGTGACACGCATCCATATCCACTATATCACAATAAACCTCATCCTTATATTTACCAATAGAGAAAGGTACTTTGCATCGCTCAGTTACTTGAATCTTTTCTGCTGCTTTGATCCAACCAATGGCGTATGGTTTTGGATGCTTCTCTATTTGTAACCCTAGGCTTTCTACCACTTCTCTTCCAATAATATTTTCGCAACTACCACTGTCAATAATAACATCAAATAGGCGACTAGTAATGGTGCACCTGATTCGAAATAATTGATGCCTCTGAGTCTTATCTTCTTGCTTTGGTGTCAACATCATTCTCTTTACCACATAATTCTGACAATCTACATCATCATTCTCTTCATACTTTTCAGTATCCCCATCTGGACCACAATAAATTTCATCCTCTTCTTCTTCTTCCTCTCACTCCATAACATTAATTGCTTTTTTACGGGGACAATCACTAGACCTATGATCAGGTTGATTGCATTTAAAACATTTTCCTAAAATAGGTTTAGCATATGGGTTCTCAACTTTAGGTTTGTCCTTAAACTCTATCACCTTCTGCTTTCCTGCCGCTTTCTCCTCTTTGTACCGATCGTTACGTGTAGGGATATCAAAAGTTGATTTTTGCCTGTCACTAGGTATCCTATAATTATCTCCACCATCAGTTCTGCGAGAAAAGTCTGATATGCTCTTCTCTTGTAACGCTAACTCTGCCTTTAATGCAATATTGCGTGCTTATGATAAAGTGCGTATGACTTGTACCCCAATTTTGTCATGGATAATCGGTTTTAAGCCGTCAAGATACCTTACAACTTGTTGCCCCTCTGTTTCACTTAAATCATTCCTTTCCGCTAACCTTAAAAACTCAGCAGTATAATCATGAACAGATCGTTGCCCTTGATGATATCTTTGATATTTCTGGAATAAGATTTACTCATAGTCAGGAGGAAGAAAGTCTCGTCATAATAGCTGCTTCATTCTATACCACGTTCTGACCGGTGTCTTTCCCTCACGGTATCTCCTATGTTGCAATCTCTCCCACCATGCAGAAGCTCCACCCTTTAATCTACATGTAACAAGTCTCACCCTACATTCCTCTGGAATCTCCATATAATCAAAGAATCTATCTATTTCTGCAATCCAATCCAAAAATTCTTTAATATTTAAACTTCCGTTGAAACTAGGAATATCTATCTTCAATCGGTATTCGTTGGAATGTCTATCACCATTAAAATAATTGTTGCCACGTGCAATTGGTGCATTCCTAATATCTCTTGTAGGCGCTTCTAAATAATCTTCTTCTTCATCTGAATCTTTTATATGAATTTGTGGTCTACATCTGTATGCAGGAATAGGTTTGTCAATAAATTGTCTGTGGACGACATCTTCCTCAGTACGTGGCCTTTTGACACTCTGGTTCCTGTTGGCATTAACGCTTAAAGCATCAAGTCGATTTGCAATTTCTTCAAAACGTCGTTCTAAACGTTGGATTTTGTGATTTAGTCGTTGCTCTAAAGCATTCAATGCACCCTCTTGATCTTGCGCCGTAAGTCGTGAGGTCTTAGTTCCCTGATCTTCGCCATGAGAACCGCCGCTGTCTATAATTGAGTCTTCTACCATTAAAGAAAGATAGAAACCTCGCTCTGATACCAACTGACGCAGCGAGATAGCAAAAGAAACGATAAACTTCTCAAAATTGAGAGAAATAAATTTTAATTATGCCAAAAAATTCCATTGAAAAGAAAATAACAACTTATTTATACTAATTTTAAAACATAGAGTCCTAATAATACTAGATTATGAAATCCTAATAATTGTATAATATAAAGTCTTACTAATTCTAGAATATGAAATCCTAATAATATATGAAATTCTAATAATTTTGTTCTTATAGAATTCCTAAAATATTTTAACTGTTGACCGCGTCAAGAGAGAAAAGAAAAAGTATTAAAGCTTCACTGCCTTTGTGGTTATGGAAATTTTGATTAGTACACACACATATTCCGACGAGGAATAAGAATATTTGGTTGGTTATTATTCTCAGAGATTAGAGATTCAAGTAAAGTCCTATCAAAATTGTCTTTTTATGTTGCAAGACTTCCTTGGCAAACAAATCCTTTAACACTTTCTAAAAAATTTATTTAAATATCTTATATTTTACTTAAATTACAGTAATTAGTATGTAATTATGTACTAATTTAAGAATCACCTCTAGAGTTAATTAATTTGGTAAGCACTTATATAAAGTTGATAGTCAAACACCTGGACAAGAACTTGTAATTTTAATTTATTACTTATGTAGTGCAAATTAACACGGCCAAACATATATTTATACAAGAAAAACCCTAATGCAAACGAGTTAAAGTAACGACTTTCTGAAGAGTATAAGCCAAATAAAAGAAAAAACAAATAAATAGATGATAATTCGCTAATAAAAGAGTTACATATATATATTTCTCAATTGAAAACGAAGCAATATGTCTTAACAAATTCCGATCAGTATGAAAATTACTCGTATGAACGAGTTTTACGATCTCTGTCACTGAAATCCTCCGAACATATATAAAACGGACAGCTAATGCAGTTTTATGTTGTTCATGGTGACCATGGCTTTCTTCTTTTGCCGTTTCTGTCACCTTCACACTATTTCTTGAAAGTTCTTGTTCGACATCTTGCACTTCTGGTAAATATTTACGTTCTTTCATAATAATAAGATAGCACATCCACGAAAAATATATTACCAAGAACAGTGGCAGGAATGTCAGCACCAGTATCAATTTTAACTTATCGATCGAGAGAGGAGGCAGCATTCTGCAGGCTCTGAGAAGACTTGAGAGAGTGAGAGTGTATAGCCAATGACATCTTACTGGGTCGGTATCTTTCATATATACTTGACAGTGACGAATTAGAATAGGAGTAGGAATACTAATACATGTTAACTTGAATTAGGCTGAAAAATAAGATTCTTCAAATCCTTGCAATACACTTCACTCTAAGAAGGAAAATTTATATTTAGTAATTTCAAAAAAAGTTTATGAAAAATTATAGCAAGAATATAGTTGGCTACCGTATGTATTTAGGAAAAATAATATTAATAACGTTTGATTTACCAAATTCCAAAATTGCATTATGCCTTGTATCTAGTTACCAAATTTAGACAAATGCCCTCCAGATTTTGAGCAAAATTTACACAATCAGTAATAAAAAGAAATCTAGACAAATCCCCATTACGTTCATGGTGTATCCTAGGGTTTATTGGGCTAAGGGTTGTTGGATAAAAGGAATCTTGTGGTATGTTTTGCCTGCGGAATGAAATGACTAAAGACAAATATAGTTGTAAAAGTGAGAGATCCGATTAAAACTTATGACTACAAATTAGAATCGATAATCATTAACTTGAAACAAACGGAGAACTGAATGAAAACAACTGCAATATTGTCAAAAACAATCGCATAAATAGTTAAAGCATGAAAAATTAGACGCAGTTGATACCTATAATATGTAGAATTGGAAAATCAAAAAGGATTTCTGTATGCGTAATAGGGTTTAGAACTCAATCTTATTATCGATCATGATCAGTAACAACGCCTCTTCGAATCGAACCACGACAAAGAGGGCAGCGTTTATCCTTCACCAACCACGAAATGATGCACTGTTTATGATAAATATGACGGCAATTGGAGCGAACCATACACAGATCTCCATCCCTGAACTCCTCCATGCATATAACACAGTCGGATTCAGTTCTTTATTTTGTTATTTCTTCACTGCTTTTTTCCCATGAGACTTCGGTAAAAGCTTGATCGCATGGACCGGGCTCCAACTTTGGAATTGTGGGAAGTTCCTGCTCGATAGCTGGCGTTGGATTAGAAAGACGATAGCGATGTTCTAGGCAACAGATGCACCATACACAGAAAGAGAACACTGACGTAACCGCGAGGATAATCATGAAGGTCTGAGAATACATGGCTAGAAGAACGTCAGAAGAAGGAAGAGGAGGAGCAGAAGACATGGATTTGGACAGAAATCGTTCGGAGAGAAGCAAGAAAAATCGCGTCAAGCGCTGTGACAGCGCTGAGTTGGTTGTAGTGTAAATTAGAGCCCAACCCGGATACAGATAGGGTGAATGTAACAAGAACAATTAATTTTTAGAGTTGTTTTATATTTCTCTCAATTATTTTTTAATTTAAGTTATATTTAATTTAAATATTGGATGATAATTATTGAAAAAATGATTTATAAAAACACATGTCAATCAAAAATATAAATTATTCATACATTTTTATCAAACATTTGATGTACAAATGCTACATATTATATATATATGTATAAAATCAATCAAAAGATAAGTTTTTCACCTTATTTAGGTTACAGAGTGACGAAGAAAACCTCCAAATGTACGAAAATCTAACAATCCACGACACTAAGAGAAGAAAATCAATGTGGCCTAATGTGAGAAAGAGATCTAAGTTTTTATATACTAAGTTTTTTTATGCAAATTTATAAAATTAATCTTTAATTGAGTAAATAAAGTAATGTAAACGAAGAGTAAAATAGTAATCTTTCAATAATGATCAATTATTACACTTAGATTCTCACACTTATATAAAATTATATTTACTTAATTATTAAGTAAATAATTAAGTATATGTTTAAGAGTTTATACATAATTTTTCATAACTATTGTAAATTTATATTTAAGTCTATGGATAATCTATATTATAAAATATAATATGTAATTGACACTAAATTATATAACAATACAAAATAATAAAAATTCTTTAAATATATTTAAAGAATTATAAAAACATACAATAATTATAGATATTTATTTCGACCGATATATTATCTCGGAGCTATTAACCTCCTTACTGATAATATATTTTTTGTCTCAATATTCCTTACTACTTTAGTTATTGATGTAACTATATAAATTTAATGTAAAATAGTCATAAACTCACATCAAAATTTTCGGTGTTTAAACTATTTAAAAATTCAACTATTATATTTAATATTTAGTAATGTGTTATAACTCTTAAATTATAATAAAATAGTATTTTATTAAATTTCATCTTAATTGTACATATTCTATGAGTGATATCCTTTTATTGTCTAATAGTAATCAATTTAGAGCTCATGGTATATCAAAATTTTAAATTGATGTAAATACGAACCATAGATCTCTATGTGCTGAATTTGTTATCACGAGCTCTTTTGTATAACATTTAATCCACTTTAGTCAGAAATTTACTTTTTAGTTATTTATCAATATTTGTTTTAGAATTCGAATTCAGATTGAGTTAGCAAAAATATTGATTTTATGTATATTGAGCAAATGGATCTTGTTTTGACCATAATTCATTTTTATACGCAAACAACATAAGACCAAACCAACTTTAATATATAAAATATGATTATTCTCATACTTATATACCATATGAACCATGTACATGTACGTTGAATTTTATTATGATATCTTAGGTTAAAAGATTACATCACACACTAGTATAATTACATAATAAATTATTAACTATATACATTATCATATGATTTATTGTTGTGCAATCATGTTTGAAAAAATAAGTTTTTAACTATTTAATACATACTAATATCCTAATAACATGACTTTCACGTTAACTGCACTAGTATCATTTTATAATATTCGTGAAAAATATTTAGTATACCTATTATGTGATATCGTTATTTATTCAATATCACTTACATATATTACGATATAGGACTAAAGACAATAAAATTGAAGAAATTTTTTTCATACATTTAACTGAATCAAATGACTTTTTAAATAGGCAGTACAATAAAAAAATAAGACTAAAAAATAACAACTGACTCTGAGCACTAACTCATGACTTGCATAAACTAAAAGTGACTAAAAATTAAAATAACATAACAACCCATGTAAATCAATTTTAACAAATTCATAACAAACCCTCCCTTAAACTGATGTTTGCAAATATCAGTTTAATGCACAAATAAGAAAATCTTAGACATCCATCAAACATCCAACATACAAACACCCATCAATTTTTTTTAATTTTAGAAATAAAGGTAGCTTGAGAGGCTTTGTTAATATGTCTGCAATCTGTTCTTCACTTCTACAGTGGATGAGTTCAATTATTCCATCCTTCGTGAGATCTCTCAAAAAATAAAACTTGACATCTATGTGCTTACTTCTGTTATGTAGAATAAGATTTTTGGAGAGTTTAATAGCTAGGTTGTTATCATAAAAAATTGCAATAGGCCCTTGTCTCTCAAAATGAAGCTCTTTAAGAATTTTCTTCAACCATATGGCTTGATAAGCATAATAAGTTGCAACAACAAATTCAGTTTCAGTGGTGGATAAAGTAACGATTGATTGTTTTTTTTATGACCATGAAATAACACTTAATTCAAAAATAAAAACATAACTTGAAGTGCTTTTTCAATCATCTTGATCTCCTACATAATCACTATCAGTAAAGTTAAACAAATATGATATTTCTCCTTTCTTGTATAAAATCCCAAATTCCTTAATGCCTTATAAGTATCTCAAGATCCTCTTAACTACTAGAAGATGCATCTTTGTTGGATTCTCCATGTATCTACTGATAAGACTCACTTAATATATTATATCTAACCTTATTGTTGTTAAATACATTAAACTTCAGACAATTTGCTTGTAAAAAATACTATCAACTCTTTTTATTGCAGAATTCTTCATAAGTTTTAATCCCATTTCAATTGAAATAGTGACAGAGTTGCAATTATTCATTTCAAACCTGTTTAAGATCTCTTGCACATATTTCTTTTAATAAAGAAAAATTTCAGCAGTAGATTACACTACTTCTATGCTAAGAAAATAGTGCATAATTCTAAGATCGGATATTTCAAATTCAAGTATCATGAATTTCTTAAAATTTTCAAACATGACTTTATTATTTTTAATATAAATCAAATCATCTACATACAAGCATACTAAAAGAATATTTCCTCCATCTTCAACTTTTATGCAAAGAGTATGTTCATATGGTCATTTTTGAAAATCTTCCTTTAAAAAATAAGCATTTATACAACTATATCAAGTTTTAAGTACTTGTTTTAGTCTATATAAAGCCTTTTTTAGTTTATAAACTTTATACTTGCTATCAATTTTCACATAACCAGAAGGTTATTCAATAAATACCTGTTCTTGCAAATCTCCATGTAAAAATACTGACTTAACATTTAATTGGAAGAGAGGCCATGATCGTTGTACAGCCAATGCAATCACCAATTTAATTGTGTCATACCTTACAACATGAGCAAAAACTTCTTTGTAGTTAATGCCAAACTTTTGCTTGTAGCCCATAGCCACTAAACGCACATTGTACTTGTCAACTTCACCATTTTCTTTCAATTTTGTCTTGTATACCCACTTGATGCCAATGATTTTTTGTCCTTTTAGAAGCTTCGTCAACTCCCAAGTGTTGTTTCTTTCGATGGCTGCAATTTCTGAACTCATAGACTTTCGTCATTTTGGCTCTTTAATTACTTCTTCAAATGTTTACTGCATGCAATTTGAAAATAAGGCAAAATGGTTAAATAAATCCTCAAAAGAATTAATTCTTGTTATTTCATAGTCTGACATCCATGTTGGCTTTCTTCTCTCACGTTGAGGATGCAAACTTGCTACAACATCAAGTTGTTTGTCAGTTACTAATACTGTTGGTGATGTTTCAAAAGTTGTAGGAGTTGTATTTTTATAAATATGAGATTTTATGATTGCTTAAATTGGTTGATGTTGAGGTTGCTGTGTTTTTTTTTTTATTATTTTCACCATTAAAATTAGCTAAGATTTGCTGTCCAATTGAACTAGAACTCCATGTTCATGTTTTTTCTTCATAAAAAATTACATCATGACTAATGACAATTTTTTTGGTGATAGGATTATACAATTTATAAGTTTTTGAATAATTACTAATACCAAAAAAAATACATTTTTGGCCTTTATCATCTAACTTACTTCTTTTTTCATAAAGAGCATGAACATATACTATATACCCAAATACCCGTAAATGATCTATCAATAACTTATGCTCACTCGATGTTTCTTCAGGGGATACATTTTGAACAGCTAGTGTGGAACTTTTGTTCAAAATATAAACACTCCAATTTATGGCTTCAAGCCAAAAACTTTTGGAAATTTTGTTCCTTTGTAAAAGACTTTGCACCATATTAAGAATAATACAATTTTTTCTCTCATATACCCCATTTTGTTAAGTTGTATAAGCTGCAATTAGCTACCTATTAATTCCATACTGGTTACAAAAATTTTGAAGTTCTTGCGAGTTGTATTTTCTATCACGATTGTTACGAAAAACTTTAATCACACTACTAGCTTTTTTTTCAACTAATGCTTTGAACTTTCGAAAAATTGTAAAAGCCTCTAAATTTTCTTGTAAAAAATAAACCCAAATTTTTCGATTAAAATCATCAATAAACAATATAAAAAATTGTTTACTTCCATTTGAAATTGGCTTAATTAGCCCACACAAGTTAGAATGCATTAGTTCCAGCATCTTCTTAACCTTCCATGATTTTTTTTTCGGAAAAATATCTCGATTTTGTTTAGTAACAACACATTCTTCGCAAATCTCTGTATAAGGCTTGAATTCTAGAAGGCCTATCACCATATTTTTCTATCGTAAGGTCTTCAATCCACCAAAATTGAGATGCCCATAACGAAAGTGCCATAACCATGCCAAATCTTTTAATTTTTGCAGCAAAACACAAGTTAGTAGTGTGTTATAAATACAAAGGAAACATCTGATTTGAAGTCATTTTCACTTGAGCAATTAAACCCAATTTTTCATCTTGGATTTGATAGACTCTATCTTTTATAGAAATCTCATATCCCTTTTCTTGAAGTTGGCAAACACTAAGTAAATTATTTTTTAAATTTGGAACAAATAGAATATTGAAAATAGAATAAGAATTTTTTTTAGTTTGAATTGTGATCCTTCTTTTCCCCATAACTGATATTGTAGACTTATCACCAAACTTTACAATATTTCAAAAAGATTCGTCTAAATTAGAAAAAATTATTTTATCTCCACTCATATGATTGCTATAACCCGTATCTAGATACCATAAATTCTGATAAGTTTCTTCTTTAGTATGACACACCATGAGAAGAGAAACTTCTTCTTTTTCTTTCTTCATAAAGTTCGAACTCTCCCTACTATGTTTATTCAAATTTGTACGGCATTCTGAGTGATAATGATCATACCTATGACAACGAAAATATTTAACATTGGATTTGTCTGCAGATTTTGATTTATGGCCAGTTGAATTTTAACCCTCACAACCCCTTTCTTTTCTTTTAGAGTCAACACCTTTATCCTCTCCTTACTTGTGGTGTGAAATTTTTTTTCTTTCCAACCTCCGTTTCCACGTCCTGCTCCTTTCGAATTCATTGTTGCTTGCAATGCTTACTCTTCTTTGTCTACTGGTTTACCTTTTGCTCATGAACCAGTAAGAAATTTTACAATTCATCTATTGAAAGAGTATCAATATCTTAGAATTCCTCAATAGAACAAATCACAAAATTAAACTTAGATGTCATTGAACGAAGGATCTTTTCAACAATGGTGACATCCTCTAGCTTTTTTCCATGAATTCGCATCTTATTTGCAATTGCCATTGTCTTTAAAATATTTTGAAGCTCACTCCCCAAACTTCATCTATAGTCCCTCAAATTCTTGACGAAGAGATTGGAGTTGCACACGTTTTGCCCTTGCATTCCCTTGATATTTCTTCTTAATTGAATTCCGAATTTGTTTGGACGTATCCTTGCAAAAAATTGTTTCCAAGATTGAACGATCAATGGCTTAGAATAGATAATTTTTTGCTTTCAAATCTTTCAATTTTTGTGCCTCTTATTCTGTATTTTACGCATTTGTCAAAGAAACTCCAACTGCTGCCATTGTCATGCCGTCTTTAACTACCTGCCAATATTCTTTGGATCTCAGAAAATTCTCCATCAGCAAGCTTCAATGATCATCATGACTATCAAAATATGGAATCGTAGGTTGAACAAAATTATCAGAAGTCATATGAAATTTGTTGCTACGATGAGGGGAAAATTATAGTTACTGCACTTCACTTTTCCTTTAACCTAGTTCTGATACTACTATTGTAATTTAAGACTAAAGACAAAATAAAATTGAAGAAATTTTTTTCATATATTTAACTGAATTAAATGACTCTTTAAATAGGCAATACATTAAGAAAATGAAATTAAAAGAATAGCAATTGATTCTGAGTACTAACTTATAACCTGCATAAACTAAAAGTGACTAAAAATTAGGATAACATGATAACCCACGTAAAATAATTTTGACAAATTTATAACAATATAGAAACATATTTAATGATATCGTTTAATGATTAAATGTATTATTTGAATAATTTATAAATATATTTTATTTGTATGCATAATTAAATAAAAATAATAATTTATATTTATAAATAAAATTTTTTTTATTAATAAATAATATTCATATACAAAATATAATATTTTTAAAATCAATAAAACGAAATGATTTATAAGACATAACCTAACAATTATGACTTTTCAAATCATTTTATTACACTCCATCGTAGTCTACTTCAAGAACTAGGAACAAAATTATTGCAATTTCAATAAGATAACTAGAGTTATAAGTGTCAAAATTAAGTATATAATATATGATTAAAACAGATAACTTCAGTTATAAGGGTCAATAAATTCTTTATAATACATGGTTTAAAAGATCTGAATAATAGGAACAAAATTTGTCATCAAGCATCGTCGTAGAGCTGAGCTTAAACCATCTCATTCCCTTCACCAGCAGAAACAATTCGTGCAGGATCATCCGGAACAGAACCACGACAATACGGGCAATTTCTATGCCTGGCCAGCCACTCATCGATGCAAATTTTATGGTAAATATGATTGCACTTTGAACGAACTCTACATTCATCTTCGTCTTTAAACTCCTGCATGCATATAACACATTCACTTCTGTGTTTTGTTATTTCTTCATTGGTGTTGTTACTGTAAACAGCCCACGACACTTCCTTAAAAGCTTTGTGCTCTTGCTGATTATCATCTGACGCCTGCGACGGACTTCTTGGGAGTCCTAGTTCGATATCGTGCGTCGTCCGATCAGATACGTTACGAAATTTTCGAAGGAGACAACAGAAGCACCATAAGCCAGTACACAACACGACCAGCACCGCCGAATACTTCAACGAACTCCAAAAATTTAACTCGGAAGGAGAAGCAGAAGACATGGTTTTGCGCGGAAACCTTGAGACTTGAGTGAGAGTAGGGACGAGTTGGTGTTATATAAAGATTGTGTTGCGAATCCATTTGGTAACAGGAATAGGATTAATTGATTTACTCGTATTCTCTCACAACAAGGATTCCAAGGAAGTTATAACGAAACTAACATGTGTCCTTTTAAGCCAAATACATCTTACATAGAGACTGAAATCGTCCAAGCATATAGCATAAGTCACAAGGACTCTAGTTTTTCCAATCAATGTTAAAATTCTCCAACACTCGCTGCTGTTGCTACTTTACATATAGCACTGTGAGTGCACTAGTTTGTCCCATCAATATCACTGTGACTTGCTTGCTGCTGCTCTGTTTGTGTGGCAACTCCAGCAGATTTTGATTTTGGCGCCACTGCTGCTACTGCCTCCGGTGGATTTCCGGGTATCCCTTGTTCGATATCTTGAGTTGGAGTTCTTGAGTTTCGAGTTTGGTTCAGCCTGCAGCAATATATTTTTGCTTGGTGACACAAGGAAACGTCAAAGCCGCGACAAGCGTGCGCACGTGAGTCGTGATTGGTTCTGGTCATTCACAGCTCGGTAGCGGTGAAAATAAAAGGGAAAAGGTAAAAAGAAATTCATATAATAAGAGTTTATTTGTTGTGTTTGCAAAGCGCAACGGACACCGCTCCTTTCCCTTTACCCTCTCCGTTCCCTAGTCTCTTCGCTCGGCCCCTCCGCCCTCACTACCGGCCCTCAGGTAGCTTCTCTGTCATTGCTGTACGGAGGTAAGTTTTCTTTTTTTATGTTTATTTAGTTTGTAGTGTTAATTATTCTTTTTGTCGTTGCGTATGGCTTCGTAACTGAAACTTTTTGTCCAAAACGGTAAATCAGTTCATCTAGATGTCTAGGGAATTAGGTTTCACAGTAGCGACGACGTCTCTTCCTACATCCCAGGAATTTAGATTTTACGCCGCCGCTTGTAGTCTTCCCTAGATTTGCTGTTGTTTTTGGGTTTGACAGATCTGCGCATTCTTGTATGTTCTAGAAATTATCTTTCTTAGTTACGTTGTTGAAAACACGGAGACTAAGTTAATCCTGTTCTCGTTCCATCCCTACGGCGTCGTTTAGATTGTTCGAACAAGGGGATCATCTCGTGCATTCCCACCGACTTTATTAAGACTTTGAAATTAGCCAAAGCGATAAAAAGGCACTTGTGCCATCAAAAACAAACCAAAACAATATTGTTGATCTTCGGTTAGGGATTTTGAATCAATCGCGACGCGGGTAGATATATGATTTTGTTGTATTTTTTTTTTTAATTTACAAGTGAAATTGTGTAGAACTTAATGCGAAGAAGAATACCTGATGTAGTTTTTAAAAACTCAATTTGAGAATCCTAATTGCTTCTTTTGTTTCTGTATCCAGATCTGATATTCATATTGCTTCAAGATGCCGGCCACCGCTGGACGAGTTCGCATGCCTGCGAACAATAGGGTGCACAGTAGTGCAGCCCTGCAAACGCACGGGATATGGCAGAGTGCGATTGGGTATGACCCGTATGCACCAAACAAAGATGACTCCAAGGATTCATTGCAACCCAAATCCTCTGGTAATGAACCCGAAGCAGATAATCCATACAATAGCTACCAGGGTCTTTTAGCGCTTGCCCGCATAACTAACACCAATGCTGACGAGGCTCGTGGAGCTTGCAAGAAGTGTGGTCGGGTTGGGCACTTGACTTTTCAATGTAGAAACTTTTTGAGTATTAAGGATGATAATAAGGAAAAAGACCCAGAAGCAATTCAGGCTGCTGTTTTGTCTGAGTTGGATAAAATTAAGGGAAAAGTGGGGAAGCTAAATGGAAAGGGTAAGACTGGTATTGAGAACGAAAGCGAGGAGGAAGAGGAAGAGGAGAGTGATAGTTCTGACTCAGATGCCAATTCAGAAATTGAGAGGATTATAGCTGAAAGATATGGGAAGAAGCTTAGTAATAAAGGGAGATCATCATGGAAGAAGAAAATGGATGATTCAGATGAAGAAGGGTCAGATTCAGATTCTGATTCAGGAAAGAGGAAGAAGAGGAGGATGTCTAAGAAAAGGAGGAGTGGGAGGGGGAGACATAGTGATTCAGAGGATGAGGATGAAGATCGGAGGAAGAGAAGGGAGAGGAGGAAGAAGAGGGATGAATCCTCAGATGATGAGAATGTTCGTCATCATCATAGGAGGAAGAGTAGGAAGGAGAAGAGGAGGAGAAGAAGTCGTAGACATTCTAGTGATTCCAATTCGGATGCATCTGATGATTCTGTTGGATGGCATAAGCGAAAGAGCGGAAGGTCTGAGTCACCATCTGATTTTGATGCAAGTGGTTCAGATGATTCACGAGCTGGAAGGAAGTCAAGGAGGTCTAAGAGGAAGAGCCGGAAACACCGCCACTGAGTGGATCGATAGAGACGTCCTGGGACAAGTAATGCATCATTTAATGTCCAGAGTTAATTTTACATTTGAGTAGTGAAGTGTGTTAGAAAGTGTAATGTCTTGCATTCTGTGTTATAGTGATCTATGAATAAGCTTTCTTGATTAATGATTTTCTATGGAATGACAATTCTAATGTAGCTGCTCTTTCACTTTTAATTGAATGCTCTTCGTTATCTTTCTGTGATTGCAACTTACCCAACATTTTCTTTTGAAACATGGTGCTCTTTGCTCGAGTTGAGTTTGGAAATAATCCTGCAGGTTCATAGTTTGAAGTCTGCATGACGCATTGCTTTCTGGTTGGGGCGTAGAGCAGCGCCTGCAACTTTCCAATTGTTTATCCGCTGAAATTTACTCGTGAATTACGTTTATTGCTTTTGTAACTCGGTAGAGATAGTTCAGTAGCAATTTCTGCTTCTTGGTTGACAGTGCATTGAGTCAAGTATGGCATAAAAGACCCATATACAGTTGAAACATGAAATTCCAATATACCAAATCGATTATTCAATGGAATACCAATATACTAATTCAATTACTTAATTCCTAAAGCCATGCATAAATTTTATAAATATTTTAAACTTGGGCTTTCCATTCAAGGAAATAGCAGAAAAATAGTAAAGACAGCCATTTCGTATTTCCAAAAAGAAATCCTACAGGAATTTTTAAAAAAAATGGCTTCTTATCCAATTAACGGTTGTCTGTGATGCTATTCTTGTGTGGCTGCCTGTGAATTGAGCTCTGCAAACCGCATGCCAACGCGCATTGAGTGCTTCAGAAACTTCTCGGCACAACGCATGACGCAGGTCTCCTCTTGCTTCTGCAGGGTTTTGCGTGTAAAGTTGTCCACGCAGTCATTGAAGCATCTCTCCACAAGCGAATTGTACATTCTCAGACTGCATGGCCAAATCAAGGATACAAATACTTAAAGAGTACTCTTCATCAACATCATTGTGTCACAAGATATCTTAAAGAAGAATTGAAGTTTCTATGTCAATTTGAATCAGCTAAATATAATCTGATGAACTGAAAGCATGTGCAAATGATAAATTGAGACAACCAGAGGATCCAACCAATACACATATTAACAGACATAAAAGATGTGCCTTAACAGGATTCACAAAATGCCACATGATACATGTGTACCCTTTAGGCTATCACTCTACAATGGTTTTGTTTCTTAAATCAAATTTTGGTGCTAATCACATTACATGTTTTCTTCCCCCGAAATATTGAAAACAAGAAAACACCTAAGGGAGAAGAGGAATATGATAATTTACAAATTTTGTTCCCAAAACGTCCAAATACAGCATAACAAATGCCACATTGGTTTCAAGGAGAACCACCTTTTGGCTTGACACAGATGTTAAATCAACCATGAGACAATTACTGGAGCGAAGCCGTCAAAAAGACAAAATTTTTAGACACGCCACATGCTTCAAGCTTGATGACTTCACATAAAATGTCCAGAATAGCCATCAAAACAAAACATTTAGACGCTTCACTAAATTTATAGCAAAAAGAATGGCAGTGACGAAATAAGATATAATTCATTTAAAAACAATTCAACTGTTAGATGACCTTAAAATTACAACAATGATGAACTTTGAGCCGTTATGATGTTTATTATATTCTCAAGCTCATTGTGTCATCATGGCTAATAAATAAAAGTACAGATTGATGTAAAAGAAAGCATAGATTGATGTAAAAACTGGCAAGATTAACACTTTCACGTATGAGTAAGATGTCAATTTGGAATTAATTAAACAATATTTGTAAGCAACCACTAGAAAATGATACAAGTGAGAAAGAAAATAAGGCATGCATTATTCACATTAGAGAGCTTTTTAACAGATGCCATAAAACTTAGAATAAAATGATGCAATCGGGTCAACAGGAAGGAAGACCCCAACAGCCAAAGAAATAAAGATATATTTTGGGGAGGTTCAACCCTTAAGATATTCACAAGCAAAAAGTACTAACACAACCACGGCCCAAGTCCTGTGCCATTTCCAGTTTATAAAACACAATGCCAAAGACAAATAATTGCAAGATGAGCCATAATAAGGAAATGTTGTTCCCAAAACGTCCAGATGCAACACAAATGCTGCCCTGGTTTTAAGGAGTACATTATTTTACTTTAGCTTCACATTTTCAGCCAAGCCACAAGAGTAGAAACTTAGCTTGCAACTTGCATTGCATAAATGTCAGATGCAAAGCCATAAAAAAAAACCAAGAGAAAAATAAAATTAAGATCAAAACCCAACTTGAGCTCAATTTGAAGAAACTTATGCAACCGAATGATGGAGAATTCAAACTACATCCTATTCAGAGCTTAAAATCGTGAGCAGAGTACAGAGTTCACCCCAATAAGTTTTTATCAAAAATTAATCAAAAACAAATAAAGGAATCGCATTTATTATAATCGTTAATTTGGGAATCAACATAATGAACTACGTTTCTTCAATCAACGGAGAAAAAGTACGTGCATAAACAATATATATAGAAACGTAAAATATGTAAATCTAAACAGGCAAAAAGAGCAAAAACAAACCTGTCGCGTAATTGAAGCTGGTCGATCATGGCAGACATTCGGGCCTTATCCTGTTCGGGAAGACCGTCAAGTCCTGCTAACATGTTCTTGTCCATACTGGATCTACGATCGTTCCTGTTTCTGAGCTGTGCTCGCGCAGGAAGAAGTAGGGTTTTTGACGAGGGTTTTACTTTTATTGTTTTATACTGCAGTTATCAGAACGTCGTCGTATTCTTTCTTTTTGTGTGGCTTGAATATAGATTTAAGCCCTGCAACCCGGCCCATACCCGTTATCCTATTTCATGTTCAGTAGTCCTTCAAGATGCAATAATGTGGGATCTAAGTAGAACAGCCCATTGCGACACAGTGGTTATGGAACACGAACTGGTCTTACAATATAGAATATGAATGGGTTTGGAATTTATAATATTATTATTAAATTAATTTTTTTAATTAATAAAATAATATTAAAATAAATTTAAATTTTTATTTACACATAAAATTTTATATATTTATACTTTATATTTTAATAAAAAATTATTAAATACAACATAAAATTTTTAAAAATAGTGAAAGTAAATAATATAAATAAAATAAATTTATAATAAATAAATTTAACAATAATTAAAATATCACGTAATTAAATAAAAAAATAATACGTTTTATATTAAATAAAATATAAATTAATTTTAAATTTATAAATATTAATAAATAATGCCATTTAATAAGTCAATTATTTAAATTAATAGTAATGTGTCAGCCTGCCACACTGTGTAGCGGCCAATACAAAACCAGATAATGTTTTTTTGTTAACTCTCAGTAACTCTATTTTCCCAGCATCTGAAACAGGCATTTTTACGATATTTTCCATTGATTGAAGGCCTGAAATAGCTTCACATCAATGACAATGCTCAACAACATAGTATTAAATGCGATAACTCACGGGAATGGTTTGCATGCCTTTGCTCTCCTATGTAATTCCACTGTGTGGCAATCCCTCGAATCCCATCGTTCAGAACCCAAGTGATTGCAGTATTGCCTGAGTAGATATTGTGCGTTAAGTTGGGTCTAGGTCGTCATGCTTACTTTATTTGGTTTACTTGTTTAAAGGCAATATGTTAATGGATGTGCCGAAATTGCAGTGCGAAGATCATAATCTTATTGGTGCTTCTGGTGCCATTTTTGATGGGTGGCTTTGCCTGGCTGGATGGTATATGGGAAGCACTACGTGTAAGTGCTGGATTTTGTTTATGCTAGTGGTTTGCTCATGATGAATTTACCATGTGTGTTGTAATTCTAGATTTTTGCATTAGAAAATAATGAATACGATTCGTTAGATTTTGAGAAGTGCCAGCATATATTAACTGCCTGTCCACAATCCATAATTGATGGAGTGCTCATTCCTCGATGGGGTTGTGGCAAAGAATTCAGTGCTGCAGTTTGTACATATATACGAGGGCATAACATGCTTTTTCATTTCTTTCAGGTTCAATCCAATCTTGATTGCGAGCAGAAAACCATCTTTGACGTTCTTCTAAAATTGATTTTCGTTGAAGGATTTTGACCGTGCTTATTTGAAGGAAGCCTTGTATCATATAATTTATCTTCCCCGAAGTTTTAATGGCAGCTCATCTCTTAGAGAAGATAACTGTAGTGCTTAGCTAAATTTTCATGATTATCGTGAAGTGGTTAGATTAAAACTCATTCCAACGTTTTAGATTGTCTGTTAGTGTCATGGTGGTGGTATTTTGGAAATTGGAGTTACGATTGATATGAGAGTCCGAGAGTATGGTTGGAACTGTGTTTTTCCTTGGCATGGAAAGCATAATAACACTTTACTGTTGCTCGACTCTCTTAATGATTTACAGATGTTGAACCTTCAGCCTACTTAAACAAACAGAGAGGTTGAACCTCAAGACACTGGAATGGCAAATACTTCCACCAATGGAAATCCTGCGAGTTTTCGCAGCAGGCCTTGCTCACATAAACAAGGTCTACATCATGCGCGGTGGTGTAGTTCTCAAACAATCAGCTGAAATCTACCACCCCTGCTCAAACTCGTGGATATTTTTGAAATCATTTGTGCCCAAGGAGGCTGATGGGTTTGCTTGTTAATGATTACTTGGTCTGAAAGGCTAGGCATCGAACTTTGGCTTTGGATTGAATTACCCGCTCCGAAATATTTAACTGGAGGGTGGAGGTTGATTAACAAGTTGAGAGAGCAAGACTAAGGCAGCATGGGACGACATGGATGCGAATTGGCAAGGAGATATGGGTTATGGAGGGTGAGAGAGAGTAACAATATTTTTCAAGTTGATGGAGGAAGTAATCCTTGGCCGGTTTTCCCAGCGTCCACGTTTAGGCCTGACAACGGGCACGAAATTTTGCACGGGGGCCAAAAAAAACATCTGAACTCTGAAGAGTACGCTTGGGAAATGTTTTCTGCAACAAGAGTACGTGTGCTCATGCAATAGGAAAATGACATATCACATGTGCATATTGACTCTAAGTGTCTCCTCGTGGCAAAGACTTCTTCAAGAGAAGGAAAGTCACATTGCAACTAAAACGGCATATGAAAAATAAAAAACTGTTAGCAAAGCAAAGCATTCCATTTAGAAGAAAAATCAGTGCAACATCGACAGAAACTGAAACAAACAGTGGAGAAGACGAACAACAAGAGAGGAGATAATCATGCCGTGGAGCAGTTTTTCGGGTGCTTTGTCAACCCCAAAAGTTGATGTTGGAATAGATATGGGTAATCCTTTCCTCAATCACACTGTCGATGGTTTTTTGAAGATCGGAGCGGTAAAAATTTCGTCCTTTGTTTATTTTCTCTTCCGTGTTTCATTTGATTCTTTTGAATCAAAACAACACCATTTGGTCCTTGCAGGTCGCAGCAACAAGAGCAATTGCAGAGGATTCTTATCACATTGTCAAAAGAGGTCATTTTTCTTTTCGTTTGCTTTAAACAATTCCTTGATCAATTTGTTTAACTGCTGCTTATATAGAAATCTGATTTTTGGATACACACACACACATTGATAATTATCTGTGATTGAGCCTGTGCCTGTGGATTCACTACTCGAGATTACAATATCCTTGATTTGATCCCCTGGATGATTACCAAATTGAGTTATTTGTCTCGTTTTGCATTTCTTGCAGGGAAGTTTTCTCGTCACAAGTTGGAGCACGCGGTGAGTGTTTCCAACACTAACTACAATTGTTTACTTTCGGTCCATAGCTGTGTCTTGTTTTGAATCATCTAGATTGAATCATTTCCAGATCCATAAAATTTTCTTGTTGGGCCTCAATCCCATCTAGCAAGCTGAAATGAGTATCAATAAAATTTTAAGGGTAGTAGCTTCTTTCAATTCCTTATCCCGCTAATGGAGAATTATGATGTAATTGCAGCTGAAGAAGATGTGTAAAGAAGGTGCATATTGGGGTAAGTATGTGTCGTGTGGCCATGTAGTTGTTTATGAAGCTTGTTTTATTTGAGCATGCAATGCAAATCCTGTGGGAAAATGATTCAAAGTTTTCTCTTATGCTCTAACAGGAACTGTAGCTGGAGTCTACGTGAGCATGGAGTACGGGGTCGAGAAGGTCCGTGGCGCCAAAGACTGGGTATATAAGAAAGTTCAACTTCTTTCAATCTTACATTGTTGAAAATTGTTCTGAATATCAAGTATTGATGGTTCTGAGGATCCGATTAGTGTAATATAGGGCTCTTTTTCCATATAGATTTTCAATTAACAGTTCTTGCTCCGCCTATCTCTATCTTTGGATCAATTGCAGAAGAATGCAATGATCGGAGGTGCACTGACTGGGGCTCTGGTCTCTGCAGCAGGTAACAATCACAAAGACAAGGTTGTGATGGATGCCCTCGCAGGAGGCGCCATTGCAACTGCTGCTGAGTTCCTCAGATACCGCAACTGAACAAAGGCAACAATAATTCTTCCTCTTCTCTCTTTATTTCGAGTGACTGCTTAGTTATGTTCCTTTTATTAGCTGTCTTCTATGGTTGTAAGAAAAATATAATGATAAAAGCCATCATAACTATATGGGTGTGCATTGCGTGTTCTTCCTCTTTGTTAATTTCCCTTTTATAAAATATTTTGCCTTCTTAGGGCCAATGGCATTTCTTGAGAGGAAACATATCTATGATCCAGTATTTTGCATTAGGTGAGAACCCTGAAAATAGTTGTGATTGAAACCGAAGTATCCATTCAGTTGTCTGATCAAAAAATGAAATTTTTTGTATGGAACGTGTTCAATAAAAAAAAAAAAAAAAGGATCAAAATATGCTGTCAAAGCTCTAAACCTGCGTTCTGACAAGGAGACTTTCAGAAACCAGACATTTAGTAATTATGCCTTACAAGAAACAGTAGTAGAGACAAAGGCATGCAATCATCTAAAAAGGTCAGCACACAAACCTTGCAAGAAGATGTTGGTGAGCTGCAATAAGCATCATGATTCTGGGTTGTTAAGTTCTGACAAATCCCGTTTCTCTTAATTAGTTCAAATGAAACTTACTAGTCAAGCTCAACTATAAACATGCAATAGAGAAATGTCTTCAAAAGTCACCACTTGATTTTCCATCCCATTAAATAACTGCATCTTTCTTCTTGGGTTCAAAATCCTGCGTGTTTAGCCGGAGCTGGCTTCTTAGATGTTGGAATTGTTGAAATCATACATCATCATAACTTGCAATTGATTCTAATAAGTGTGATTACATCAAAGCCTATTAATTTTTGGGACATGCAAGAACACCCAGAAAGGAGACCCGTGTTTGGATATTACCATCATGCAGCCAGTTAGGGTTAAAAAGATTTAAAGACAGCTCTAAGAAAAGATTTGAAAGGTTAGATTACCCCAAAAGGAATCTTACCCTGTTATCCTAACAATAACCTCAACACAGTAGGAAACACAAACATGCCAAAAAGCATAAAGAAATTTTGCATTTATTTTAAGATAATCTTCCCAATAATATACAGTATAATTATCCAGAACTTGCTCCAGTTTATCCCAGCTTATCTATCTTCAAATAACAATAACAATAACAATACATACTACTTAATTTGTTTAGAGTAAGAATAAGTATGAAAAAATAAACAAGAATTTTTCAATTATAAAAGATTGCCATCTGTTTTGAAACTGTTCAGCAAGTTTCAATAAGCTATAGGTTTCAGCATCTGGTCTAGCACCCTCTATAATCATCCTCTTCAAAAAGTTTGGATCATAAATTTTGGCCTTTAAATAAGCCTTGATCAAAGTATTGTTTACAAAATTATACCTGGTATAATTTGCTTCCTTGAGTTCTTCAAAAAACTTCCGCATTTTCTACACCACCCTTCCCTGCAAAAAATTCAATTGTTGAAAGAGTTGTCCCCAACTATGGTGTTGACTTTCTTTCTTTTTTTTATTGTTATCAGTTTCATCCCCAACTCTAGAGCCTTCAGGCCTTCCTCCACCCTATCTGCTTTGAAGCAACCCAAAGCAAGAGGTTGATGAGTTATGGCGCATTTGGTTTGCACCCATTCGGACCTAGTTCCTTGAGAATTCTGGAGGCTTTATCAATAAGCCCCTGTTTTCAATATACAGATACCATAAAATTTAACCGTTCAGTTGCTTTCAACTGTTTCACCAACATCACTTCTCACCAAAGCTCTTCAGCTTGACTTACCAGTGTGATTCTACCAAATGTTTCAATTGCCAACGTGTATCTTTTAGACCGAACATGAGGGAGTTCATTCACAATGCCACAAATTTTCTCTAGATCCTTTCATCTCCCCAAATACCCATTCAATATGATAAGGACATCCAGAGTGGACCAACTATTCCCTGTCACAGACTCCTCCACTGCTTCAACATAGGTTTCAGCAACAGTGTACAACCTTGCCACTGCATGTGCAGTAGCAAATATGCAGTAAGATAATTCATTTGGCTCAACTTTTGATTGCTTCATAGTACTGAATGGTTTTCCTGTGGCTCAGAGATGAATGAAGGATTATGAGGCAGTTGAGGAACAAGTATGATAGATCCAATACCCTCATTTTTCTTCATGTATTCAAGAGAAAGCCTGATCACACCTTTGTCCAAGCATGCAATAACAAGATTGTTATAAAGCAACTCAATCTGAGAATCTTAAAGGACAAAACAGAAGAGATTTTCACCCTGTGATATCCCATGAAGTTTAACAGTAAATTCCAACAGATAAGAGTAGTCTAATTCTTTTGGCCTATAGGTTCTCTCTCTAATCACACATTCCATCGCCTGGCGAAAAAGGAGAAACCTTAGCCTTTAATCCACTCTATGCCCATGCATATTTTCCAGCAACAAATTTAATCTAGAACATACAATGATATCTTGTGACGTTGTTTATTATATCCTCAGTAAACCATTATAGAATGTCCAAAAAGGCAGTAAAGTACCAAATGAGAAAATGAGTTGCTTTTTACAATTTAAATCAACTGAAAACAGCAATCTGTTCCTCCAAACTGTATGCATATTCTGGCTGGTTGCCAAGGTAAGAACAGAACAAATCAAAATACTTAACTTAAAATCTTTCAGCATTTGCAAATTTAGTAACCACCTTATTTAGAAAAAAAAAAAAAAAAATATAAGTTCCTGAAATGAACACAAATAGCTGAGCTAATACCTATTTAAGCATCTAATATAGTTCACTCAAACATTTCAACAAACTCGTGCACCGCTTCATAAGTTTCCCAGACAAATATAAAGCCACCCAAAGAAAGCTCCACTAAGTAAATTACCTCAAGTGCACGTTTGTTCAATTTAATCTTCCTCAAACGATTTATAGCGTGAAAAATTTCACCTCTGTGAATGGGAAACCCCTCGCCCATCCAGCTCTGTAATGCGATCCCAATTGATTCTCCTCTTGGTAGTCTCTAAATTCCATCGCCTCCACAGGGATAGTGATTGTATTTTTTTCAAAATTATCAATTAATGGAAAATTTATATTATTTAATGAGATTACGACGATGTCAATTAATACTATTGGACAAAGAAATCAACTTAAAAGCTGAAGGGGAAAAAGAAACACCAGGCAGATGAAGTTACGCCTTGTCGGCTATGTCCGCCCTCCATTGACTTCTTGATGTTGCATTCGCTTTATGTTACGTATTGATCACTTCAGCAAGGAGACCAGAGACCCAAAAAAATATCAACAACTCCATGCCTGCCCGGGGGGCCTCGGGCAAATTAACACTCTCCCAGGGAACCCAACTGAGAAAGGGATTTCGTATACCCAGAACAACTGTGAAGTCGTAGATTAGCAATGAAAGTCCAATAATTTACAGGTGCCATCAATCAGAATACGTAACTGTTGAAAATTGTTCGAGTTTTAACTGCTATTTAGAGTACCAGCGTACGCTAAGTTATTTCTTGCCACATAGGGAACCAACTTGCTGAATAAAAACCATGCTGTGATATGAATTTGTTGCCCCTTCTGGGCTCCATGTTTAGGTAAAGTGTATCTTTCATTTGCATATTTAACAAGCAATCATCAATGATTCATTACCCAAATTCCGCGCAAGATATAATGACAAACGAGCGATCTGTGATGAAACTATATGTCGCTCTGTGAAGTGTTAGAAAGTGCTCTTACGAAATTTGCTTACGAGTAATTGTGTACAATGTTAACTAAGTTCTCTTGTTGGAATGAAAAGCAAAGATAAAAAGACAAAACACTTTGCTGCCATCATTCACGCAATAAAATATTTATATCTGCTACACACAGACCAAGAAGATAAGGTTGGCACGCTTTACTCGCCTACCTTTGTCATTAAGACCAAATCAACAGTGTAAATTACGATAGAACAAACAAGTTTAACACCATAGTTGAAAGACCAAATCGACGGTGTAAATTATGATAGAACAAACAAGATTAACACCATAACTGAAAGGAGATGTATTGATCATTTCACACTACTATCAATCTCAGTCTCTCCTTCCATACATGCATTGAATTCCCCATTAGAAAGCAGCAGGTACACTCTCATGAGTTAACACAGACAACACTGACCATGCCAAAAGCTACACAACAAATCCAAGAAAGGATTTGATTGAAGCAGGCAAGCAGCCATGGCTTCTTATTTACAAACATAAAGCTTATAAAAGACCCAACAAAACCAACCACAAACCTAGTTACTTTTCCTCTTATTTAATAGCATAAACCACAGCAGCTGCTTTGTTTTGGGCAATTCCATGTCTCATCTTCATTTGCAGTTGCAAGGGTCGCAAGTGCAGTTTGAACCACACTTGCAGCCGTTCTCAGCTCCAAAGCTCATCTCGGACACCTCATATTGCCTGCAAAAATAGTCAATTCAACATCATTATCATGGATTAGAAAAAGACCAATCTTTTGATTAAAAGGTTGGTTATTTCGAAGAAATGATCTCATCTATTTACATACATCTTGACAGGGGCAACACCAACGATGAGAGTCTCAGTGGTGGTC
>CP135553.1:3429346-3464723 GCA_032402905.1 Khaya senegalensis | reverse complement strand
ATATTATTATTAATTAATTTTTTTATATTAATATCAAATATCATCTCAACACAATGTATTCACCAATAATTAACTTTAATTAAACATAATAAATAGTTAAAAAAATTTAAATAAAATAATTCTAATAAAATAATTTAATAAAAATATATCATATTTTAAATTTTATTTATTGTGATAATTATCATTAAACATTAAGTAACCAGAAGTTCTGATCCAACTAATGACTTAGATTCAATCCAATATCTAACTAATTATAACTTAATTCTAAATTAATAAATTACTAATTACTTTCAGTATATTATAAAAACTAAGAACTAATTTTTTTTTTTTTTATATTTTTTATTGAAATAAATATTAATAATTAATAATGCCCGAGGTTCGTTTCTTCTCTTTTCCAGATACTGGGTCCACACCAACTGTTAGTTGATTAATCCATTCTCTATAGGCCAAGTATCACTTGGGCCCACAGCACGACTTTACATTGAAGAGAGGACTGAGCAGGTCTATTCAGTTGCAGGGGAAAGTACAAAAAGTCAAAAATCTCCTTAAAACTTTTCCTTCACCCTGTCGTATTCTCGCCTTTCCTATTTGCTTGCACTCCGGCGACAGTGCCTTTTCTGCAAACTCTGTTACGAGCTCTCGGCTGTTCCACTTTCTTTGGATTTTTACAAGGTATGAAGTTTGAACTTGTATACGTGCAGTGTTTGTGTGAGTGTTTGGATAGTGCTAGATATGTGTATTATTCTTGTTTGGTTGTGGAGAAAAATGTTGTAGAAACGAAATGCAGGTAAATTAGAAACTCGTTCTCTTTCTTTTTCCACTAGCTTTTTATTTTTTTATTTTTTGAGGCGGAGTATCGTCTTCTATTTCGATTATTTTTTGAATTTGTGTGTTTTAAAAGCAATATGTAATACGTTTATTTGTTCTGAAAGTGTAGCAGAAAGGAGCCGTTCGCTGTATGTTTTACAAATCCAAACCCACGAGGAAACATTGTTCGGTATAGTCACAGTTCGGTTTTCTCTGGTGATGTCTGTATTATTATTATTTTGTTAAAATAAAGAATGACTAATCTAATGGTCTGATCGGTTGGTGGTAAAAAAGTTGATAGCAAGGCCTGCATATTTAGCCTACACCCGACTGAGCTGATACCACTATTAGGATTAATAGACGTATTACTTGCATCGTTTTGTAACATAAAAGTTGAGAGAGCCAATATTACAGCAGCACCAATTAGATGTTCAGAATCTTTTATTTCTGTTGCTGTTGTTTATTTCTAAACAACTGTTTATTTTGTGGAATGTAGGCTCGATATGACATACAGTTCAGAAGAGACTGATCTTAGAGAGTCCGAGTTAGAAGAGTATGAGTATAAATACTATAAAGAATTGAAGAAGGGGAACATCAAGGTTAAAATTTTAAACTCTGCATATAGATGCCCATTCTGCCCGGGAAAGAAAAAACAGGATTATCTGTATGAGGAGCTTCTCCATCATGCTTCTGACATTAGTAGGTCAAGAAGTAGGGGTGTGAGAGAAATAGCTCAGCACTTAGCTCTGGGGAAATATATGAACAGATATCTGATGGTTAAGGATCAATCAAATGATCAGTTGTTTGTCTACCCTTGGATGGGTATTGTTGCCAATATTAAAACTCAGCGTGGAGCAGATGGACGATATGTTGGGGAGAGTGGCACAAAACTGAGGGATGAATTCCGAAGCAAAGGATTTAATCCCCATAAAGTTCATCCTTTATGGAATCATAGGGGTCATTCAGGGTTTGCCGTTGTGGAGTTCCACAAGGATTGGGATGGGTTCGGAAATGCAATCATGTTTGAGAAGAGTTTTGAAGTTGATCATCATGGAAAGAAAGACTTCGATGCCATGAGGGACCGAGGAGATAAACTATACGGATGGGTTGCTAGGGATGATGACTACAACTCAAAAAACCTTATTGGGGATCATCTCCGTAGGAATGGAGATCTGAAAACTGTTTCTGGGAAAGTAGCAGAGGATCAAAGGAAAACATCAACACTTGTGACTACCTTGACCCAGACCTTAGAGGTAAAAAATAGGTGCCTTAAAGAGATGGAGAGCAAGTATCTTGAAACTAGCACTAATCTTAACCTGACAATGGAGCAGATGGATGAGATGAATCGATCTCGTAATGAAGGTATGCTGATTTTATCTTAAGGTGAATTTACAATTTTTCTTTTCCTAGTATATTGTCTTGCTCTCATATATTTTATTTTCTATCTGTTAGAAATAAGAAAGATGCAGCAGAATGCGCATGATCGTTTTCAGAAGATTTACTTAGAGCATGAGAAGGCTACATTGCAATTGGAAGCCAAGAAGAAACAATTAGAGGAGCATGAGAAGCAACTGCAGCATCGGGAAGCCAAAAATGAAACTGAGAGGAAAAAACTTCATGATGACAAGATAATGGTAATATACGTGTACTCATCTTGACTACATCAATTCCTGCCCATTTTAGGATTTTGCACGAAGACTGTTATTAATATGTTAGTTTAACTTGAATTAACTTAGGCCTTTTTATGTCCTCAAGGAATGATGCTTTGACAATTTTGGTCTGTATATTGATTTTTCAGAATCTATAGTTGATCTAGGTAAATAGTGTTTGCAGAAGGTATCTAATGTAAAGGGAAAGAGAAACCTAATAATTTGTACATCATGGCCAATCTTCCTCCTTTTACTTCTTTTATCAGCACTCATTTTTGAATACTTTGGAGTAACACAGGTGTGGCCAGCACTGGCTGTTTTAGCTTGTCAAAATTTAATCAAGTTCAAATATCATTGGTTCGCAGAAGTTGAGCTTTATGCATTAATTTTGAAACTCAAATTTCAGGGCTGTCTTTCTTCCCCACTCCCCTCCCCATTTCTTCTGTAGCAAGTTTGTTGTACTAGTTAGTAGTTTTACAGTATCACTCTGTATTTTGGCTATTTAGTGGTTGTGCTGGTTGTGCTTTTGATCATCTTGGTTGTATTAAAATAGCTTGTTCTTGTTTTCTAGAATGAAAGAGCGACCTTGGAGCAAAAGAAGGCTGATGAAAAGGTGTGGAGGCTGGCACAAAGTCACAAGGTGTTATTTTTCATCCTAAACTGGATTTCAAAAAATGGGTAAATCATGCATAAATTTTTGTTTTTGTTGAAAAATTTAATATGTGACTGACTGTCAATGGCAGGAAGAAAAGGAGAAACTGCACAGAAAAATAATTGAGCTACAAAAAGGACTTGATGCCAAACAAGCATTGGAGTTGGAGTTAGAGCAAAAGAGAGGATTTTTACAGGTGATGAAACACATGGGAGAGGAAAATATCGAGGTCAAGAATAAGATGGCGGCAATTTTGGAAGAAATAAAGGAGAAGGAAGAGAGCATGGATGATTTGGAAACACTTAATCAAACTCTTATTGTCAAGGAGCGCAAAACTAATGATGAGTTGCAGGATGCTTGCAAGGAGTTAGTCAATGTAAGATATAATACCAAAAAGAAATCTTCAATCTAAAAGAGCTGTTTGTTTGTCATAAGTATCTGAAGCACTGTATGAAATAGGCATGGGTTTAAGTTAGTATTTCTGTCCCAAAAGAGTTGATCATGCAATCCACTCTTTTAATGCAATTTTGTATTGCAGATGAATGGAAATTTTATAGAAACCAATTCTGTACCACATACACATGTTTGCTAGATTGTGGCTTAGATTCTGTCAGTTAAATTATTTAATTGTATTTGTTTTCCAATCTTGTTATACTATGCTAGAAATGCTTGCATCAATGTGGTTCTAAATCTGTTGTATCACAGAGTTTGAAGTTGGGGACAGCCCGGTCAATTATTGCTGTGAAAAGAGTGGGAGAACTTGATGATGAACCATTCCTCGCTGCAACAAGGGCAAAATTTCCAGGGGAAGAAGCAGATAAAGCTGCAGAGCTGTGCTCACAATGGGAAGGTTATCTAAGGGATCCTTGCTGGCATCCTTTTAAAGTCGTAGAGGATAAGGGAGGAAATTGTAAGGTAAGGTATCTGTTTATTTTTTTGGTTTAAGCCATTCATCCTGCTTCTTTTTTTCCTTTCTTTGATAGTGAAATAGAAAAAAACCAACCGTTACTGTATTTATTTTGTTTCAATGTGAATCCGTCTTTGGTTGACGATATATAGATGGTCATGTTTCATCATATGTATGTAAATACTGCCGAGATTACTGGCAAGTTGGGGTTAATTTGTTTGATGTGCATGATTATGATACTTATGTGTAGATTTCATGTGCTTTCCGGGTCCATAGGATTTTTTTATTTTTTAAGTTGTGCAACTTACCTTCCATATTTTGTAGTCCTTTTTTCTGTTTTGTTTTCTTTCTTTTGCCTTGTTGTTCAGAATTCTGATTGATGTTCTTTCACATTCCCTTTTATTTTTGTATTTGTGGTGCTAATTGGTTTATTACACAATATACTGGTGTGGTGAACAGGAAGTAATTGATATGGACGATGAAAAATTGAAAAATCTGAAGGAGGAGTATGGTGATCAAGTTCTTAATGCTGTGACCTCAGCTTTGACTGAGATTAATCAGTACAACCCAAGCGGTAGATATGCAGTTCTAGAGCTATGGAATTTCAGAGAAAACAGGAAGGCTACACTGAAGGAGGGAGTCTCACATCTCCTAAACCTGTGGAAAGGGAATAAACGCAAAAGAAACTGAAGGTATCTTTCTCTCTTAGGCCACCCTTAGTTATTTACAACCCATGTTTTGGCATGTGCATTATTGATTTGGATGCTTGAAAATGTGTTGCTAATTTGTTGCCAACTGTTTCATCATCCAGATATTAGTAGATGTCAGATTGATAATAATGCATGCTACGTTGTAAATAAAGAATAGAATTACAGCTTTGTCAGAGAGCCTATAGCTACATAGATTTGAAAGGGCATCTACTATTCAATCAACTCAATGCATGTCATGGCCAAAATGCTAGGAGAGTTTGCTATGAACAGACTACCTACCTAATTTTGTTTACATAAACAGTGTTGACTTGTGTAAGAGTGATCATGCTGTTAGAATTGTAACTCTTTTTCATCTTCTTTCTTTTCAGGATTCGTCCAGAAAGTCATCTTTTCTCCTGTTGTGGATGTCATCCTTTTTGATCCTTAATAGTATTTTGCAGGTAGCTGTCTCTTTGAACCTTACAAGCTCAGTTTGGCAAATTTTACCATGGTCAGTTTTGTAAATTGCATTAGGCCATCTATATTTAGAAGGATTAGCAGCAGTAATTTCCACTTAACTTGGTGCTAGAATATATATTACACTGTGAATGTCATATGCACAATTATTTTTTTATTTCTACTGTGATAGTTTACTAACATACTCATCAATAAGTAAGTTCTTTAATTACTAATTTAGTGTTTATAGTTGATTTAGTACTACTTAATAAAGGAATTAATTTTGCTGATAATAACAGTTATTTGCCATAAATTAAAAGTAATAAATGAATTATAAATTTTCATAACAGATTTTATTAATTGTTTTTGATTGGACTCACAAAATATTTTCCCAGTCAAAAGTTCTATAGCCATCCCGTGACAAAATAAACACAGCCTCGTGTTGGTGGCAAGATGAACGCTAACTAAAATTGAAGCCTGCCTACAGCCCCGTATTCATTTTACAACTTTTCTCTCCGGTTTGGCCCTGGTGGCGAAATTCACCGATGTCACCGTTAAATTGGGAGCATGCATTTGAGAGGAAATGCACGGACGAACAGGAAACTGCTTGGACGGCTCCAATGGCTCAAGAAGTGCACCGCAGCACTTGGATTGTTCACCATCAGACGATTGTCTGTTATTGCTGCCATTGGATTGCGATATCTTGCATGATCAATAGAAATGTACGGGGAATTGCCCATCTGATCACCGCCGTTCACCATCACGCGGTCAGATTATTGGGCATTTGGAGAGCCTGATGATGGTGTTGATGATCAGAAGGGTAGTATGCAGTAAGACTTTGCTGCATGCATGCAGAAGACGTATGTTGCTGCCTGTTAGGAACATCTACTCCCCTATTTCTCTGAAACAAAAGTTGTCGAACAGCGTATGTACTGCAGCTGCCGTCGACAAAAAAAATTCAGATTTCGAATGTTCAATCAAAATTCGACGTCCTTTCAGCACAGTATGCTTCCTTGTAGCCTTGCGCGTTTTGGCAATTTTCTCGTCAACTTTTCTCTTCCGAACGGCGAAAAAGTCAAAACAGATTCCGGGATTTTCCTTCCCGGTATTGAAGAAAAGACTTGTCTCTATACAAGTTAACAACTGAAACGAAAGCTTCAGGATCCTGGGGCCAAACTTCAACGTCGGCGGGGCGGTTGTCCAGCATTGGGCCGTAGATTATCATGCACGTCGAAACTCCGCAAAGTGTGGCGAATTCTTTAGCTTACTTTTTCAAACCACTCTTTCGTTTCTGATAGGTTATGATTCGAGCCTTCTCCTTCACAATGAGCTCCATGGTTAGTTTTCGGCGACCCATCTTTTGATCCACCAAACAATAATATTTATTCCTGCATGAACGTTAATTATATATACTGTCTAGGGCTTAGGTTGCAAACTGTAAAAAACACAAGGCATGGAAAGAAATCGACAATCGAAGTATGAGAAGAACAATAAATTAGCAAAAGCAAAGAACAACTAGAGCATGCACCTTGAATGTCAATGTCAATGTCAATGTCAATGTCCTCTCTTCTCTTTGCCTTTTTGATCGAATTCAAGAACAATAATAAACGGAGTTTTATGACTTCATCCAGCTTTATAGAGTTGCCATGAATATTCATTAATTCTTGGAAACAATTATGGGAAAGTGAATCAAAATTAGTGATCCTCTCTATTTTACATACTGTTCCAGGGCAACTAGAGCAAATGCAAATTTCGATTCGAACCCAAATCGATGATTGTTTTCAGGGATTTGCTAAATATACCCTATAATTGGTTTAGAGCCATGACTACATGGTAACGAAGCAGCCCAATAATGTTCTTGAATGGGTGTATATAGAAATGGTTGGAAGTGCATGTACTAGCAATCTTCTGTGCTCCACTAATAAATTCATGTGTTATAATAGCTCAGTATTTGGGCACACCACAGCGATGGAAGGCTTCCGGGCTCTGAATTGTGATCAAACAACTACCAAGATTCTAGGAATAAATAGATCCGAAGAGCATGAATGAGTGATTGGTGGTCGAGGTGTAGGTGGATGCACCCGTCGAAGATAGTGGTGATGAGTAATCGCCGGATATGGTGATTGGAAGCGAAGATATTTTCTTCTTTTTATAATTTTAATTAAAAATATTATCGGAATATAAATAAAACATAAAATTAGATATAATTAGAAACTAATAAAATATTTTTGATAATAATAATTTTTAATCGTAAGTTAAAATATAAGAAGATTAAAATAATTTTTTATTTATTAATTAAAATATAAAGAAATTTACTTATATTTATAATATTTAAATTCAATGTAATGATATTAGTGACAATTTATAATTGTTAAAATATAAAAGAGAGACATAAATTTAACTCTAACAATTTGGGTATTTTCTAGTGTCTTTACTATGAGTCCAAACTTAAAAAATTACAAATATTTAAATTAAATTTAAAATTTATCTTAATTTTAATAATAAATAATTTAAATTATATGTTAAATTTTTTAATTTATATAATAAAATATAAATTAATTTATAAATTTTATTAAAATATAATATAAATTATTTATTATTATTAATTAAATCACATGTTAATGTGTTGTTAAAAGTTCAAAGATAAAAAAGTTTGGAAGAGAATAGTAATCCATTTGAATCACGAGCACACATTACGGAGAATTTTAAACATACCCCACAATCAAAATTCAACGTGAAAAAGAGGCATCCAAAGCCCTAGCTTTTGTTTTCTTTTACTCTTTTTCTTTTCAGGAAATTCGGAATCCAAAGTTGTGATAGAATGAACAAATTAAAGAGTGAAAAGGAGGAGATAGATGAATCAAAACCACACTTACCACCCACATCCACGTGCATACAGATACACACGCATTTAACAAAACCCAACCCCACCCATGTGCTCATGCTACTGCCCCCCCCCCTCCTCCTCTTCCTTCATCTCCTTCTCTTTGATGTGACTTGTGTATTTGGAGTTACAGGAAAATTCTGTATTTGTTTTTCGGAGAAAAAGAAGCAAGTATTCTTCTGACTTCGGATACTGCCTTATATCCCTAGTCTAAAGCGGTCCTAGATATGCAATTTTTTTCAAAGGTGTTGGCTGGCTGCCCCATTGACATTATTAATTGCGGTGTTATCATATCAGTTGTGTTGTTTACAGCTGCTGATTATGAATGAATACGTGCGTATTCAAATGGGCATTAGCTTTTTGGTCCCAATGCAGTATCAGTATTATAAATGTCAAAAACTAGAGGTCATCTACTTCCTTTTTCTTGGAGAGGATGCGTAAGAGATGGTACTGCAGGCACCATGTCCTTCTATTGTTTCCCATTTCGGTTAAGAAAGGGTTTCGATTTCTGAAGAAATTTAATGGAAACTTGCCTAATGAGATTAGAAAAGTTGTTGTCAATCGCGTTTGTCTTTAGTTCCTGTTGCAGTTAAATATCATGCAAAAGAGTACATACTTGTTTGTATTTAGTGGGCACCGAATGAAACTTCATTCAATTAGAGTAGCAATTCAAACCCCAGAACTTGCATTAACAATGGAAGTTGGAACCTGCCCCTTCAGCCCATCACAATCATTTCCATCTCATCAAATTGGGAAGGGCTAAGAGCTTGATTACTCTAGAGAACCTAAAATTGGAAAATTAGTGAGAAAATTAAAGGACTGAAAAGCAAACCAAATATCTTGCATTAGTTTCAACTATAAGTTAATACATTAATAAACTTGTTCAAATATATATATATATATATACCACTACCATAACCACCACCACCACCACCACCACCATCACCATCACCACCGTAACATAACACTGAACATTACAGCTAAAGCTGCGGGCTGCATCCTTATTGCTGCCGCCTCAGCCTCCTCCTAACTTTCCCTAAATTCGGACAACTCTTTCACCACTCATTCAACAACAACAACAACAAAGACAACAACAACAACAAACCCATTAACCCACCAATCAAATTAATTTTTTTTTTGAAAAAAAAAAGAAAATTCCAATAAAGTTTCAATCTTTTCCCTACCAATACCCCTCCCCATTTTACTCCTCTAACTTGCACTATCTCCAACAGGTCAAAGGAATATATCATTTTTCGAAACAAGGAAAATCATGAAGGGTAAAATGGAAAATGGTAGTGGCGGGAAAGATTAATTAGTTTCCAAAGTGCTTTTGTTAATTAATCAAACTCTGAAGTTCTTCCCGACGAATGTTTGACCAAATTGCCAGTGCGCTGGGACGATGTTCCAGGAAGTGGAGCTGCGTCTGTCACTGGCTTTCACCCTGAACGACAGTGACTGACCAACCAGAACTGCGTTTGACTGCCAGTTTTGACCCCAGTTACGGCTCATGCTCATCCACCCTGTCTTTGATCCTTTCACGCTCACCTTCACGATATCCCCTGCACCCGCCACGTTGGAGATCAATACCAAGTTGAAGTAACGGAATCCGTTAATTGTGAACCTCATCCCTCCCCTCTTGCGGCACGGCGCTCTGCGTAATATAACAAACACATTAAGGACAATTATGTCATTGAGAAAGAGTTTATTATACCATAAAACGAGGAGCGTGATTTTAGGGTGGTGGTTGGTCAACACGACACGGTCGAGATAAATACAAGTCTTACGACTTCGGAGACCGTGTACTGAGTTACGGTGTTCGTATGGGGTCTGCTGTTTCACGAAGTACAATAAGGAAAACAACTAAACATGCTAAAGAAAACATGTGTCATCCGATTTTCTAGTCAAAACAAAGTACAATCATCGAACGGTTCAGATCTTCCCAATTTAATATATGTTAAACTTCAATATCTTATAAAATTTGTCTACGTATTTATTTTACTTCTAGCAAAAAACGACACCGCCTAACGTTATACTAACTATACGTTTTGCAGCAAAGACAAAAGGGAAGGGACCGTTTGGCTCTAATGGAACGAGAGACAAAAACGAGATGGGGAAAATCAAACCACCGGAAAGTGACCATGAGACCCAAACCAAACAAGTCCCTACTAAGTGACAAATTGCTTCAACTAACGTTCTACCCAAATAGTAACGGCTTCGGACGTGGTAATTTAGGAAATATGGTGTAAGGTTATAGGTATTTTGGTCTTTTCGAAACCGCTTAGGATCTGACAAAAGCAATAAAGATAGATCCCGGAATCCGACCCACATTCACAATATATTCCTGACCCACCACCACATGCAACAATTACCACCCAAAACGGTACCATTTAGTCTTTAGACAGTCGATAGTTGTGGTATTTACTGTCGAAATAAAGAAACATTTTGTGCAGAGATTATACAAACAACCGGGCTTATGCAAGAGGAAAACAGAGTTGAGAGAGAGCGGTTACCGGCGGTATGAGACAGGGACGATACCGGCGCGGTACTCGGCAATCTTGAGGAACATGGGCATGGCGAGGTCGAAATGAGGGCGAGGAGGGTTGCACCAGCCGCCATTGTCACTTGGAAGAGCGTAGTTTGGTGGGCAAAAGTTTGTGGCAGTAATGAAAATGGAAGGGCTGCCTGAGTGGCACCATGTGGGGTCGTTTGCGCACTTGATCTCAAAGCAAGCACCGCAACTAAGGCCATTGTTGAAAAGAGCCGTGCTTAGCGCTGCAGTGTTCACCCCGTAACCTTGACTGTACAAATTACCATACCCACATGCTCCTCCTGAAGTGACATAGAAGAACAAAGTGAGTAAAAATTGGAACTTGACCCGTTAACCATAGCTACTAACCCAATGAAGTACATTGCAGCTTTGAAATTAAGCAACCAAAACAGGGGAAAGTAAAAAAAATGCTTAGTCTGAACAGAGGGACGGAAAAGTTTGAACTATTGCTCAAAATGCGAAACAATAAAAATGTATAAAACAGGTGAGAAAGGGACTTGCTGGGAACATACCCATGGTGCCAGAAGCATCAGAGCCACCATAGAAAGTAGCATGGGCAGTCTGCCATGGACCTCCTGAGTAAACTCCAGGGATTCTGGCTTCAGCCATCCACATTAAGCACATAATAAACAGAACGCAAGCCAAATTCACCACCGCCATTGTTTCTTTTCACACAAAGATACAACTTTGCCAAGACAAAGAGAGAAAGAGAGATGAGTCGACTGGGATGAGGAGTTAAAGATCGAGGAAGGCAACAGCTGTTATTTATGGAAAAGGATGTACGGGCACAGGGGCAGTCTTAGTAATTTCCAGAATCACCAAATCTTCACCGTCATCGCTAGCTAATGTGAACCTAAAACAAATTTTATTGGCTCGTGTGTCACACGCTATTTCTAATTGGGAGGTTACGGCTGCACATGATTTACCCTAAGAATATTCATTAACTCTCATCACTTTTTATAGGATTTGACATTCATGCCCCTATAAGATACTGTAGTACATCATGCTGAGGTCACGTGACATCCCTAAAGGAAAGCATTAGACCGAGGGCAACTTTGGACTTTAAAATAAAAAAAAGAGTACAAGTAAGTACCAATGTTCACGTAAAAATCTTATTTATTAGAGAATTTATGGATAAATTAAAAATAATAATAAAATTAGAGGAGTTCATTAGATGGTTTGCTTGAAGCAGGAGTTTGAGGCGTGATGAGCGGTTGTGATGTGAGGACAGGTGGGGCCGACTGAAAGATTTGATGGGGCATGAGTAGGATATGAGCGGAACCCCACTAATGACCAAAAAAGGATCTTAATTCTTAATTGTTAATGGCGATTGGTGGTTGACAGGGTGAGCAGAGAAACAGAAGCGAGACTGTTTACTGTTCAGCAGCATCCAACGTGGATTTTCTTTTTTTCGAAGGGGACCCACTTAATCCCGTAATCATCGGGCCATGTAAACCGCTGTGCTTTAACTGTGAGTGGGGTACACACAGTCTCGAGCCACACGCGCACACTTGATATTTACTCTCCACGCCTAAGCAGTGTCGTTTTTATTAGTGTATTTACATATTAATTTTTGACCTTTTTAATTATTAATTTTTAGCTTTGAATTTAGGCGGAAAGTGAAGGGAGTTAGGCATAATTGGGACAAGAGAAAAGTAGTCGAAAGCTTATAAATGTTTGTAGAAGTTATTTGAATCTTTGAATTACTTTACTTGAAAATTTGTATTCGAAAAGATTGGACTCCAATGATTATTGTCAATAGATTAATAATAAATTTATTTATATAATTAATATTTATTTAAGTGTTCCTTTATATGATACTAAGAATTATTAAAATATTATTAAAAAATATAATAATTTTAATATCCTATAAAAATATATTAAATTATTTTATTTACTCACGTGTATAAAATTAATGATTATTTTTTAACTTAAGTGGGAGAATTACGGAAAAATTTGAGTATTATTGAAGGAAAAATTCTTCTTTAATTTAAAAGCAATAAATTCTTTAATTTATAGTATTAATATTCAAAATAATAATAATAACAATCATTGTCCAAGAGTAGTTAAGAGTTTGATAAATAACTTGAATTTTCCTTTCCATGTATAAAAATTTGAGGGCAAAGGAAGGGACGGTTTGAACTTGAGTCCAATTGGAATCAAGATTTCGATTACTCTTTGAAAACTCCAAGTGTTAAAAAGTAAAATGGTAACATTCCACAAGACCAATAAAACAAAAAAAAAAAACAAAATGGAAGGTCAAATTGTAAATGATTACAAGCCAATTGGGTGAAAAAAAAATAAAAAAACACATGGATGGCTGAATGACATGCACATGCACCGCTCTTGCAATAGCAAATGCGTTGCGTTTTGTCAAAGTCCAATCGTACTCCTCCTCACGGGGACCATAATTAGGAAACTAGAATTCCCACCAATTTCAGTCCATCAATCAGGTGTTCACACGTGGAGCAATGGTATGAAACCACATAATGTACGAAGAGAGTGGTGATGATTGGTAATTACTGTTCAGAACATGCTTCATTCTCCACACTGTCGCATGTTAGCTAATCATTTTAACTTAGCTTCACTCTCAAAGTCAAAATCTTGTACAACAAAACAACAAGTAGGTCTCTGTCATTTGTAAAAATTGTTACTTAAGTCACAGTGAATGAATGTCAAACCCTAATAATCAATTGGTTTTTAAGAAGTTTAATTAATCACTAATTACCCATTAGAATATGTTTCTTTGTAGCTCTTTGTATTTGTTATGATAATTCTTTCTTAATTAATAGTCTATTGATGACAAAATGGGAGGCACTTGGTGTGCCCATCTACCTTATACCCTATGTTTTGTAGTTGGCCATTATGGAGTAAAAGCATTTCACTTATCGAATGGGAAAGATACTGTTAACTTGCTTGTTTGTGATGTTTAGCGTTTGTAATTTGGAATTTTAAAGATAATGATAATGAATTTTAATTAATATAATCATTAATTAAAAAGAAGATGAGACTGGGGCTGGAGGCAACATCATATAATTAATTATTCATATGCCCACGTTCTTGTTCAAGAATACTGAAAGAATTTAGGTCAGCAGCTGGGTCCGATCAATCCAAATGCCCCAACTAACAAGACAGTTTAAATTATAGGTAAGGGCATGATTTTGGGCCTGCCCAGCTTTGATTATTCTAATTTCTGTATTGTGGAAAGGAAGATGATGACTTGGAATTGTTTTTAAATATGTTGAGTCTCCATTTTCCTCAACAACCTCTTTAAAAGCACATGGACTTTCATCATTCTTGCCTTTGGGAGTCATGGTCGTGTATACTTGCCATTGCCATTAATTTTGGCTTGATTGTGGGAAGAAAATGCCCCTGGTCTTGGGTTAGAGACCTGCAAATGGCCATGGATATCAGTACTGTGGACAACAACAGCAATAGATCACAATGCCAATCTTGCCACGATCCCTTTTACCATGTGTGATGTGTGGTTTCATTTGCAAGTGTTTTTTCCTTTTTCCATTTTCGTAACCAATGAATTCAGATTCACATGTAATATATAAGAGGATGTAGTTTAAACTCTCTGAAAGGAGCTGAAATGGATCATATCACATGCTATATGTCACATATGAAAAAGAGAGCGAGAGAGAGATGCCATGATAATTGATAAAGCTGAAGAGGGTTAGCAAAACATAGAGTAATGCACGTGGGTGTGGGTGAGAATAAAAAAGATAACGTAACCCCAAGCATGTGATTGTGGGCTGAGGCTGAGGAAAAACTTGGCAATGGTGACAAGCAAAATGTGCCCCCACAATTCTTATCTATGATCCTTTCACTCCACCATATAAATTATGATCCTATCACACACACCATCTGATTTGTCAAACTTGGAGGACTGTCTACATATACTGTATATATATACGGCCCCATATCATAATTCATAAGGCTAGCCAGCTACCCCAGGATGTGACCTCACCATCTTTAGGTAATTCTTTGATCATCATTATCATGATTGTGAGTTATTTTAGGCTTTTGGGTTGGATTGTCATTGGATTTGATGAATGGTGGAGATCTTTACAGCTATGTAAATTGACAATTTAATCGCATATTAGGAAGATAAGAATAAGACCATTATATGATAGCTGTTAGATGAAATAAAGCCTCCCTGAAATTACTGATTTTTCTGGAAGAAACGTAGTCTTACAGTCTGGAATAAATGGACAGGGACATTCATGGAGCTTTAAAGCTAGTTTGACTAAAGGGGAGGAGACATGCTTCTCAGCTAAAGTATGCAATATCAAAACAAGTCAAAAAAGAACCCATTATTTGCGACTGCACATCTTGGACTCTCTTCGCACACACTCTTCACTTCACAGGAGTGCTGCAGGGCACACGGTCAAAAGATGGAGGGGCTGTGTGTGTGGAGGGAAGTTACTTTTGAAAGCGTTTTTACAGGAAGTGCTTATGAATGGCGAACTTTTTAGCACATACAGTGGGGAACACAATTATTTACAGACTTGCGTCTAGTGAATGTACAAACAACTAAAAGTATAATGTATGGAGTAATGGTATATTCAATTAGATTAATTCCAATAAAATATGGCATCATGGATATCTTTGGAATCAAGGGAATTAACTGCAACTGGCCAAATTGGCAATTATAACACAGGTAGTCCGGATTATGACAAGATAAAATGATTGAAGAGACAAGAGCTGAGTCCCTCTCTGCCTCTGTTAGCCTCTCAATCCGTGACCAGCCACTTCCTGCGAATAATGGCTGGAAGAGAAGATATTATCAAATAAATAAATAGTTGGCAGTTAAAGAAGACAAGCAACCCTTACATATAATTAAGATTTGAAATAGAGGAAGGAAATTAATAATTCCATCCTACACTTGAAAATGTGTAATTGTTTGGACGTTAATTATTAGTTATACAATGAGTGTAGTAAATTTGACAAGCATGCTATCATGAAGAAGCCGTGCCTGGTCTTTGTCTACCTTCTGCTGCTGCGGTTGCCGGTTGGAGGTAGTTGGGACCATTTTACTGCTAAATCATGTATTCTATTATGATGAAACTCTGCATGCCAAGGCAATTAATTTTTTTTTTTTCAGATTTAAGCAATCTCTAGGCAATATTTTGATGACCGAATTGAAAGCTTCAAAGTTTCTCAAACAAGCAAAAATGGCAAAATGGAATCATAGCTTGGTACTTTCTTTTGTTCAATCCCCATGCACAGCCACCAGTGCTGGTGAACCATCAATGTGCCTTCAGCACTGCTTTTCTCTGATACCCTTTTGCTTTATAAAGAACGAAGCAGTCCTACTGAAATTATTCTTCGTAGTAATAGTGTTCTTTCATGACTAATCTTACTAATAATCAGCTTGTAATAAAGGCCAACCACCACAACCAACCAACTACCTACCTTTCAGGGCAAATTGAACCTCTTTTGCCCCCCAATCCATAAGCAGAAAATGGAGGGACGGTGTTTAAAAGAGTAATAATAATCGTGAGACTCAAAGCACATGCATGCTAACAACAGAATGATGGCACAACCTCCCATTATTTGATAGTAAGCCCTTGTTCATTTTGAAAATCTTGATGAATTATGGCCAAAATTCGATTTCCCACCAACCTAACCAGGTGGGTCTCCATACAATTATTCCCTGCATTTAATTGCATTGTTTTTGTTTTGTATTTAATTATTATTATTATTATTTGTTGATTGGCGACAGAAATAAAACCCAAAAGGGATTCGGTTTAATGCTTCATGACACTGCAAATCATTATTGGAAATGAAGAAATATGATTCTTTCATGGGGTCTAATGTAAACCAAGTTTTTTTCATCAACGCAATTTGAATCTTAAACATTTTATTGAATTTAAAAAAAAAATTACTAATTAAATTAGCCACCATCCACATTACACACACACAATGTGCTTATTGTACACCTAACCAAAGCAAGAACAGCACAAAGGGACAATATTGAGCAAGATGCTAACGTACAATTTTCCTTTCGAAATAATCGGTTGATAGAACTTAATCTTCCAATTATTCCTCAAATTCAATGTTTGGTATTGTGGTTTTGAAGGCAGGCATCAGATGGCAAAATCCTCCCAAACATCGGGTGTAGCGGAGCTCATAGAAAGCTCATTCCTGAACCAGACGCAAACAGCCCTCAACCTCATCATCATGATGCGCAGTGCTGTTTAAAAACAAACAATAAGAATTCTAGCAGTTGAATTTGGGTAACTGAACTTGAAGATAACAATTCCGAATCAGTTAAAATGGTTTTAGAAATCGTACAGTACTTTTAGAGGGCTACTCTGGCCTACAGAGATACGTCTTATTTCTATTTCATTTCTCCAGACTGAAGTAGAAGCTCTTCTCAATTTTTATTTTGCCATACAACACTCAAAACTCTTTATGCATGTTCTTTTAACTTAACTTCGAATGCAACAAATGCAGTTTCCTAAACCAGCTCCATTCTATCATTCTGGCTCTGCAGTCAGTGTTGCAGAACAACGAGCATCGGGAAGCAATCTATCTGCCAGTTTAAACTTGGATCACTGGCTTTAGTACAAGGCACCAAATCCAAGAGGTTGTAACGAGATATTTACCTGGATTTATTACAAGGCACCAAAACCAAAAGGTGGTACCGAGATATTTACTTGTACATTTGGATTCCACTTCAGCACCGCTGGTAGCCAACCCTTCCCAATAGGTTAAACAAGAGATGCATGCACAGTTTTATTTTCATACTTAGCTCTGTCTAATACCGGTACACAGGTTGATAAGGCCCATAGTCAGGTGGTGGGCCCGCAGATGAATTGTACTTGAAGGCTGGTCTTCTAGATGCAGGAGGGTAATATTCGGAGCGACGATCAGCAGAAGATGATGGATCATGGTACGAGTAGTGCCCCCTGGAAGCTATATAAGAACCACGGAGATCAAACTCATCTTGAAGTCGGGGTATTATATGTGAATCACAGTGCTCAAACTCGACTTGAGGACGCCTCAGTTCCACATTAAAAGGTTGTAGGTAATGATACTGAAGTTGGTCCCTTCTGCAAACATCTCTCTCTGATGAAGGAAGGACTGCAGAGCCTAATGGCAGGTGAAAAGGTTGGCATAGAGATGGATTTTGTGCAGGAGATTCATCTGCCTCCCTTCCATATGCCACATGATCCTCTGAATACAAGAGGTCTCTAGCAACAGGGTGGTGCCTCTCATCTTCCCAACTATGGTGCCTATTATCAAGATATAAAAATTCTTGGGTCCCTGCTCTTGGACTTTGATGCAACCATTTAGGCTTTGGGTCTGCAAATTTACGGCTTTCAGCCTTCCTACTCCTGCGAGGTTGCTTGGACTCTCGAACTACAAATGTAGGCAGTTCTGCTTGTCGGCTTGCTGCTTTCCTGACACTGCAAGGCCTCTTGGACCTGCGATCTACCAATGTAGGAGCTTCTGCTCGTGGGTTTGCAGCTTTCCTGCTTCTGAGAGGCCATTTGGGCTTGTTGTCTACAAATATTGGTGCTTCAGCTTGTTGGCTTCCTTCCAACCATTTGGATGTGGAGCCTTGACTGGCAACGCTGAAAAGGCTGCACAAATCTTTCACCTGCTGACAGAAAAGCGACCATTACTGATTGTCACAACATACAAGGACAAGGGAAAGGAAGTCCACGACAAACTGAGACACTAGCATCTTTGTATCTAAATATCAGTATTAAGAACGAAATCACACCTGTTTAGAGTTCAATTGACAGTCAAATTTGTTCTTGCTGTAATAGTTGTCTTTGATTATCTTTTTAAACTTTTCCTCTGCCAGCGGCAAGCAATCCTCTAAGGTTGTGAACTGCACCTTGAAACATCAATATAAAGTTTTCAGCTAGAATTAGTATTCCAAACCAGTGTAGCTACTGCATAATACTCAATATTATTACCGAAGAAAACAATGCCAAAAATGGAAGATTGAAAAGTAAAATAAACCACTATTGAGACCGAGGCCCAAAGATGTCCCATAACCCACTTACATCTTCTTCTCTCATTTATTCACAGATATACCTATTTTTTTCTTGCCAAACCACCCACAATAAAGCAAGGACGACATATCTCCACAAAGTCTTAGGCTTTCTACCTTGTCCAAAAGCCCAAACATTCTCCACTAACAAGGCATCACTGCAGTAGCCTGATTTTACTTTTAGAAATTTCACAAATTAATGCACGAATATGCATGTCAGATTGAAAAGGAACAAATTCACAAGGTTTTATTTGTTTTAAAGGCTTCATATATAAACAGACAACAGAACTAAACATTGCAAGACTACAAATGATTTAGATACTACTTTCTAAGAATATAAAAGCTCATGTCAAACATCTTTAGTTTGCAACTTGGCTCCTAGTCTGCTTCCTCTATCAAAAAACTATCTATCAAGCAAATTTCTCTCTACTATGCCAGACACCATTACTAACAAGACCGTAATTAACAATGCACAAAGCATTTCTCTCCCCTGCAGTGAGATTGGATCAAATCAAACCCTGCACTTTTTATGGAGGATCAATGTTACACTTTAATTAAGCAAAACCCTAATTTTTTCAAACATAACTGTCCAAGAACCCTTATATGTCACAACCTATCATATACTTGCTTGAGTAAAACACACATGATGAATATAGATCTGCAAGAGGCCGAAAATTCCAATGCTTAATTTGAAATGAGGGTAAAGTCCTCTACACCAATGGCTTATATATAGCCACCCGATGGATTATGATGTTACAAATATCAGAGCACCAGCTTTTCAAATATGAGTTCCATATTTTATCTCTTACTCCTTAAGATGTAGTTTAACATAGAGAACAAGTGAGACATAATACTCAAAACAAGTTTAAGATTTCATCAATGCAAATGCTGCCCATTTGGTTGCACAATCCAAGTGAAAATGAATAACAAGAGTCTTGAAAGCTTCAAGGCATAAGCGCTTATCATAATGACTCTGAAGATCAAGTTGAAAGACCAATGGCAAGGAATGATCAAATATGAGGTGTACATACTTTAAGCATAACGGATAAAATAAAATTGAAGCGTACGACACAAACCTGAGATGGGAATGCAGCCTCAAAAGCTTTGGGCTCGATATCATAACCCCCAGGTCCTGCAGCTTCATAGATCCCATACATCAACTTCAAATCATAATCAAACAAAAATAGCTTCATTCCTTCATAAATTTCAAACACTATATCCCTTTTGTTGGCAGGCAATCCAAAAACCTGGTAATGATAACAATCCTGCTTTGTCTTAGAATTGCACATAAATATCATCCCTGCGCTTTTATCCTTTATTGTTATCTTCTTTTTACGATATTTTGGATTTTCTCTATTCCTGTCAAACGCTTCATCCTTACCCCTTGAAGCTTTCTTCTTTTTTCCTATTTTCCTAAACTTATTCACTTTCTTTTTTGAATTCGCTTCTAATTTTTCTTTAGCTTTTGCTTTATTTTCTATATCTCCATTCTGCTCCTTTTCTTTTGTATTTTCCTCATTACTCACCTGCCCTATTTCATGTTCTTTCTGCTCATTATCCCCTAAAACCATATCTTTTGGAAACTTAATCTTGTCTTCAACCCTAAGAACCACATATGATTCTTCACCATTCATTTTCAATGGCTTAGATGTAGCAACTCCGGAATCAAAATTATTAACAATACCATCCTTCACAGATGTTACCAATGCAGTTCCAACATAATTAGGAATATCAGTTGTATCATGCATTGGTAAAGAAATTATTGATTCTTCCCCATGCATCTTTACTGGATCAGATGGAACCATCTCAGTATCAACATTACTAACCCATCCATCCTTTTCCAGTTTTGATAAAGAGACTAGAGCATTCCTAACTTTTTTCCTCAAAGCCATCTTCTTCTTTTTGAGCATTATGGATCTTTTCCTCAACTTGCTCGCTTTAATTTTGGAAATTGCTTCTAGTTTTCCTTCCTTTTTTGCCTCATTCTTTGTATCTTCTTCATTCTTCTGCTCTTCTTTTGGATTTTCATCATTCTTTACCTCTTCTTCTGGATCTTCTTCAATATGCACATCATCTTTTGGATTTTCATCATTATCCGTCTCTTCTTCTGGGTCTTCTTCAACACTCACCTCATCCTTAGGATTTTTATCATTCTTCACCTCTTCTATTTGATTTTCTTTCTTCTCTTCATCTCTAAGAACCACGACAGATTCTTTAAGATTGCTGACCTCATCCTTAACCCCAAGAACCACAATTGGTTCTTCAACATTCATCTTCATTCGATCTAATGAAACAATCTGGGTATCAACATTATCACTCATACCATCTTCATCCATATTCAGCCTGTAAGGAAGGGCCTATCGTTTAATCAATTCTAATAACTTCTGAAAAAGGAACTGCATATAAAGTGCATCAAGATCCAAGAAATTCAGAAGGCAAGACTCAAGTCCTTGTAAGTGAGGATGATAATGGCAATCCAGCCTAGAGTGAGGCTAGAATCATTATACTTGAGGAAAGCATTATTGTTATGCATTGAGCCAAAAGGTGGGTAGTTCATGGTTTAGGCACTTTGCCATTGTTACCCAATTTACTATTTCCTGGGCATCTACAGTCCAAATTACCCACTATATATATATATATATATATATATATATATCTTGGAAGTAAGAAATTGTCAGTTGCCCAATTTTTGCATCAACAAAAAGTTGCATAACTCAAAATTCAAATTTTATAGGAATGTATATTATTAAACCCAAAAATTGAATATTAGTTCTTTTAGCATGATGGTTGATAACCCTTACTCTTTTACATCTCCCTTATTTCACCTTCTTGCCGCAGAATGTGCCCCAGTCTCTCAATACATTTGCCATGACCTAATGATACTACATCACTACATATTTAAGAACTCCGAAGAATTCTTTCAGGACACAACTCGGATTCTCATAAAGAACTGATGTTTTAGTTAAAAGATCATAAATTCAAAATCATTTCATACGTCAAAACCCTAGCATAATTACATTAAAATGAACAATTCAACAACCAACTCATATACATACATTCAATTTATAACAATCAACTGATCAATATCAACAACAAATAAGCAATCAATTATATCAAAAACGAGAAAAAAACACTGATGATTGAGAAGTTTTAACCGTGAATTGGAGTTGAATACTTGAATTAATCGTAAGTCAGGATTATTCTATTGATAAATGAAACTCACCTTCGTCACCGAACTTGTTGATCGTCAGAGGGATGAGGAAGAGAGTGGAACCAAGAGAGAGTCATGCGAATGACGGTGTCGTTTAGAGTTTAAGAACGAACCAATGAGTGGAATGATTGCGAACTGTCGGTCGATTAGAGTTCGTGAAGGCCCTCGTCGTGTCTTTGCCTCATTGGCTGTTGTCATTTCGAGTAGGGCAACGGCTGTCAGATTATTCATGGACCCCACGATCACCCATTTTTTTCAATTAAATAATCTTTAAATTTTTGCCAATTATGCCCAATTTTTCATTTTATTTTCCAAAACCTTCGACGCGCAGGATTATACCATCGAGAATTGAAGGAACGAAAGGACGATTGATTGCCAACAGGATTTGCTCAATGAATGCAGAAGAATGCTGTTCTCTACAGATGCACCAATGAATACTATACAACAAAGTAGTTTAACAAAATGGCTCAAGAAACCACCCCTGATCTTCTTCTTCTTTAAACGTAGTGTAAGCATCAACTGCAAAGCTGAGAACAGAGCTGCTGAAGACCGGAGGAATTCTCGCCTCCTGACAATGTGTAGACATGGTACTTTCCATTGCTCATGCATGTCATATTCAGTTGATTTCCCATTTGGCTTGACTGCAACGACGAGGGTACATAAGAATAAAGCAGGACATCAGTGAAAGTCATGTTACGTAATATAAGCATACTATAACAGCAAATTTTTTTCTGTTATTCTGACTCTGTTACAACTTTAGGCTGAATCACCCCCCAAAACAGGCCTGTAAACCCAGCTTTAGCGCAGGAGGGTGGGGAAAGAACAACTTTTTAGTCTAGCATGAACCGTTGTTGACGAGCAATGGAAGGAAAATAAGAAAAAGAAGAGTAAATGCACCAGCTACCTCACAATATACTGGTTGAGATTTGCAGTTCCACCAGGGGGTAGGGACACAACTCATATGACGACACCAGGAACAGCGATCATTCAAGTTACTACCTCTAAGCAGAATAACCAGGCCGGCGGTAAATCTGTCAGAATTACAAATCTTCCGTTAAGAGAGTTCCCCAAGAGTAATGAAGTCAAGCACCTAAGAGGTGCATGAATCTCATAGCGATGATGATGATGATTTTTACATATTGGCATTGCATACGATGATTGACAAAATGCCTCCTCTCAATATCAACAACATATGATCTATCACTTATCAAAGAGGGAAAAAATGAAATTCCGTTGGCTAAAGAATATATGGTAGCAGAGGCAAAAACTGAAGAGATCCAAAAAAAAGTTGTGCATCTGGAACTAATAGAGAATTACAACTTGCTACTGGGTAACACATTTTACACATGTTCATCTCATACTACACAAATACTTTGGGTGAAAAGATAGTCATTTTTTTGGTTCAAGAAGATGCACTCTTCAAAGGTTCACCACAAAGGGAATCAAACAAGCTATATGAATTCAGACAATTTAAACAAGGATTCCAAAATCTTACCCAACAACCACTAGAATCAAAGAGATGATCCACAACACGTACTGATACGTCTTATGTTTGGACTTCACAGAAGTTACAATGTATCCCGGAGGAGCTTTTTTTGGGCTAATCCATCCAAACTGAGGACGGATTAGAAACACAAATCCAAGAAGAAAACCAGAAATAAATCCTCCAAAATGAGCAAAGTTGTCCACATGTGGGAGGATTCCCACTGCCAAATTTACAACAATGATGAAAGTGAGAGTCAACAATGCTGCTAACTGCACATAAAATTTTAAACTGTGAGATAACTGGGAGATACATGTGGCATATATTTTATCTTATGAGTTAGGTAGGAGGCTTGTTTTAGAGTAACTTTATGTACCTTATTTGCATATATGGTCCAATTTGTAAAGAGCTCCGAGAGCATTGCTCCCAATAAACCAAAAAGTGCACCAGAGGCACCAACAGATATACCCTCTTGAATAAAAAGAGCCGACAACAAACTCCCACCAAAACCAGATATGACATAGAGCAATCCAATCCGAACTGTCAAGGGACAATCACCAAAAGATATTAGAGCTTCAAACCAGAAATCAATCCAAAATTAATAAATAGATTATGCAGCTTGGTATGTCAAATCATCACATTTGAACTATTCAGGCCTGAACAAGTCAGGCTTGGGTCATCTTCATTTTGACCCCAAAGCAATGAAGCTTTATGCTTTAAAGGAATAAATAAATCAAGCAAGTAGTAATCCTTGCCAAGAACCCGAAGGAAAATGAATTAAAATTATAACCAGTAAAGCCTTGGGATTAGGGAACCATCAGATCTGGATATCATGAAATGCATAACTATATCAATAATATAATGAAAATAAGAAACTAGATTGCATACCAAACCCAAATTCTTGTTCAAGCCGAACTCCAATGAATATAAGACTCAACATATTGGCAAGTATATGGAAAATCCCAGCATGCAACCATAAACAAGTAATCAGGCGCCACGCCTGGTGTCCATTTACCACCTGGTTGACTACTAAAGCACCCATCTTTTCTAATCTGAAGAAATGAGAACATAATGGAATAGGTCAGATATAATCCTCATTTTTCAAAATATATTGGACCTTCATAAACTAATACATAAAAATTTTCGACAACTCCACAAAAAAATCAAACAACAGAAGTTGAAGCATACATTTAACAGGTTAGATGTAGGCCACTGGAAAATCATTAAACAAATAACATATTCTAGCTCCAACAGAAGAGCTAGTTTCAGTTTTCCCGATTTCATCAGGCACTTGCTATATGCAACGTGAAAAGGAAAAAAGGCCCAATACCATCACACAGACGACAATTACAAACAGAAAATTAAATTCAGTGGCATAATATAAAAGAAATTGATAGATTCTCAATGGAAGAAAACTGTGTTAATAACCAAATCCCAGATGAAAAGTTTCCTGTCAAAAGGCAAAGAGAAAAAGAATTCAAAATCAACACATCCTAAGATAAAGACCAGCAACATCATTAACCTCATTCTTCTGGTAGAGCATAAATTAATAACTGATCACATTTTCCCCATCTCATTCCAAATAAATCAAAATCTTCACAACTTTGAGATTGAAAGCTACACTGGGCAGTCAAAATTCTGAATTTAATTTGATTCTCCAAATTACTCAAAAATAAAAGGCGTAAGACACATGAACACACATAACACACTTCAGTCTTCAGAAGTTTCAAACAACTTTTGGACTTTATTTAATCCATTCGAGGTTTGCAGCAATGGCAACCTGCAAGAGGTGATTCTATGCATGTAAAGCAATTATCTCGAAGACCAGAAGACGCACACAGACACAAATGAATTCACTCCTAAGTTTCATGTCCAGAGGTTTACAGATGCAGAAGCAACAATCCAAGTAAACAATCAAATTCCATATTCAATAATACATATCACTTGAAGCTGTAATTTCCATAAATGGCACTTGTACAAACTAATTGCCCCTCTAAACTTCAACCCAAAACCAGTACCTCAAAAACAGAAAAATTTTCCACAACACCACATCATTCATTATCTGATATAGAGAGGGAGTTACGTAGTAGCAGAAGGGCCAAGAAGCGGATTCTCTTTCATGGGCTGGAAAGAAAATCTCCCCAAAAACTTACCGAAACAACCAGTGGCAGAATTTCTCGGACAATCATTAATGTACATTGTAATCACAAATAAAACAACGTTAGCAACAACAAACCCGGGTACCACCCACGGCAAGAACCGCTTAAACGGCCTAAAATATTCGTTCATCATATCCGGCCCACGGGGCACCGCGGAGGGCTGCGACGGCGCTGGTGATGCCAAAGGTCTTCTCGTTGTTGCCGTTGATGATGTCAGTGCCGCTCTCGCGGTAGTGTCCGCCGCTGCCAAGTTTACCACGTTGTTCCCTCGCCGCGGAGTGCCCACATTGATTTCCAAGTCGTTCGGCGTATTGCTCGCCATGGTTGATTAAAATTTAAAGTTAATCAGCACCGTCAGATTTAAAATATGAAATCTGGGAAATGAAATCAAATAAAATCGATGTAGTGGTCCTAAAAAGACATCATCATCATCGTCGTCTCAACAACAACGACGACGACATTAAATGCAAGGTTCAACAACAACAACAACAACGTTCCAAGAATGTGTTTTGTTAGTTAGAGAAGAATGAAAGAGTTCTTGTTTAAAAAACAATTAATTTAAACTGATGATGATGGCTAGTTTTACCTTTTTAAGTTAGAGGAGTATTAAGATTAGAAAGGTTGGGCACCTAATTAATTGTAGACACAGTATTAGTACAGAATTAGAGATTCTCCATGACGTTATCAAGTTCATTACCCCACATGTATTGTTAAAAGAAATCACTGTTTTAATTTCCGAATCCATGAATCTACATGCATGAATGCATGCTTAAATAATTTCAATTACAAGAAACTAAGTCACAGTAATCTCTAATTCATTGTCATAACTGCAAACAGACAATTTACAAGTAAAGGGAAACTTCAAATCTAGAACAGATTCTATATTTAGATTTAGAACACATCATTTTGCCTGTAGATTAAGTCAATCTCCTAACTCTTTGGAACTACAGAGAAGTCCTAGACAAACTAAAATCGGAATCTCAACTAAAAAATTATAACACGAGAACCGAAACTAAATCTAGAGGGTAAGATAGTATATATTCATTAGTTTGTAAAGCTTAACGGCTATGGTGACAGCACATAAAATTTTCCCGACAAAGATGCCTAACACTTGGTTGATGCCTGTGTCTTAAGGACGATTTGACAACTTTTATGATGTCTAGCAAAGGAGTTCAAACTTCAAACTCAAACTCTTTGAACTGAAAGTGGGTTTGTTTGGTGGAATGTCTTATAAGATTTTGTTATTGACAGGTTATGAGGGAAATTGGTTGATTAAGAGTCTAAATCAAGGTCTGTTATTGACCAAATGTGGTAAGTGGAGTTTAACTAAGTTGTCGGCAGTTGGCATTAACGTTCATATTCAGAAATTATGGGATATATTGCTCCACAAGGCACATTCAGAAATTACATCTAAATGGGTTGATATCAAGTGCAATAATGCCTTTCCCATTAAGGTATATAGCCTAAGAAGGGTAAATTTTATAGGAAAATTAAACGCTGCATGTTGTTTATCAAACATAACTAGCTCGAAACTTTCTACATATGTAATGACATGAACACTCAACTCTGTTACAACGCTGGCAAAATAGGAAGCTTTAGCCCACAAAACAAAGTAATTAGCCAATGTCTGATGGACCCTAACTTCAGCCTCTAGCCCGCAAAACAAAGTAATATATGAATTTCGGGATTCTGTTCCAATCATGGAGTCTAATCAGAAACCATTGAAAAAAATTTGCCCAGGAACTGGAAAGTGGTTTCGCATGAAAGCGTATTGCGATTCCATGGCTGAGAAAACGATCATTAGACTGTTTCGCAACAGATTCCGGTACCTTGTTTAGATCTTTGTTTTCTGGTACTTGTTTCTTTAAATCTATAAATCTTCTATGATGGCTAGCGCGAATGATGTGATCACCTGGTTAGGCGGCAATAACGCTTGCTCTGCGAATAATCAAGAGTTTAATCATAATGTGAAAGAAACCAGCAATGATACAAAAAAAGTGGCAATCCCATTGAAAATTTGTTTATATGCCTCGATTGGGTTAAACTGCTGATGAAGTTTTGAGTTTTGAGCTAGAACGAAAAGGTAAAAATCTAGCACACCTTAGGAAGTAAAAGACTCGATTTGCTAAAAGAATTGCTGGAAAAAGTAATGTGGAAAATCAGATAGAATAGTTGCCAGAAACCTTGGAAGAATGAATGAGGCAGTATTTGAACCAGATTTTGAATCCTGTAAGGGTCTGTTCATTTACATTCATCATCTTCCTAGGAGATTCAATGAAGATTTGCTCAGGCATTGTCAGTTACTTAGTGAATGGAATACTATGTGTGAGCTCACATCAAACAAGGATATTGGTCCGAATCTTAGAAATTATGGGAAGGTTTATTCAAAATCTGGATGATTTGCAACAAGTCAATTCTTGTTTGAAGTCATTTTCCACTAGAATGAAATAGTACGAGTGTTTAACAAGTAAATCATCTTTGGCGTCAGCCATCTTTTTTCCTTACTAGCCTGGCCTTGATTTCAATCGTTATCTCTGGTCGCACACTAAAATGAAACTGAAAGATTTTGATTCTCTTCTTCTGTTAAAGTGGCCCAAACAAAACCTGAGTGGAAAAGAATGAAGGGTAGAGATCATTTCTTGGTTGCAGGAAGAATCTCTTCGGATTCAAGAGAGATTCAGATAAAGAATCTGACTGGGGTAACAAGTTTTTGCTTTTGTCTGAATCTAAGAAAATGACAACGTTGGTGATTGAATCAAGTCCTTGGAACACTAACGACTTTGGAATACCGTATCCCTACATACGGTCATCCCTCGAGTGGTGACGAGCTCTTTCAATGCAAAACAGAACGAGGAGACAGAACAGGCCCTTCTTGTTTCTTTTGCCGGGACAAAATTTCTATCCGAGAGAGATCATGGATCAGTGAAGGGCTTCAAGGAAATGTAGGCTTTTAGTTTGTGATGCCGGATTTCACAGATGCTCCAAGCCAGTTTACGTGATGAAGATGTTTCAAAGTTCTGTCTTCTGCTTACAGCCAGAACAGGATTCATTTACCAGGAGGTCTACTTTTGATTCCATTTGGATGCATTCCCTGCCTTCTTCCATCCTGGTTCTGGCACTTGCCAGAAGATTACAATAAATAGTCTTGTTCATCCCGGAAGTCGATGTAAGCTTGGGCTCAAACTTGATATTAAATGGCAAAGATGGAATTGAGAGGATTCTGGACAGAATTCCAAAAGAAAAGGTGTTAGTTAGGAGAAAAGAAATAGTCAAGCTGATTCCAAGATTGGTAATGCTGATCCAAATAGTAGATTAGAGACCATAGAAGATGCCTTTGATATCACAGTTAAAGGGGTTCTCGACAGAATTGAAAACTTTAGGTGGGAGATGGATGGGAATAACTTTACTGATATTGAAGAAAAATCTGCTTGGAAACATAATTTGTTTGGGGCAGTGGGAGAACATGAATGGGCTCCTTTCTTTGCTAGACCTAGAGTAATTATGAAAACAAAGAGTAATTATCTGAAACTGGAGAGAAGAACAAAAAGTAATTATCATAGCTTGCCTCGGGATTAAACAATGTGCATAGGAATCTAATTGAATTCCACTTTACTCTCCTGTCATTTTTGCTCAATTTGAGCCTTTATGGTTGATTTTCTTGCTGGGAGGACCTGATTCTTTTATAAATTAAATATAATTATTACAACGATACAGACAAGCGAGCGTTTGTAGTCCAACGGTTAGGATAATTGCCTTCCAAGCAATAGACCCGGGTTCGACTCCCGGCAAACGCATTTTTTTTAGGTCTTGTTAATACGACAGTCTAGAAAACGACGGCTCATTTTCATTTAAAAAAGAGTTCAAATACGACACGTCGTTAGTCATTCGACGTGGAAATTGGACAAGTCCACCACCAATCATGGCAGCAGAAAATCTGCAGACAACCAAATCAACCAACCAGATATTTACGCGCCAAAACTGAATCAGAGCCTCAAAGGGTAATCCCGTCAAATCATTAGTCGTCCACTGTATGAACCAAACATGGTCCCCGCTAAAATTTGTGGATGCGGGAAACTGAAACTCTCTCGCTTCTCTCGCAGAGGACATACGATTTCGAGACCTCATATGGTCATATTGGGTGCACAGGCTTGGCTGCCCCCATCTTCGTTCATGGCCGGCACTTGCCATTCAATCACACCTCACGTGATCGGTTCTACCATTGTTGAATTACCTCGAAACGGCAGAACTGGAGCTCCGTTTTCGGTGCGGGTATCCACGAAGAGCCATGGAGGTGTACTGGCCGCCGCCGCCACGTGTAATGGCGAGGAGGGACCGTCGTGCATATACGTCGGACCTCTTGAGACGGCCAGTAAAGAAACTCTAGAAGCTCTCTATCGCCAAGTAATTTCTAGTTTTATCGGCTATAATTTCCAAAATTTTTTCGCTTTTATTTGCTTAAATTTGTCAGTTATGTTTTGAGGAAACTGTTAATCAGAGAATTCTGTTGATGTTGAACTTGGAATCGTGTTAAAATTGGTCCACTGTTATTGTGTTATGATCATGCTGTCTTCTTCTTCTTCCTTGGAACGACATTGGGCTACGGTGAAAAACTCATATGATCTTCGTGTTCGATCTTGTTTTAGGCGAGGGACTCATACTACAGTGGTCAACCTTTAATAGTTGATGACATGTTTGATAGAGTGGAGGTGAGTTCCCATGCCATACCTGTGGATCTTGTTTGGAATTAAATGATGCCTGAGCTGTGTAGTCATAAATAAGATATGTTTGTTTTAAATTGAAACAGTTAAAACTGCGGTGGTATGGCTCAAAATCTGTTATCAAGTATCCTCGTTGTAGTATTAGGCGACAGTCGATATATGCAGATGCAGAGGTAATTCTTATCATTGTCTCAGTTATTGCAATAAATTTAATTTTGCTATACAACTAAGGTTTCTATCTACTTGTCAATTATCAAAATTGATACTGGATATCAACGTGGTTAGGTTATTTGATTTAGTGAGTAGGAGCACTTTTTCTTTCCTTTCTGCACATGAATATTGAGTTGAGTGGATGTAGGGCAGGAAGATCTATCACAGATTTTTGCGTTAGCGAGCATATGGATCCTGATCTTTGCATTTGGCACTTCCATATGTCTTGTGCCTATGATCTACACTGTCGTACTAGCTTATCAAGATGCATTCAGTCGAGGGATTTCCTATGGCACTCAAGTATCTGTATCGGGGTTTCTCGTGACCATGAATGTCATTCTTTTCGTGGCATTGGGCTCTTTAATTGGATATCCAATTGCATCAGCTTCTGGTAAAAGTTTTGATCATAGTTATTTTCATTATATCCTCCATGTGAAACTGCACCTTAGGAAATATTAATTTTTTCTTTGCTTGGGACATCAACTAGTTACAGGTTTGTGGGTCAAACCTTGAAATTAGAAAATTTTAAATGTGAGAATTTGGCAGTTGACCTGGAAGATATTATTTATTTCTATACTTACTGATGCTGATTAGGATGCTAATAACATTAATTACTTGTGCACAAATTCTTGCAGTTAGAGTTCTTCAAGGCCTGTGGAGGAATGACTTGGTGGCATTGAAGGGGGCATGCCCAAATTGTGGAGAAGAGGGCAGTCTTAACACATAGGATATGACTCGTGGAAGCTCTTATATTCTGCTTTTCTCTTCAACTTGGTTTTCCACCAACGTGTTGAATGTCCAATGATCAATTCATATTGACTCCAACTAGCCCTTTCTCACTGGTTTATGTGCTTTCTCTGCAGGTATTTGCATTTGTGAGGTCAGATCAGTCTAACAATTCCCCCCATAGAGCTGATTGTCATGTATGTGGATCCGTACTTGAATTTCGCACCAAGGTTGAGGTAATTAAGTTTGCTTTGGTCATCACAAGATGCCCGTGTTATGAAACACAATCTTTTATGCTGACAAGTTGCTGATGATGAAGTTAAAACTCTTTAACACTTTTAACAAATTATTGTTTTCTGAAATCAAGAGGATTTATAGGCTTAGCAACAGAATTTTATTCTTTCCCCTTAAAAGGAATCAAAAGATTTTGAAGAAGTGATGGCTTTTGTCAGATCCATTGTTTCTTAGTCCTTTTGACATTTTACGACACTGATTTGCGTTATCTTCTTTTCCTTTTCTAGTATCTTGTTGGTGTTGGAACTATCTATATCAGCTGTTGCACTTTCCACATTTTCCATTTTTACTTCACCTTGTAATTTATTCGATTGCCAAGTAGATGGAGGGAAAGAGAATCAACAGAGTAGATTATTCGATACATAGAATCTTATATTTGTTTATGTTATGCAGCAATCAAGTTCGAGACTAGGTAGACAATGGGTTTATGGCAGCATATATCTTCTATCACGAAGAAACCGACACAAAAGATGGACGTAAAATCTTTGCCCACAGGCACGCAGGTTCTGAGTTTGTATAGGAGAATTCTTTCATGCCTTCTGTGACAATCTTAACGAACTGGTATCTATTACAAATCAATTGGCATCTGTTATTGTAGAATTTGCTGATATGAAACTCTCCTTTAGGACGGGAGGTTTAGTAAGAGATTGTATCGTTCTGTAGAAAAGTTATAGCTGGATCTTGTATTCTTGGAACAATAAGATTCTTGGAACAACCTTATTGTAACGGACTAATGCGGAGTTTCAGTTTCTTCTACGTGCAAAACCCAGGTTATTCTGGTCCTCTTAAACACTAATACTATAGCGGACTGATGTAACTCAACGACTTGCAGTTTTTAATCATTTAAAAGATCTTGGCAGAATGGTCCTCAAAAATTTAAGCAAAAAATCAACAGCAACCTTGTATTAGTATAGATGACATTTTGTGGGCTAGGAGGACTACCTAGTCCATAGAAACCATTGCAATGTTTTCTGAAGTTGCAGAGTTTCATTTTCAGCGAAACTGCTACCTGGACCAGTTTGCTGTTCTCTAATTATACACATCCTTCAAGCCAAAAAAAAAAATACTATCAGCTTCGAATTCCCAATTTGTACACAACAGAATTGCATATCAGTACGAGGAATAATATCATTATAGGTACAAATGGAAAAGGCTGTAAACAGGCGACTTCATCATGAGAAAGATGAAAAGCTTCCATTATCATTGGGAGAAAAAAAAAATGAGAGAAAAAGATATTAATTTTACATTGCACTATATGATTGAAAAAAAAAATAGAAGGAAAACTGAAACTAAATATAGCTAAAATCTTCTAAAAACAATATGCACTAATCATTCTGACTAGGTGCACCAGAAGCTTGCTCCCAAAAAATTTTATTTGAGTTGCAGAAATTCCACGTATCATTAGGCATGCAGAGCATTAATTGCACTGCATAGCAGTGAGATGTTTATGAATGATTGTTAAATTGAAACATCTATTTACTACAGATTAAAAAAGCTAGCATGTTCATGCTCTGCAAAATTAAAATGTGGCGTAATCAAATGAGACAAAGCAAACAACAACACAAAAGTATTCTTCTAATTGTTTTCAAGGCAAAGGGCAATGGTGCCTCATGTAACTAAGATCATTCAAACATCACTTGGAGACGGCGAGAATGACCAAATTGTCAGCACCTAACCAATCAGAAGTGTACCAAGCTGTATAGTAGAATCCATGCCAGCTGAAAAGTACAAAAGAGAATGTGTTAGTTATAGGACCAGCAAAGGCCCTCTTCTTCTAATACATAAGAGCACTGTTATAATATAAAGAAAGGATGCTGAAGTACCAGAAAAAGAGTTATGGAAGCAAAAAGCCCCTCTTGGAGGAGGGCTCCATGACCACCAAATTCTTCTTCATCAATCTTTAATACCATTGCATAATAACCATATATGATTGCGGATGATATCACCAAAAAACTGCAAAACCAAAATCAATACCAGAGAATAAGCAAATAAAGCTTCAAAAGTATGAACGAGCAGAGATGTCAACCACATCCGGTTTCCAAATCACAACAAAGATGTCATATTAACATAATGTAAACCTGCAAAGGGAAAATTTCTATAAGCAGCAGATGGTACACAAATGCATGCAACTCAGGCAGAATTGATACCCCAGATTTGGAAGCCTAGGGTTAAAAAAAGGTCATGATATGGCCTCAGTATATTTTCAGCTTCAAAGGTAGTCATACATTAGTACACACTACAAGAGGGGGAGAAAAAAAACTATATCATTGCTTGAGAGAAACCACAACATTAAAAGCAGTGACAGTGTGCATATTATGCACGGCTTATTCACACATCATGCAATTATATCGATTTGGTTTTCAACTTCATGAAATAAGCCTATCCTAGTAAAAAGGATAATGTTGCCCTCAAAATGTGAAATGATACTTGAAAGGACTGGTTATGAGAACCATACACCTCTGTTGACAACTTTATTCTTAACACCAAAACTCTTCTTCTAGGCAATTCTGGTTCAAATGAGCTTCAATGTGTCTTCTACTATTCTCAGGCATCGTTCGGTATTAAGGTGTAGTGGCTTTTAAGTCACAAATGTTGTAGGATGAAAGCAATCAAAAAATAGGAGGGTCTCACTAAAAGTTGGGGTTGAATTATCACAATCCCAAACAAAGACTTAATTGAATATGTTTTAACCAGCTAAATCCCTCCACCAAAAAGCAGTATTAATCAATCCATCAAGGGTCATGATTGTTTGTTAATTTATAGTTCATCCAAGTCTGTGGGTTTCCTTTCAACCTCTTCCTATCCTCAAAGCAGCTGCAACTAAAATCATATCACAATTCACAAACACACAGCACTTTGATCCCATTAGAATTAAAGTAACCTAGCAAACAGTCCACATTATTCTAACTAACCTAAGAGATTAACATTCAACATGCTAAAGATTGCTAGAAGTTTTGCATGACAAGATAAATTTATTTATAAAATCACTAAGCATTAATAGGACAAGTAGGCACCAACTTACACGAAAATCCATATGCCCCCAACCAATGGAATGGCTCCACATAGCAACCCGCACAGAATGGCCACCACTTGCCGAATCCAATGCAACACATCTCCCAATTGATCCTGTGCCAAAATTAAGCATGAATGAATTCAATTCACCACGAAGTTTGCTAGTATAAATACAAATTCACCAATCCACTTTATTTTACAATAAAAAAGCAGCAAACTAGGGAATCCTGAAGTAATGCATGCAAAATTGTTATGTTAACCACCGACTCAACTGCAAACATATAATTTTACTTATTTCACTAAGAAAATCAGTAGAATTAAATAGACAACAGCAATATGGTAAATATTGCACAAACATTTATTAATCACTGAACTTAATCACTTTCAATAATTAAAACGCACAGAATCCTTTAAATCGCCACTATTAACAAATGAAAACAATCAAAAAGCTAAACCTATCCAGCATAAATCAACGATCGTGATTCAACGGTTAGTTACCTTGTCCCAGGACGCCTCCGGATCCAACAACTTGTCCAATTTAAACCGGGACAAGTGACCGAACCAAGACAAATGACCGTTTGCGTGCTGTTGTCGCTGTTGAAGATTGAATTTAACTGATTTTCCTTCTTTCATTCTCCGAGTCTGAACGATGATTTACAATCTACCGAACACGATTGATTTAACGGAAAAAAACTGTCGTTGGAACAGCTTTAGGGTTTCCTGAATTCGAATTTGAACAGAGAGTTTGGAGAAAAACTGATTGGATTGACGGAATATAAAAGAACTGCAATGCTCCGCTGCAGATCTGAATTGACTGGAGAAGAAAATTTCGAGGCTCGCTGCTTTTCCTTTGTTTGTGTATTCGCAAATGGAACAACCCAGCAGCAAGCGTAGAGGTCCACCCTGCTCGTGGCGATGATTAGGAATCCGTTGTTCATTTATAATTTAATATAAT
>CP135553.1:3339583-3429246 GCA_032402905.1 Khaya senegalensis | reverse complement strand
AAAAAAAAAAAAAAAAAAAAAAGAGCCGGCAATTTTAGGCTTCTTTGTATTTACGTGACAGTATATACCCTTATTAACTGTCTTAAAAAAAATTAAAATAAAATAAAGCGCCAAAAAAGCGCGAGCCAATTCCATCGTTCGCCTCCGAAATCCACTATCTTTTAAAAGCAAATTCCAACGCTCTTAATTCAATTGCACTTCTCGATCACTGCTGAAGCAATTGGATACATCGATCGCATCCATTTGAAATTCCATTAAGTAGTTGGAGATGGCCAGTCCGAAGAAGGGCCAGAGTGCGGGTTTTTTCGCAGCTATGAGTTCTGGTTTGTCCATGTTCAGTAACGCCATGCACAGATCTGTCAGCGGGTACTTCCTTTTCTTTTTCTTTTTCTTTTGTTTTTATTCTCTATTTGCAGTCTTCTTTTAAAAAAAAAAAAAAAAATCTTTTTTCGTATTCTTAGTAATTTCATTTGCATTTCGAATTGCGAGATTGAAATCTATTATTGAATGTTTGATTCTAGTACAACGGAACCCTAATTTTCATGAATTTGTTTGTTATGATAATAATAAAAAATTTTAATTTAGATTGTTTGAATTCTTTTTCTAGAATAAGTAGAAGTGTGCTCCTCGTTTGGCAGGTTTCCTGCTGTACATCAAAACTTTGCAAGGCTCTCATGCTTGTTTACTTTTGAAATTACACATTAGCTCTCAAGTTGTCATGTGCATTTTATGAGAAAGTTGATCAATATCGCTAGTTATCAGGTTTATGGCTGTTATCTATATTTGTAAATGGTTTACACATTTCTGGTGGGTACTAGTGCATGGTGATTTTTATAATCAGTTATGAAGGATTGTCTTATGCTTATCTCACGTGCTGCCTCCAGGATGCTTGGTCATGAGGGAGTAGAAGTCATTAATCTGGAGGGAGGCAAGGAAGATGCTGAGGAGGAAGCTCAGAGAGGAAGATGGAGGCAGGAGGTGTGTGTTACAATATATATATTTAAACTTTTAGCTAATTAAATTTAAGTTCCCATATCTGTGTCTATTTCAGCAAATGTTGTATTATGTTTCTTTTCTCTATATTTTTCTTCCGAAAAGGAAAAACAATGGATAAACCACTTTTTGTTCTCAGTATTTTTGGTTTTATCAGGCTATGAAGAATATGATGTGGCATACTGTCTTGCTTTTTTATTGTTTTTCAGTGGTTGTGTGTTCTTAGAGCATCATATCCTTGGTTGCTTTTCCTACGTCTTCCATTTATTTGTTTTTATTATTTGATGCTACTGGTAAGTGTGTATGAAAATGTGTTATATGTGTGATACTGATGTTTATCTTTAACTCATAATTTGTATTTTAGGTAACTTGTCTTACTGAAATAATATGGCTGGTCTGTCCTTGCTTGCTTGTACCCTTTTTACTTTAACAAATCTTAACCTTTGAAAATGGAAAAACCATGTGATCATTAGTGTGTGTACTGTGATTTTTGGAAACCATGTCATAGACATATTCAAACTTTCCTTTCTTCAAGGTTTCCCCTCCTTGAAAGAAAGAAAACAAGTTTCCACTCCTTGCTGCTTTTTATTAATTTTTTTCTTTTTCTTTTATCTTAACTGGAAACTCATAATTATCTTGCAGCAAATATGTCCTCTATTTATTGGAATGCTGGTGTTTTGAGCTATTTCTTGTATTAAACAGGAACAAGACCGCTACTGAAAGATGATGCAAAAATATATAGGATCGGATGTTACATCAATGGTGACACTTCCTGTCACTATATTAGAGCCCATGACTATGCTTCAAAAAATGGCAGAGGTTTGTGCTACGTTATTGCATCACTGATAATTTGGTTTTATTTTTTTTGGATGTTTATGGTATCTGTTATGGTTTAAGTTGTGCAATGACTTTCACTGTTAATGGAATACTGCCACTTGTTAGATCAAGCAGATTAATGTGAGGATACCTGTATGCGGTTGGTCTGTGCTGGTGAGTATGATTTTTCATTGAATTCTTTATGAAACTCAAGCACATATTATTGGAATTGATGGAGTTTTATGTTTCAATGTAGCATCATGGGCTATATCTGTTTACCATGCCTACCAACGGATGTGGAAGCCTTTTAATCCTATTCTTGGGGAGACTTATGAAATGGTTAATCATGGAAGTATTACATTTATTGCAGAGCAGGTGAGTGTTCAAGGGTTCTGTTTTCCTTAGAATTTGTCATGGTTTTCCTCCTCTCCATATTTCTTTTCATTCATAGTTGAGCTTCTTTAAAACATGCAAAATCATCCTTCTTCATTGTTTTCCATTAGAAGTAATTTATAAACTATGGAAATCTATAATTGTATATGTGGCCTTGTTTTTCATACTGCTACACTCAATTGTTTTATCATTTGTTGTTTGACTCAATATATTTTCATTTCAGGTGAGTCATTACCCTCCAATGAGTGCTGGGCATTCTGAGAATGAGCATTTTACCTATGATGTCACATCAAAGTTAAAAACTAAATTTTTGGGAAACTCTGTTGATATTTACCCTGTTGGAAGGTGATAATATAGTGCTGGCCCTTGAAATATTTGTGCACTTTCCTGTTACTATTGTATCCTGGAAGTTGAAAATAGTTGTTTAACTAGATTGCTCCAGTATTGGGGAGTAATGGTAGGTGAAGGGGATGTTGGTGGCTGGGCTCTATCAGGGAGTTCGTATTAGTGATTATTTGAGCCTTCTTGGTTTACTAATTAATGAATGCCACATCATTTGGGATACAGTTTTTAGGATTAATTTTGCAATCTCGACCATTTCTCAATTAGATTGGTCAACTTTAATTTATTTATTACTCCTTTTGTCGATCGACTGTATTCATACTGAACTTGATGCCTATATTTGGCTCTCTTCAGAGGTTATGTTGGCATCAACAGCTTTCTAAACCTGTCAATAATTTCATATTATTAAGTTTTCAGTCTTTCAGAAACTTATCTATGTTCATGTAGTTTTCATCATTTGCAGAACGCGTATTACTCGTAAAAGAGATGGTGTCGTCTTAGATCTGGTGCCACCTCCCACTAAGGTTAACAATTTGATTTTTGGATGGACTTGGGTTGATGCACCTGGGGAGATGGTCATGACAAATTTGACAACAGGGGACAAAGTTGTGCTATACTTTCAACCATGCGGTTGGTTTGGGTAATTTACCTCTTCTCAATTATATTTTTAAGCAATTCTGCCTTAATATGAGACTTAATTTTTTCCTATTCCTCTGAAGCTTATCCAGTGCTTTTTTTCTACTAAACTTTGCTTTTACAATTGTGCTTTTATCTGTAATATGCCCAAATGCATGTTTCTGCCCAAAACCTGTGAATGGTGATTGATTAAAGGTGCTTTCTGTTTTAAGAGCTGGTCGCTATGAAGTGGATGGGTACATTTATAATGCAGCTGAGGAGCCTAAAATATTGATGACTGGGAAGTGGAATGAATCAATGAGCTATCAACCATGTGATATGGAAGGGAAACCTCTTCCAGGCACAGAAATGAAAGAGGTCACTTTTGTTTAACTTACGAACTTTGTTTCTTAAGCTATTAGTATTTTGCATGGGAGTTTCGAACAGTTGATTCAAGCCACAAGTTTGATTTTGCAATTAATAGTTAATTTCCACTTTCCTGGTTTCATGCATTTATTTATATACTTTTTTCCTAGTCTGGTTACTTTGTCTTTTCTTTGTTAATTCTACTTATGGCAAGAAGTTGACTTTTCCTTGCCTGGTAAACTTTGGAGATGCGGCTAGCCCGTATTTTCTGTCTTTAGGTTCCTGGGTACTGCTGCCATCATTCTTACGTGGAGATAGCTTTCTGACGACATATGTCCTACTGTATAACTGTTATCTTATGTGTGGTCGATTATTGAGCTCTTAAAAAATTGTTAACTCTTACTATTCATTTGTGGCTTTGATTTTATCCTCCTCAGGTTTGGCATGTTGCTGATGTTCCTGAGAATGACAAATTTCAGCATACATATTTTGCACATAAAATAAGCAGCTTTGACACAGCTCCTAAGAAGTTGTTGGCATCGGATTCTTGCCTACATCCTGATAGATATGCACTTGAACATAGCGATATGTCCAAAGCTGGTGCTGAAAAGAGCAGGTATTGTCTCTCTCTTCTCTCTTTCATATGCAGACTAGCACTTAACATGTTGAGCAAATATTGAATCAGAGGGTTCATTATCTGTTCTCTACTGCCCTTAGCTTAATATAAATGAAGTGAAGTTGCTTGTAACTACCCTTGCACAAATTTTTAACAGAAGGCTTCTGCTGGGGTCTAGTGAATCTGGTTTCTGGTTAAGAGATATTCGGGCTATGTTTTTCAACGGGATTTGTCTACAGATACGCAATTATGAGCACAATGATGAACTCTATTTTTGGTTACAAGTTGAATTAATAGGATGCTCCTCTCTTTTATAAGTTCCCATGTTGCAACTTCTGATAGCTGTGAAAGGAGGAAGAAATATAAATAAATCAAGATTCTCTATCAAATTACGAGGTTTATTTTTCACTTCTAATTTATGATTTACAATGAAGAATTGCTGTTGCATGCTATCCTTACCCAACCTACTATATTTCCCCCTTGATTTGAAGAAAAAAAGAAAAAGAAAATTAAAAGAGAATAATCATAAGTAACAATTTGAATACTTCAAAGTTAGAATGACATTTTTTCAAAAAGTTTGGCTCTTGCTTCAGAGTGTTGATTTCTCCTTTTCAGTTTGGAGGAAAGGCAGAGAGCTGAAAAGAGGAACCGAGAGGCCAGGGGTCATCAGTTTACACCAAGATGGTTCGATTTAACCAAGGAAGTTACATCTACACCTTGGGGTGACTTGGAAATCTACCAGTTCAATGGAAAATATAATGAACATCAGGCTGCTATGGAGAGCTCAGGTAGTGTTGACGTGGTTGATGTTAAATCAATTGAATTCAACCATTGGCAGTATGGTAATTTATCTGCAGAATAAGGTAGTACTAGTGCTGTCATATATGCTTGTTGGTGTCTGCAGTTTGTTGGTATAACTTTCTGGTGTGATGCAGCACTAATGTGTTGTTTTTTTTTTTTGGCATGTGGGCATTGTATCCCCATTTTCTAATCCTATTATATTTCAATCCACGAAAGTAGTTTTACTGTTTTAGAATTCTCTCTTCATCTGCTTCTATTTATATATATATATATATATATATTTTAATTTTTTTCCTGATGAATCTTATCAGCTACTTGGATACCCTTTGTCTGTGTGTTGGTCTATTCATCAAGTAGAAGCACACATTGATTTTTGCCTTGATAATATAAAGGGATGGTGAGAAGCAAATGATATGTTAAAAGAAAGGGCCATTGTCGAAGCTGCTTTGGTTGCATACTTCAGTTCAGGTGACGTCCAATCAGTTTCTTGAATACTGGGGAAAGTAACAATGTAAAGAAATATGCTGCAATCGTGGTCCCTTGTCATCTCTCATTCCATAACATTCCTCGTCTCTGTGCTTCCAATTGAATGATATTCTTTTAATTATTGAACAGTAAAAACAGCAAATGTACCATATGTGTTCAAATATGTTTTGCAGTTTGGTCAACTATTTCCTACAATTTGTATTCATGTGGGATCCCATACCTTATTGTTAGTTGCGTTTTACACACTTTTCAACATGATTTGTAATGACTTGTTTCCTCTCTAGTAGCTATTTTGTTGTCCATTTGAAATTTGTTTTATTTTCAGCAGTAAATGCTTACATAAATTTTTTCATGTTGCTATTGGGTGGCTTATGAGAATCATCAATGGTGGTTGTAAAGTTTAAGTGGCTTTTTCCTCATTTTCAGCTTTCCATTACATGGCATTACTGGGTTCTGTCTTTGCTCTTTATTTCACGGACTGAGCTACTAGTCTAGAATTTTGATTATGATCCCTGAATCATTGACTATTATTTGCTTAGTTTTTGTTTTACTTGCTATTCAATCTTAAGGTGAATATCATGACATTTATTCTGCAACGGAACTCAGCTCCAAGTAGACCCTACACAACTGTGAGAACAGAAGAATTACTAGATAAGAGTGCTTTGATTAATGGAAACAAAGATGAGGGCCAGAAAACCTGATTTTATTATTACATAGTAGGTAGGTATATGGGATTTTTCCTATATTTTGTTGTTGGTTTATGGACACAACCACCCCACATTCCTCAACCATCTTAGAGGTGGATTTCTGCAGGCCTGACATGGGAAAGAAACTGCAAGTGTAAGATTCATCTCTGTGACAGAATCGTCCCGATGAAATACAGACAAAATCATGCTCCTTATCCTTTATGTTCTTTCACGACATTAGTACCAACCGAAAATGCACATATGTTGGGCTTTCTCTTTTACCCACTAAGGAAATTTTCACGACGGCTTTCATGATTTAGAATTCAGTTGTTTGTCAAAATCCCAACAATCCCATCTCATCGTTAGGAAGTTGTTACTTTAAGTCAAGGCATGCACCAAAGTAACCAATTTTTCTCTTCTTTTATTAGTACTCCATCACCAAAGAGACCCTTTTTTTACTGTTTCAGCTCCATTGTTAAAAGTCAGCCAGCATTCGTTCTCTGCAACTCTCAAATCTACTTACAATTAGCCTTTTATTTATTAATTTTTGGGATAGAGAACAAAGAGGTGGGAGGAAATTATCGTTAGGAAGTCAACGTTGAAAGGTGAAGTTTCTCACACCAATCTCTCTCTCTCTCTCTCTTTCTGTCATTCATTAAGTTATCATTGTAGCTTGCTTTTACGTCAAGAAATCTCTCTCTCTCTCTCAGTTCCGTAAACTTCAATCTAATTCCACCCTCGGGTGCTTTTCTCCCCTTAATTCAATTTCAACCATTTACTTAACTTCTCATGAATTTGGTATTCTAGAGTCTAGACCCCCGTCAAGGGAGTCCAGTCAGCATAAGGAGATTGATTAGCTGGCTGTGACCCAGTCAACAGGTGGCATATCAGCTAGCCATCTCATCCATGTGATGTATTGGGCAATTCAGCCTTGTACTTTTTATCTGCTTGCAAATGTAAAGCCAGACATTAATATCCAGTAAACAACAAATGGCGCCCCCTTGTTTTCCAGCTTTCTTTGGAATAAACTCTTTTGCAGATGCCTTGAACACACAACGCAAACTCTCTCTCTCTCTCTTTTTCCATGGGCAGACACAGACAGATCTAGCTTACAAGGCAATGCAAACCAAACATTTGCCTTGGCACATGTGCTGCCTCGCCAGCTCTTGTTCTTAACGTTTCAATGCACGCAGATAACTCTTCGAGATATTTTATTTGCCATAGCTCTATAAAGGAATAAAATATTTTTGACAGATGGAAAGTTGGTGGGTTTAGATCGGGCAATCAAATCCTTAAGAATCTGGTTATGCACAAGAGAGGAAAATTATGGATGTTAGATTGCTGTGGTATGCAAGTGCAAAAAAGTAAACCTTTTTTAATTTTCCTGACAGACTGGAGCTTGAATGGATGATAACAGCACAGCACACGCTCCCCCTCTGCCTTGTATATTGCATGTTAGCCATGAATGTGTTCATAAGAACTGAGCTGGAACTCCAATCGAAAACTCACCATGCATGCATGCATGTATGTTCTCTCTCATAAATTATGAATTATGAATTATGTCTTGTAAAGTACATCTCTGATTCTTATTTTTCTTTCATATCCAAGACCCCTGGAGGTCTTTTTTTTTTTTGCTCTTGGTGTCAATCAAATTTTAGAGATCTCAGCTAGCAGTTTGTGTCGTCTGTTTTTCTAACCACTTTTGATGATATGTAATGAATATACATTATCCCACTTGTAATTGTAATTTGGTTTAGTTGAGCAATCATCTACCCACAACGATAATTGGTAGTTTAATTGGTTGTTGGTGCATCGAACTGTCCATTCTTCAAAGATGCATGCAACAAATCTATAAGAACCATGCACTGTGCACACTTTAGAGAGAGAGATTCGCATTTGGCGGCCCGACCGACCACTGATTGAATTCATTTTGGAACCTTTTTATACAGATATGCTCTCGTTTTGTCAACAACCATATGCTTTCTTTTCTTTTGCTAAATTTTCCACTAAAAGTGACTGACAATTTACTTTTATAAGTTCTCCCACACAATTCACGAACCCACTCTTCAAGTGTATTGACTAAACAATTCACTCTCTCTATATATACAAGGGATAATTTCATACACCCTTTAAGGTTTCGTAATTTTTTATTTTGACCCAAAAACTTTTAAAATGCATCCCATACTTTTCTTAAGTTTCAAAAATACCATTTACCTCTTCTATACAGTTTTAAAAACAAAGACTGTTCTAACTTCTAATTGAAATGAAAAATAGAGGGTGATAAAATAAAATATTCAGTCTTTATTACATTAATATAATTAATTTAATCTTATTTTTAATTAATTAAAAATTAATTTTATTATAAATATAAAATATTCAAATAATAATTTCTAACCAAAATTTCATTTCACCGTCATAACTACACACACTTTACCAAAGAATCGGTAAGAGAACAGAGCTTTCAGACACGTGTCAATCGAATAAGACATTTCTTATTTGCTAATTACTCCCAATCTTTTGAAAAATTTATTTAAAGACCAGAAAATTCTGACCCATTATTTTAAAACGAATAATCCGTTGTGGGGCCCCCCACTAACCGCACATAACACCCCTTATCCCCGAACATAACGCCGTTAACGATCTCGCCGTCAACGTTATCCCCCCCAAAACGGAGATTCTCCTCACGCCGTCACAATATCGACGGCGACAATTGTCCCTGCCGTCCCTTTCGTTTCAAAAAGATTTAAAACCGCCACACCACTCAAAAATTTTCAAAAACCGTACTGATAATATGACCGAAAAGCCACCAATAGGAACCTTCCCCTCTTGCCACGTAAGATAACTTGTCCCTAACCCATCCCACGTGGCAGGGACGGTACAAGAAGACATATGGCTACAGACACTTGTAACAACTGAAAAAAGTGCGCTAACATGCTTATCCGGATAACTGCTTCAATCTAATGACGAATCTACCACTCGTATCGTGTGTTAGGACTCACGACATCAGAAGCTTTTTTAGATCCGAGAATCTCCGCCATCGGACGGTGGAAAGGAGAGAGAGAAATACTAATATTAGATCTGCTTGCCACGTGACGTTTTATTTATTTATTTGTATTTTCGGGTCATTTAGGTCTTTTTAAGTATAATTGAATGGTAAAACTGATGATTTGTCCCTAAACTTATCTAATATTGACCAAAATACGTGTCATTATCACATAATTAATTTAAAAAAAAATCTTAAGTACAGTAATTTCATTATATTATATTAATAAAGTATAAAAATATTAATTAATAATAAATAAAAAAATTAATTTTTTAATTATTTAATTAATATAATAAAAAAATTATAATCACATCAATTATATTTATATAAGAAAATAATTTTATTTAATATTATTTTTAATTTAAAATCAATAACCAGTGAATGAGTACAAATTTTGGCCTGGATGGATAAGGCCAAATATTTATTATTATTTATTTTTAACCCAATTAAAATTATTGTATTTCCCCTCTAATCCCCAATTTATTGATTAAATTTTGATATTAAATTCAGTAATAAGCATGCCATAATTTAGTGTCCTAATATCAGTTAAATAATGGTACAAAAATTCGGTATCTTCGTGAGCCAACGTTTTTTCCGATTGGGAGAATCATAGGTAGCCACAGGATCTGTTGGGGCAGGATCACAGAGAGAGCAAAAATTTGTGGGTCACGGGATTGGGAAGAACGGGTCTTGGTCATATGGGTGTTAACCGATTGGTCCGGTGACAGGGGGTCAATGGTATAAGAGCTGGGGTTTAAGCAAAGGTTGGGTGGTTTTCAGAGGGTTTTGGTGATCAGAAAGAGAGAGAAAGCGAGAATTTTTATTTTGAAAGAAATTGAGAAGGTAAAATTGCGTAGAGTTTAAAATAAATATTTGTTTGCTTCTCGAGAAAATATGGGATAGAGAATGAGAGAAAGTTTGGGGTGATTTGGGTTTGGATGTGGAGTGAAAAACCGCTAATATTTTCTATTACGATTATCCGATCTTTACATTTTTGCCAATTTTGCTTTCTTGCGAGAAAAAGGTTGGCGTTTGAACGATAAATCAGTCTCAAGAGGTGAGATAGTGGAATTGTGATGATTTTACGTTTGGTTTTCTCCCAAGTTTGTGTTATTGATAAAAATGAGGTTTTTTTCGGGTGAAAAAGGTGTTTGGGTGGCGAGAAATGACCGGAAAATTCGATTTTGAAGGAAATCAAACACCGGAGCTGTTGCGTGACGCAATTTTTCTGTTTCCGTTTGCTCTTAACCAATTTTGGCACGAAAATGGTTTACTTTTTCAATAACTTTAATTTGATCTACTTTTGAAGAATTGCTTGATGTTTTAGAATTTTATTGTTGATTTCTTTTTTATTATCGGCAATTTGTGTTTTCAAGTGTTCGATCTGGGATTTGATGGGCAATTCAATATTTCACAAAAGAATTTTGGAATATTCAACATTTCTTCACAAATTATCAAGTTTACTTTTTTCTTTTTAAAGGTTTTTCAGTTACTGTTGGGTTTTTCGAGATCGATCTTTGATAGGGGTTTTAGATCCCAAGATTGTCATAATTTAATTTTATATTGGACTAATTATTGCCAATTTTTCACTTAGATGTCTGAAATAATTGTATGGATTCCATGGTTTAGATCCTCTATTTCAGGGTTTTGTTGTGGTTTAGGTTTTTCTCACTTTTTTTGTTCCTGGGAAAAGGATTTCTTTTTTTATTTTTCCATCCGGGATTAGAAGAAATTGTACAGAAGATTTGGGGTTTGAATATCATTGTTTATTAACGTAGTCTGTTTTTTTTTTTGTCGTTTTTACTTGTAAATTTTCGGTTTTCAATGGTTTTCATGCACCAGATTGGGTGGGCTGATGTCTGAAATTATGCAATCGGTTACCCATTTTGTACAATGCATATAATTTTAACTCAATTTTGTGTTTTTGAGGTTTATTTGATTGATTTTTCAATTGGGATCACTGCAAGGCTTGTTTTTTAAGGTCAGATCACGCGGATCTGATGTGAGTTATAGAATTGGGGTCTTATATGGGATTGGCAATTGTAAAATTACAAATTTTCTACTCTATTTGGGCAATATGTGAGTTAATAATTGCTAGAGTTTTTAGTTTTTCATCTGAACAGAATTGTGGTTTTAGAATTGGTATTGAAGGCTTGAATACCTACCAAAATTTGAAATTCACCTATCTGTGGTGACATTTTCATGGCAAAAGCAAGGGCTTTGATTGTTTTATGCCTTTCTATTGTTTTGTTAACGCATATTATAGTTTATTATATCAATGGAGAAATTTAGTTGTAGATGCAGTATTAGGTGCTGTTATGGAATTACTTATGCATTCATTATGAGGGCATCATATTTTACTTTTACATTAACCTTTTTCAGGTCATTGTTTCAGGGTTTTGTGGGCATTAAGGTTTCTGTGGTGCACAGTATTGGAAAATATATTGAGAATGCTGTTTGTTGTGTTGTTCTTGGTGTGAGATATGGTGTTGCAAAAGAGGTTGAATTATGGATTCAATGGCTATCAGGTGCCGTATACACCTCGAGCCACAAGATCAGCTAGGGTAATATATTCAACTTTGTTTGTGTAGCCCAATTTATCTCTGTACTATGCTTTCTTTCTGTGATGCTGATCTATGATAATCACATCATCTTGTTCCTTTCAGAAGAGGCGTTCATTCAAGAAGAAAGCTGATGACATTCAAATGTGTGCATTTGATTTATTGGCCACTGTAGCTGGAAAGTTATTGCTTGAGAAACAGAGTACTCCTAGTTCTAGTAACACGTCAACCGATGAAGATCACTCTGCAGTCATAAAAGATACTGAGGAAAAGGAAATGCTGGATGAAAACAAACAATTGAAAGTGGAAACACGTGATCAAGGAAGCTATGATAGGGGATTCTTTGTCTCTGAGCTTGTCACACAAGCTCATGATAAGAAATGCAGTCTTAAGGAATGTTCACAACAACAGGATGATGCCCATTTTGGCTTAGCCTCTGTAATAATCAATTCTGATTGCTCTGGGGGTTTTGGTGATCAGAAATTGGTAAATGGCAAAACCAAGATTGAAATGGGAACTTTAACTAGCAAACTAGAGGTAGGTCCCTCTGGGTACAAGGAGTATGCTGATTGTAAAGTAGAGGCTGAAACTAAAAGGTTTATTAAAGATGAATCCCATATGACTGGGAAGGGGCAATTTGGTACTAGGGCTGATGGATGCAGTTTAGAGGATCCATTGGTTTGGGATGGGAAACCTTCTGCATTTGTTAGTTCAGATAGTAGTGCAAAGGTGCCTTTTTGCGGGGACCACAGTCCCCATAGTTCTTTTCCCGCAAGTCGGGATTATGTAAATATAGTTAGTAGAGATGATGACGAAAATTCCTCTGGGTGTACTCACCCTAATATCACAAAAAAGTCCTTTAGGCCAGCACCACGTATTGGGGACAGGAGAATAAGGAAAATATTGGCTTCTAAATATTGGAAAGTAGCTTCAAAATTGAAGGATGTAACACATTCTAATACTGGTAAGTATCTAATTTATAATAGTAAGTGGCTGCTATATAGTCTTTTCACTTCTTATTCTGATATTGTATTGCAGCATTGTTAACATGTTCATTAATGTTATGACTTTCTATCTCATAAATGGATTTTTTGATGCTTTCAGATGGTGAACTGAAGACTGTTTACCGTAATAGGAATAGCAGTTACAAAAGTATAAGGTCTGAAAGGAATTATCCTATCAAGAAAAGGAGACTTTTTAACTGTAACTCAGTATCAAATTACGATGGAAGAATTAGTAGAGACAACATCTGTGTTTCGTCCAAAAGAGGTGTCAGTGGAAATGTTTCTGCTGTGTGTCCAAATATTCATGAAGGTATTTTAACCTACATGTTTCTTGTATTTTGGTATAGTGGATTTTGGGTTTATTGCTTTCTGCAGCTTTTGTTAATCAATCCTTCATTGTTGTGCAGCTTCTGGAGTGTCATCTTCAGTAGTAGGATCACGCACGTCATTCCAATCTAGGGATTCTCATGGTATGAGAGCCTTTTGCCGAATGATTCATTTGAAACTCTTTTCTTGATTGGTGTATGACATTCAAAGAGATTCTTACATGAAGATGTCTTTACTTTTACTCAGTGAAGCTTAGGATCAAGTCTTTCAGGGTGCCAGAGCTTTTTATTGAAGTACCAGAGACTGCAACCGTTGGTTCACTGAAGGTATATTGGTCTTGGATTCTGTTCATCTTAATAAAACAATTGGCAGCCACTTCTGTGTCATGCACATGGGTTGATGATGTTAAGAAGAACATGTTAAGAGATTGTTCTACATTTAGTCTTCTGCCACTTCTTGCTTTCTCATCGTTTTGGCTGGCTTAGGAATTAAGTTTGGGACATTGACTGTGCATGTTGAATTTGGGCTTTGAAGAATCATAATTTATGTGGTACATCTATGTATTTTGATATATATGCGCTTCCACAACAATTTGCCCTGTGATTGGGCCTCATGCATCAATGACTTGGTTTCTGCCATGCATTCTGATTTATGCGAGTTTTTTTTAGAGGAGAGTTATGGAGGCAGTGAATGACATACTTGGAGGTGGATTATGTGTTGGCATACTTCTTCAGGGAAAGAAGGTTAAAGATGACAACAAAACACTACTTCAGACTGGGATTTCTCATGATAACCAGATGGATGCTTTGGGTTTTAGCCTGGAGCCAAACACTTCAGAAACTCCCCCGCCATTGTGCCTTGGAGATTCTCCCTTTATTCTTCCCTGCAATGTACCTCAGCCTCTTACCGGGTAATGCGATTGTGCTTCTTGAACATGATTTCTCATGATAACCAATTACTAGTTGGCAAACTTTTGTGACAACTGTATTTGATTTTATCAATCAGCAATGTTTGCCTGTTTTTACCGTTTTAGCAAGAATCTAGGTTGGTTAAAGGTGACCAAATGCCAGATAAGTGAAACTAATATTTAATGTCTTTTTGCCAGGTATCCACCTGCTCCAGGTAATTTTCGCCAGAGCACTTGTGATGCCACGCCTGAGCTGCATGTGGCGAATGTGGGCAGCTTCATTGAAAGTGATCATGATTCTGCACCCTCTCCGACCGACATGTCAAACGACAAAAGCACCAAAGAATCAAAAGCACTGGTAACTGTTCCAGCAATCAGTGTGGAGGCACTGGCTGTGGTTCCAGTGCACCGGAAATCCAAGCGATCCGAGATTGTGCAACGTCGAATTCGTCGACCTTTCTCCGTTTCTGAAGTTGAAGCACTTGTTCAAGCTGTTGAGAAACTTGGAACTGGAAGGTATATTAGATGATACATGATTGGATCTTGACTAGATATTAGCTGATCTCAGATTATCGCAAACTGATAATTAATTGAAATTTTACCGAAATCACTGCTTTGAATTGTGATTTTGAAACTGCTGGTTCACTTTTTTGATTAGACAAGCTGCTGCCATTTTGTGACAGATGTGATTTTTAATGTTTTTATTGATATGCAGATGGCGTGATGTTAAACTACGAGCTTTTGATAATGCCAAGCATCGAACTTATGTGGATTTGAAGGCAAGTAGAGTGTTTTCCGTTTTGTTCGTTCAAATTCAATACTACACTGTTTTCAATACTCTTACCTTTGAAAATTTACTCTTCCTGCGCTTATTTAGATCATTTTCTTTTACTGCATTTCCCACTGTAATTTTTATTAAAGAATATTGTTGTGACTTCAAATGAAGTTGTTTGAACCATTGAGTTTTAAATCTTTTTTCTTTATGAAATTCAAAAAAGGTGTACTTTTATGGCTTGGACCCACAAGAGCAGATAAGTTACTCTATTCAGGCAAATAGTTGCTTGTATAACTGGGTAAATGATTAGATGGTCTTCATAGCTTTATTATTTAATTGTAGCTTTATATGTATTGCAACAACTGTCCCACAAGGAATATCTTCAATTCTCATTTCACACGACTCCTCCTGTATGCTTTTATTCCGCGTTCTTCTCTTTTTGTCAAATGGCATTATACTCCACTTTTGCCCTTTCTGTTTCAGCTTATTGTATATAGAAACAATTGCATGGTTATCTAGCGAATACTTTGAAATCTTTAAGCAGCTCCTAGTGATTAGGCCGGAAAGTGAGGAGCAATCTGAGCAGTTTTCTTTTGCAATCTTGTTGATGGGTTGCTTAAAAGTCGGTTTTCACGTGATTTGGTTTTGGTTGTGATGGTTTGCTCCTCTTTTTGGGTTTGTGCTGTTGTGCAGGACAAGTGGAAAACACTAGTACACACGGCAAGAATATCCCCACAACAAAGGCGGGGAGAGCCTGTCCCCCAGGAACTTTTGGACAGGGTCCTGACTGCCCATGCTTACTGGTCTCAGCAGCAAACCAAGCAACAACTCAAGCAGCACCCGGAGACTTGCCTTCTCCTCTGAGAGCACATCGTTCCATGTTTGAGAAAACGAAGACACGGCAGATTGTTTCAGAGGAGGATTCTCTAATTATCATCACCATCATCATTAGTTTTTATTTCTGGCTGTAGTTTGGTTATGATTATTGTAAAAAGTTATGAAAGGACTAGAGGTATGAAGATATATATATATATATATATATCCATGTAATATTTTCGCTGCGCTCTCGCCATGATTCTTTTCCGGCTCGGAGGAGAGGCCCGGCGTCTGTAAATGACTGACGGAATAAGAGCTAGCTAACTGAATTCAATTTGTCGACATGAAATTTGGTGGGTGTATGTTTTTTTTTTTATAATCTCCCTGCATTGTTCTTAATGAAAATTCCAGTGATTGTAATTTCCTCCATTTGCTTCTACTGGCTGCATTTTCTCAATGTGCTTTATTCGATTCTCTGTCGTAATATCGTTGCCCCGCATTTATGAAGCAGTCAATTCAGACAGACAGAAACACTGAGATTTCCAGATATATAATGCATAGAAAATAAAAAGAACGTGAATAGGAGGCATTCACGAATTGGTGAAGTTCAGTGAGAACAAGCAGAAGAGGAGAGCTCCAATTTAGAGGACTCTTTATTGGATCGGTAAGGTCGGCAGGCCAATCATTACAACAAAATGCTGCATACATGCGCGTGGCTGCATGTGTTTGAATGTTAGTTACAATTTCTTGGGCCTCAGCTTGGAATGGAATCTATCCAAAACTGAGTAAGTGTTAGTTAAACGTGTTTTACTGCATATGTACAATTGATTAGGATGAAAATTTTATTTATTAACAATAAAAAAAATTAAAAAATTTTAATTTTTTTATTTTATTTGATAAATAATTTTTTTATTTTATTAATTAAATAATTTTATTATACAAATATACTAATTTAATGTTAAATTTTTTTTATCCAAAACAAATTATTAAGAAATTTTAAAATAAATTTTTTTCTAATTTCACGTGTTTTGGTAGTAACCTTATTTAGCATGAAATACCACAAATTTAAGCTTAAACCCTAAACCTAATTTATTAACAAATTCTTAGTGTTTATAGCATTACACTGAGGTAGGTAAGATTAATGGATTGTATAATTAATTCCCACCTTACTTAAAAGGGTGTTGTTTGGTGTGAGATTGAGACCCCATTTATGATAAGCCCAAATTACAAGGCAGCACTGATGAAGCTGATATTTGAAAACAATATTCTGAATATTTTAAAAACTCTTAAAGACTTTGCCTAGAAATGGAAGTTCCGTGAAGAAAATTAGGTTGAAACCAAATGGAAATTCATGTAGTGGGAAGATGCCAATCGAACAAGGTCATTTAATTAACAAGTGGTAAAACACTTTCAATCTCTTTCATAAAAATTAAAAAAGAAAAAAGTTTATCTTTGAAAGAAATCCATTGCTAGGCTAAATCAATAAAATAAATGAATAGGATTTCTTTTTGGCCACAACTGTCTATTTTTAAAATTTTATTTTCCATTCATTACGGGGGAGAAAGATCCTTTCATTTTGATTTTGGGATGGCATGTCATAGCATACGTTACCTATCTATTTATTATTATTATTATCATTATCATTATTATTATTATTTGTGGGACATATTCTAGATGAAATTAAGAAAAATTTCTTAGGTAATACATCGCCACCTTGACATACATCTAGACTATAAAATTAGATAAAAGAAAAAAATATATAAATTAATAATAAATAAAAATAAAATAAATGGGTGGGATATCTTTTCTTACCTTTTTTATTTATAACTAAACTATATTTTTCTCTCTTCTCTATAATTAAATAATCCCATCAAGTCATTTTATTAATTCATTGAAATTATTCTATTTACAATTTTTTTATATTTGAAATACTTTGATTCTCCTTACTCTCCTTTTAAGATGTTATTCTATTGTATACTTTAATAAATTTTTATATATGTGTGTGTGTGTGTGTATATATATATATAAATTGAGTGAATTTTTTTTAATTTTTTAATTTTTATTTAAATTAATACATTAATTTTAAACCATTAATGCATGCAATATAAGATAAAAGTGCTGAGTTGTTAACCATTAAGTTAAGTACTCTTTTAACTTAAATGTTTAAGTTAAGAGAACCACTCGTATATTTTAAATTTGTATTATCTATAAAAAATTTATGTGTTACTAATTAATACTCGAAACTCTTCTTAATTTTTATTCTCATTATATAATTCCAACTTAGGGCAAAAATGAAATGTTTATCTCAAAGGTCACGATTTCCCCCATATTCTCTTTTAAAATGTCAACATCGTTGCATGGATCAGTAAACCTATTTTAATGGATAGGAGTGTATTCAGCCTATGATGTGGGTACATTTAGACTCTGGTTGTAAATAAATAAGAGCAAAGTTGGGTCAACGAGGAATGGATGACTTTTCATTTACTATTATTATTGAGTGTCAGAGCAAAATGGATTAAGGAAGGAAGAAATATTTTACTTAGGAAATGGCAACAGGAAGAAATTCTATTATTGCAATATCAAGTCTACGTTGGTGTGCCCAATTATAAATGCAACTTCGTCAACACACGAGCAATGATTATATTTCATTCTTAAATCCATTGTAGATCTGTAGCTTGAACGACGCCGAAAACCCAGAGTCAGACCAGTGTCCCTGGGTAACATTTTGGCTGGTATCATGAGACAGCGCCACTGCAGTCAAAGACCCTATGATTTGTTGCCACTATTCTTTCTTTGAAAACTACTTTTCGCTTTATTGCAACAGGGCATGGCACTCATTCAATTTAGTTGACTGAGTGAGAGAAAGAGGACGACGAGTCTAGAAGATCTAAAGGCGTTTGAATTAGAGCCAAGCCATGCAAATCAAATTCTATTATGTGGCCTCAAGTGTCTGTTAACCTTTTGATTCTTCACTTTCAGGTCTTATTTACTAACAAAATTTGTTCGTACTTGTAAAATTTGAATTATTTTAACTAAATAAACATGTTAATTGAGATAGATGATCCATTGTAATAATGAGTGACATGTGGGACTATACGTTCAAAGCAAAGCAAATAAAATTCACTGGTTTGTTGGATCTGTACTGTATATTTGGAGTAAATAAGATCTTCTCGATTGTTAAAAGTATATGGTTATACAGTGAATGTTCACTATTGCCATTGTGGAAAATACTCATGAACAATCAGTAATGTACAGTGTTGCATTGATAAAAGTCAGTTTACGTGAGAATAAAATTATCTGAAAATGTTAAACTGGCTATGTCATTTAATAAGATTGAGTTGAAAGTGATAGATTCAATGCATTCAAAATACGTTTAAAAACGGACATTTTGCCTTTTCTAGAGGCTACAGTTGCGGAGACAGAGAAATTTCTTGGCATATAGGCCGCGTGGCCATGGTTGCTTGCGATGGTCAACAGTCAATAACATTTTTTTTTATTTTAAAAATAGGGCGGAACGCAACGCTTGACCGTCGTTGTGGTGGTGAATATGAAGCACCTTGCCTTGCTGGATCGCCTGTTCACGGATTTGGACAAATCAAGCGACGAACATTGTACGATTAAAACCCGTTGTCGGGGTAACTCAACGGGACGGAACTACGACTCGCGTCCCTGTCACTGGCCCAACTCGCAGTTCAGTTCACACGGAGCCCGTCCAAGTCTTACCACGGTGGGACCGCAAAAATTCGCTACCACGGGTGATGTGGGACCAGTTTCTAACATATCGTCCTACGCGTTTGTTATGTGGGGACACGAAAAAAACAGTGGGGGTGGAAGGTTGAAAGGGAAGGATGTGAAGATGATACGATTGTGGTACCGGTGAGTTTTGACTGGTGGTAAGTTAAATTAAATTAAATCGCAGATCCCTCAGAAACAGATGGTTCATTTTTGGACAGTGACATTCTTTTCTTCATATTTTTTTTCAGAACTCGTGATCGATTCTTGTTCTGGGGAAGTTCGTGAATTTGATAGTGATAAATTAGAAAACGCGTTTATCTTTGTTCCAGTGTCTTGTCCTGAATCTCTAGGCTCCCAGTTATGCCTGAACTGGTTTTCAAAGCTTCTTTCTTTTGTCATTACAATCAGTTTTAAGTTGGCAAGACTCAAATTTTAAGGTTATAGAAATCGAAAACACCTCTTTTGTTACTTTTATATGCTTTAATTTTTCTTCTAGTATGATTTTGTGTGAGATTTAATTATGTTCTGTTGTGGTTTCGTTAAAAAGATATGATTTTTGTAACTTTTGTGGGTATTTTGAGGGATCAAGGAATCTGGCCTTGGTGTACAACGTTTTTGATTTAGCTGTAACAATCTTTAAGTTGAGGGTGTTATTTGTTTTCTTACTTTATAGAGTTTAGAGAAGCATAGATAACTATGGATTCGAAGGATTCAAAGTCCACTAGATTCCCCAGTTCAGTAAATGGTTTCAATTTTCACAGTGACACTGTTTTTCGCCGTTCAAATGAGTACTCGAATTTTGAAAATGGAGCCAAATTCAATTTCAATGATCCTTCTTTAGATAACAGCTTTGTGGATAATCTATTAGTATCACCAGAACCAGAGTTTAGCGTTCCATCTCAGGCATCTAGTGTTAATCAGGAAGGAGAATTCTCTTCTCACTCTGATGATAACGACTTCTCGGAAACTGTTCTCAAGTACATAAGCCAGATGCTTATGGAAGAGGACATGGAAGAGAAGACATGCATGTTTCATGATGCGTTGGCTCTCGAAGCCACAGAGAAGTCACTCTATGGAGTTCTTGGTGAGAATTACCCTCTTTGTTCTGATCAACCCCCTCCTTATAATGTTGAGAGCCCGGTTGATTTTTTTTCAAGTGGTTTTAGTGATCACAGTAGTAATAGTAGTTCAACTTTTGGTGCTGGCCACTTAGTTGATCCTTCTTGGAGTGCTGATTATGAGGAATTTAAACCTTCAATTTTACGAATGCCTATTCTCAATGACTTTGTGTTTCAGTCCACTTCCAAGTCTAGCTCTAAATCATCGGGGAACCTTCAAAATGGTTTTGCTGCTGATGTTAATAAGGGGTTGTTAACATCTCCTGCCAGTGAGCTTCTGGTTCCAAACTTGTTTAGTGAGAGTGAGTTATTGTCTAAGTTCAAGAGAGGGGTAGAGGAAGCTAGTAGGTTCCTTCCTAAAGGTAATCCACTGATTATTGATCCAGGGAGCAATACATCTGCTCCAGAATTGAAGGAAAATGGTCCGTCAGTGGTAGTGGACGTAGAGAAATATGAGAGAGAGAAGTCATCTATTGGATTGAGAGGAAAAAGGAAGCATGAGCGGGAAGATCCAGATTTGGAAGAAGAGAGTAGTAACAAACAAGCAGCAGTTTACGTGGATGACAGTGAGCTATCAGAGATATTTGATAGGGTGTTGATTGGTTTTGATAGAAAGGAGCCTAAACTTATTCTTGATGAAACTGTGCAGAAAGAAGGAGCAAAGAAGACACTGCAGCAGAATGGGAAAACATATGGATCTAGTGGTGAGAAGAATCGTGCAAAGAAACCTGCCGATAAGAAAGACGTGGTGGATTTGTGTAATCTTCTACTTTTGTGTGCACAAGCAATCTCAGGTGATGATCGCAGGACTGCTGTTGAACTGCTAAAGCAGATTAGGCAGCACTCTTCTCCCTTTGGTGATGGAACTCAAAGACTGGCGCATTATTTTGCCAATAGCCTTGAAGCGCGCTTGGCTGGCACCGGAGGCCAGGTCAATACTGCTCTGATTTTGGAAAGAAAATCAGCTGCTGATATGTTAAAAACTTTTCAACTTTATATTGAAGCCTGCCCGTTCAACAGGATTGCTATTATCTTTGCAAATCATACTTTTCTGGAATTAGCTGAGAAAGCAACAACACTGCATATCATTGATTTTGGTATCTTGTATGGTTTCCAGTGGCCGGATCTCATTTTTCGTCTCTCAAAGAGAAATGGTGGACCTCCAAAGCTACGTATTACGGGAATAGAACTTCCCCAACAAGGTTTCCGGCCTGCAGAAAGAATTGAGGAGACAGGGCGTCGTTTGGCAAATTACTGTGCTCGGTTTAATGTTCCCTTTGAGTACAACGCCGTAGCAAAGAAATGGGGAAACATCCGAATTGAAGACCTTAAAATTAAAGACAATGAGGTTATCGCTGTGAATTGTTTGTACCGGTTTAAGAACCAACTTGATGAGACAGTCGTAGTGAATAGTCCTAGGAGTGCTGTTCTCAACTTAATTAGGAAGATAAATCCAGATATTTTTATCCACGCTGTTGTCAATGGATCCTTTAACGCCCCTTTCTTTCTCACGCGGTTCCGAGAGGCACTCTTCTATTTCTCTGCATTGTTTGATATGTGGGATGCAAATATTCCTTGTGAAGATGAGTTGAGGTTGATGTTCGAAAGAGTATTTTATGGACGGGAGATTATTAATGTTGTAGCATGCGAGGGCTTGGAAAGGGTTGAGAGACCAGAGACGTACAAGCAATGGCATGTTCGAAACATGAGGGCTGGGTTCAGGCCATTGCCATTGGACCCTCCACTAATGAAAAAGTTGAGAGGCGAGCTAAAGGCTGGTTACAGCGATGATTTTATACTCGATGAGGACAGGCATTGGATGCTGCAGGGATGGAAGGGTAAAATTGTCTATTGTTCCTCCGCCTGGGTACCTGTTTAGGACTTCACTTCGGGAAGAGGGCTAGCAAATGGTGTCTGCTGAGTTCAGAAGGTACCTTGCTTGGATTGGATGGAGCTAGATAGGAGTTACCAAGGGGCTTCCTTGACCATATCGCATTGTGCTGCAATGGTTGAGCAGCCCTGCTTGGGTACCTTGCTTTCTGTTAGAATGAAGGTGTTTTTACTGTGTGTGGAAATTCAGCCTAACCCACCGGAGCTAATGTGTAATAACCCCACCCTGAAGTGTAATCTCTTACGCATGCTTAAATTTGATAGCAGTTGTAGTTCCACTTTTGATTTATCTCTTGCTGAACTTTCTCTTGTAGCGTCACTTTAATTTAATCACTTACATACATGATCTACTATGCTGTAGACAAAGGATTTGCTCTCAACACCCATTGTCGCTCATTATTTTCCCTTTCCTGTGGAACCGTTCCCAGCCTCGGATTTATTACATTTAAGATCAAAACCACACGTACTGAATCAACTGTTACATTTAAGATGTATAAATATGCAGGATGGGTATCTCTTATCTTAATTTTTTGACTTAAAATGGTTATACAAATTTCAAAACATTGATCATACATTTAAAACTTTTGCTTGAATTTCGCTGCAAAAAGAATACATGAATAATGGAAGCCATTCTGCAGTTTCTATGGTTGAATGAGCTCAACGAGGGCCAGAATCCACAATGCGATTGATATTTGTCTAACAATTTTCTCCCAATACACAAGCCGCAGCTGGGAGTCTTTCATGTCAGGGCATCCTCAAAACCGAGTTCTTAATTCATGAAACACAAGTTTCCTTACGTCTTCTGCAACTACCAGTACATCATCACTGCTTAATTGCTGACTTGAACCAGCCCTAGTAAAAAACTAAAATCTTGTCCTGTGATGTGTGAACAGACTATACCCAGAGTTATCTTGCTAATGAAGAAATAAAAATTATTGTGTCTAATACAAGACCCTTTGAATGTTCTAAAGAAACCTGACTGAAAGCGAAACATTTGCACACCAAGTGGCTCAGGTTCAATGCATTATCAGTGGTGGGGAACCTCAACGTTTTGGCGTGCATTATTTAATCAACTAATAAGAATCGTCGCCTTAATAGAAAATTAAAGGCGAAAGTGAATCCCAATAATGATAATAACAATTAAAAGAACAGATTGATTCCCCTTCTTAATCTAAAGTAATGCTTCTCTGCGTGCTGGTATTGGATTGACTGTTCTTTTCTTTCTAATCCGGACTCGATCCAGAGAGGTTTCAGTCAACAAATAATATTTTACTAAACAGAGATGAAGTTGGTGTATCAGGTCGAATCAGGACCAACCAACTCCTATCCTGTCATTATTAACTATTCAATTTAGTAATTATTGATGAATAAATTAATTAATTAAAAAATTTTAAATAAAATAATTTTATCATATCAATATAAATAATATAATAATAATATTTAATTAATAAAATAAAAAAATTCATAATAATAAATAAAAAAAATTTTTAAAAAATTTTATAATTTTTTTTATTTATATTAATTAAAATTAAAATTTATTTTTAATTTTTTTTATCTTGAATAAATTTTTTTTATTAATTAAATAATTTTATTATATAACTTATAATAATATAATAAGACTATTTCATTTAAAATTTTCTTTTAATTGATAGTTTTATCTAATAACATACAAATAAAATCTTAATAAGTTCAATCAACTTCACTAAAAAATTTGTACAAAATTTGAAAGGCGAGAATTATACGATTAGTAGTTACGAGAAAGTTTTAAATGAAATAATTTTAATAATGTAATAGAATTATTTAAATTAATAAAGAAAAAAATTATTTATTGATAATAAATAAAAAATTAAAAATAAATTTTATTTTTAATTAACGTGATAAAAAATTTAAAAAATTTATTTTTAATTTTTTAAATTTATTATTAATAAATAATTTTATTTTTAATTAATTAAATAATTATTTATATTAATATAATATAATTATTTTATCTAAAATTTATTCATTAGTAGTTACCGTGAGCGCTAAACCTTCGTTGGCATTTTGTCTCACAGAAAACGTTGAATGATAAGGACTGCACACTTAATCTTGATTATTTATTTAGTGAGGTGATTAGAATAATTGAATTACAGATTGGGGAAGCGAGCAAAACTTGCTTCTCAAGTTTTGACTAACCCAGAAAAGAAAAATAAGGGATCACTCTTCTGACCAGACAACATTAAAACAATAAAGAAATGGTTGAAGAGCTGCCTTGCTGCCCAAGCCAAGGACAATTTACGTCTGGCTGTTCCCTCGTTTTCACCGTGTCAAAACTAAAATTGTCAATGTAAAATACATAATATCACCTTATTTCGTCAATTCTACGTAAAAATTCTTGTAAATAACAGTAGGAAATTATGTAAAAATGCATATATGGCAACATCTATGATCTATGCTGGAGACTTTACTCCAGACAGACTGTATACTTCCATTCTTTCACACCGTAACTTTGTCCGACATATGGCTTTGGAGTCAACGACCGGTAACAACCACGTGAAAATTAATTATAGTTCAACGGTAGGGCCCAGCATCAAACTTTCATGAAATTGGCTCACACAGCATACAGAGATAACAATGGTAGCCGCAGGATTGCACGTGTGATTCCGTATGTGATGATCATGATGCAGAAATAGTTGAACATGTCTACACTATATTTTATTGGATCAGGACACCGTGAGTCAAAACGCAGCCTCATCGTATGGTATTGAGATTGAAAAAGCGAAGACAAATCAATCGTCCAATGGCATTTGGTCTTGGGTCAAATTTTTAAGAGGTTCCTGGCCTCTCTTCCACGAAATTTCCTGTTTTTACTCTGCCGAAAGATCCTCCCTTTCCTTCCTTATATAAGGAAACGCTCACCCAACTCAGGTTATGCTTCAGTGGTTGTTTAGTCGCTTGCTTCTTCGCGACAGTCGCGAGATATCTCAGGTTGCTTTAAGATTGAAAAGTTTCTGCCTTTACTGTTTTTTTCTTCAGTTTCTTTATCTGGGTCCGTTTTGATTCATGCAATATGTCTGTAGTTTAGTTGTATTCCTCTTCTCTCTGTTCTTTTTTATTTTTGTGTGAGGTACTTGTTGTATTATCAAATTCCTAGTTGTTGATTTGTTGCAAAATTAACTTTAGAGAGATAAACGAGTTGGCTTTATTGTTCAGAATCATAGGTTTGCCTAGGATTTGGTTTTGTTGATGATCATGGATCCAAATTCCACTGGATTCTCTGATTTCTTTAACGGTTTCAAAGTTGATGATGAAACCGTTGAGTCCAATGCAAATCAGTACACAGACGTCGAAAATGGATTCAAATACGCTATACCTTCACCAGGTCTCAATTTCTTGGATGTTCCTTTTGATCACCTTGATCCTGATCCCGGTATAATCACTCCATCCTCAACCATGAGCGCAGGCTTAGAATCTCTTGGAGCCTCTATGAATTTGAGCCCAGATGGAAACTCGTTTGCTCCATCAACGAGCTGGAGTCAAGAGGAAAGGGCTTCCTCTCCCTCAGATGATAGTGATTCTTCTGATGTAGTTCTCAAGTACATAAGCCAGATGCTCATGGAAGAGAAAATGGAGGAGCAACCGTTCATGTTTTATGACCCGTTGGCTCTACAAGCCACTGAGAGATCATTATATGAAGTACTGGGCGAGCAACACCCACTCTATCCTTCTTCACTTCATCAAACCCAATTCTCTGTCAACCTGAATAGCGAAAGTGGTGAGAATGACAATAGTGTCTCTAATAGTAGCAGTGATTGTAAAAGTAGTTCTCCTGCTGCAAGTAGCACAAATAGTGACAGTAGTGGTTTTGTCAACACCCTGTTGATTGGTGATACTGGAGACTATAATCCCTCTCTGTTAAAAACTCGTCTTCCTGATGATTACTGTGTCCTGTCCAATTCACAGCAGAGCAGTTTGCCATTTTCAGTCGAACCACCAGAGAGCATGACTGCTACTGGCCATGAGTTGCTGAGTTCGGTGAATGAGTTTCTGGCTCAGAACATGTTTAGTGATAGGGAGTCTGTTCTGCAGTTCAAGAAAGGGATGGAGGAAGCTAGTAAGTTCCTTCCTACTGGTAATCAACTAATTATTGATTTGGAAAGCTACGGTTTCTCTACAGAGCGAAAGGAAAATACTTCGAAGGTGGTAGTTAAGGTGGAGAAAGATGACAGGGAGAACTCACCTGAAGGGCCAAGGGGTAGAAAGAGTCATCAACGGGAAGATATAGATTTAGAAGAAGGAAGGAGTAATAAGCAATCAGCTATTTATGTGGAAGAGAGTGAATTATCTGATATGTTCGATAAGGTGTTGCTGCTTCATACTGACAAAAATGGTAAACCTGTAATGTGCAGTAACAAGGATCATGTTGAAGCTTTGCAAACTGGATCAGGCAACAATTTGCAGCAAAATGGACAATCAAATGGATCTGGTGGGAGATCTCGTGCCAAGAAGAATGGGAAGAAGAAGGAAACTGTGGATCTGAGGAGTCTCCTGATTCTCTGTGCACAAGCTGTGTCCTCCAATGACTGCAGGACTGCCAATTCGCTACTCGAGCAGGTTAGGCAGCACTCATCCCCTTCTGGTGATGGGTCTCAGAGGCTGGCCCATTACTTTGCCAATGGCCTTCAAGCACGCTTGGCTGGCAGTGGAACAGGAATTAAAAATTTCTTTACATGTTCCGCTACCAAGAAATCTGCTGCTGATATGTTGAAAGCTTATAAAGTTTACCTTCATGCCTGTCCATTTAAGAAGTTTTCCATGATCTTTGCAAACAAAATGATTATGAATGTGTCTGAAAAAGCAACAACTCTTCACATTGTAGATTTTGGCATCCAATATGGTTTCCAGTGGCCTGCTCTCATTCAACTACTCTCAATGAGACCTGATGGCCCTCCCAAGCTACGAATAACTGGGATAGAGCTTCCCCAGCCTGGTTTTCGTCCTGCAGAAAGGATAGAGGAGACAGGCCGTCGCTTGGCAAAGTATTGTGAGCGTTTTAAAGTGCCATTTGAGTTCAATGGCATAGCATCACAGAAGTGGGAAACCATCCAAATCGAGGACCTGAAGATTAATCCTAATGAAGTGCTTGCTGTGAACTCTCTGTTCAGATTAAAGAACCTACTTGATGAGACTGTGGAGGTGAACTGTCCGAGGAATGCTGTCTTGAGCTTAATCAGGAAACTAAACCCAAATATTTTTGTTAATGCTATCGTTAATGGATCCTATAATGCTCCCTTTTTTGTCACACGATTTCGGGAAGCAATCTTTCACTTTTCCTCATTGTTTGATATGATTGACACTACCATACCCCGTGACAATTCAGAAAGGTTGATGTATGAGAGCGAGTTTTGTGCACGTGATTGTATGAATGTTATAGCATGTGAGGGATTGGAGAGGGTTGAGAGGCCTGAGACTTACAAGCAGTGGCAGGCGCGGAGCATCAGGGCTGGGTTCAAGCAGCTCCCTTTGGACCTGGAGATATTGAAGAATCTTGGGGTTAAGTTGAAGGCTTACTACCACAAAGACTTCACAATTGATGAGGATAGCAACTGGATGCTGCAGGGATGGAAGGGAAGGATTGTTTATGCTTCCTCCTGCTGGGTACCTGCATAGGAGCTGTGAAGGCATCTGTTAGAAGTCAGAATTGAGAGCTATGAGATACTTTTGAGTGCTAGATAGGCGACCGCCTTTCAGAATGGATGAAGGTATAATTCCTAACAAAATTTCAGTTTTTCGCTCTCCCTTTGCCTCATATCTGTACATTCACACAGATGATATATGAACCTGCATGTGTGTATGGATGCTTACCTGAAAATTTACTGGTCGTGTCGCAATAAGTTAGGAATACAAGCTTGGTTCTAGATGGTTGATTAACAAAGAAATTTAGAACAGAGCTAACAATGCATGGTTTCATGTTTTCAGACTACCTTCTCATGTAAAATCTTTCCAGATGCTGTGTAACTAAACATAATATGGTTAGAAGCTTGTTGGTTATGGTACCGAGTATGCTTGTCTTAGTGCTGTTGGCTGTAGAGTTATGGATTTAAAAAGTTCATCAGGCAGAGAAAAGCTTGGGTCGTTCTCCAATCATCTTCTGTTGCTGAGGCTGGGACAACACTGATGGTCTATGCTGGCTTGTTTTCAGGACACCATCCATGAACGTTCCTGATTATTTCCTTTGTTCATGACAGTGATGAGGGGCGTTTAGATCTGAGTTTTTTTGTGTATTATATATTTCCTTTGTCTTCACAGGGTGTGTTTTGGCTATGTTATCAATAAAATTGAATTTTGGAATTCCATTCTTATTTAACCCCCTGAGCTGTTCTTTATCATGAACATTAACTCTATTTCTAATCTCCAATAATTTTTCAGTCTCACGAACAAATATTCTATTTGATTTTTACTGTTTTTCTACAGTTCAACATTTCTCCAACCCCATCCCACCTTATATTAAATCCCATATTTCAATGATGCAGTCATTAATTTAATATATATTTTAAATAAATTGAACAATAAATTAAAATAAATAAAATTTAATACAATAAATAATAATTTATATTTTAATATATAATGTTAAAATAATTTTTATTAAAACATAATTACTTTTAATCTTACGTTGTCATTACACTCTTACAGTTAAGTTCAAGAGAGTTTTAGGTAGATCGATTTTATTACGTCAGTATTTTATCATGTTAGCATTTTTTAAAATTAAGTTTGAGAGAGTTTTAGGTAAAATGGTCTTACCACGTTAGCATTAGTTTAATTGCAAGGAATGTTGGTATGATAAAATAATGATGTGGTGAGACCGTTCAATGAATAAGACGAGAAAAATATTTTTATTAATTGTGAATAAAAAAAAATTAACAAAAAAATTCATCATCCGATTAATATAATAAGAGTAATATATAAATTCTTTTATTGATTTTTTTAATCACAATTAATAAAAATATTTCTCTTACTTTATTCATTAAATGGTCTCATTACATTATCAATATTAACATAATAAAATTACATACTAAAAATATTATTAACATGATAAAATTGTCTTATTTAAAATTTTTTCTTTAAACATATCTTAAAACCCAACTCACTTAAACTAGTGTTAGGTAATTATGTTATTTTTACGGAACCAAAACTACTAAATCACAAGTTTTACAGTTTTCTTTTATCAATCTTCTCAGTCATTACCTTTCATATTCATATTTTACTGTTAAAACTATCAGATATTTTGATTGGGTTTGGGTTGTCTTAGATATACTCTTCTTTAACAATTTCTTGTTTCCATGAACGGATTTAAATTTGGCCAGGGCTCAATTCGGGTCTGTTCAGATTCTATAATCACCAGGGAATGAGTTCATGGATCCAACCAATCAAAACTCACCTAGATACTCAGCTTCATCTTTGGGTACAAATTCAGATGGTGATTCTCCATACAACTGTAAAACTGTCAACTTCTCTTATGCTGTTTGTGAGTACATATGTGATATGCTTGAGCAAGAAGCCGTAGACGGTAAGGCATGCCTGTTACGGGACTGTTTAGCCCTTCAAGTTGCTGTATCTGGTGTGCGGTTTCATTGTGAGATATACATGTGGGAGCCTCTTTGGTGGCGATGCATTCGAACTGTAAAGGAATGGTTTTGGCTGCAAAAGTGATTGAAGAGGTAGTTGACATGGATGGTTCTCACTTGAATGCCTAATAAAACAACCGTTCACTTCAACTCGGATGCTGTATTCTAGCGAACCGGGAGGCGTGATCTACAGAGGTTCCGTAATCAAATTTTGTCATAAAACATGGGTGACCATTGCAAGCATCTTAATTCATGCTTGTGCTACTCTCAAAAGACAACGTAATGGGTTTGCTGGTTTATGCCAACAAGCTCAGATCACCTGCCGAATGGTCGGAAGCAACGGCTGAATGTTAAATCGCGGCTGCTCCTGGTTTTATCTGACCTTCATTATTATTATTTTCATGGAAGTTTGAGTACATTAAAGATGATTATCCAGCGCCCTTTTAACATGATCATATATATCTTTCATTACCTGCATCTTTCAATGCACTTTTTGACAAAACTATACGATTTCTCTGAGTTGTTTAATTCCTCTTCATTTCTCTTCATTTTAGGTTTTTCAAGCCTGTTTAATTTTTGTCACCACTCTGATTCCTGTCCAATTTGTGCTCTACATTCATAACTGAATCTTGCCTTCCGGTTGCCTGGTGGGTATATCTCACTTGTAGAATTGGTTCTCCAGCTCATAATTAGAAGAAAACTTAAGTTATTCACTGACCATTTATTAAAGGTCAACATCTTGAAGATCGAATCTTGATGAGATCCTACCCAAATTGGTCTTTAGGTCCTCTTTTCCAATTATTCTTGTTTCCCTAGAAGGGATTTAAATTTGATCAGGGCTCAATTCAGGCTTGTTATATATGATCATTTACAAATAAATTCATGGACCCAAACAATCACCAATCCCTTCTAGTGACTTAGCTCCATCTTCGGGCCCGGATAAATATTCTTCATACAACAGTGAACACCTTAACTTCTCTTATGTTGTTTTTAAGTATATGAATGATATACTTATGGAAGAAGATATCGATGATGAGACCTGCATGATGCAGGATTGTTTGGCCCTTCGAGCTACTGAAAAATCCTTATATGAAGTTCTTGCCCAGAAGAAGTATCCACCTTCTCCGGATTATTGTTCTCTTTGTATCGAGCAAAATGACAACATCCCAGATGAGAATATCATTTGGAGTAGCAGTCTTGCATGCAATAACGTCTATACTGCTACAAATAACTTTCTGGAGTCAAATTTTATTTTTTATCAAACCGACTCTCTTATTGACTGTCATGAAAGTTATCTTCCCATACCAAATTTACACAAAGAAATACAGCCTTCTGGACCGTCCATGGGAGGATCATACGCTGATGGTACAGCTTCTGCTCTTCAAAACAGCACAATTCAGAATTTAGTGCTGCAAAATCCGGTAGTAGCTGATGTCGAGAAGGAAGGGAGGTACTCTTCATCAAATGGATCAAGAGGAAGAAAAACTCACCACCATATAGATGGCAATTACTTAGAAGAAGGAAGAAACAACAAGCATTCCGTTCGCTCGCTTGAAGAGTCTGAGCAATCAGATCTGTTTGATGAGGTGATGAACCCTAAGGGTGGGAACGACGACACCGTGGAGTGTACCCTCTTCGAAGTAGCACGCAGTGGAGCTGGCTTGAAATTTCCATGTAACGAGAAGATAAAAAGGTCCGACAGTAGAAGACCGTGGATGATGAATCGGGCTAATACAACTGAACTAGTGGACTTGTGGAGTCTCCTAACTAAAGGCGCACAAGCTGTGGCAAACTAGGACCAAAGGAGAGCAAGTGTGCTTCTAAAGCAGGTAAGGCAGAACTCTTCTCCATTTGGTGATGGAACCCAGAGACTAGCACATTACTTTGCTAATGGCCTTGAGGCACGAGTGGCTGGCTCAGGGACGCCATTTTATTCTCCAGCATATACTTATAGGACATCAGTTGCTGATATCTTAAAAGCTTACCTGGTTTATGTTTCAGCAAGTCCTTTCAGAAAAGTATCAAATATATTGACAAATCAATCGATTGGGAACCTAGCAGAAAAAAGCAACAAGGTTGCACATTATAGATTTTGGAATTTCTTATGGCTTTCAATGGCACAGGTTTATCAAGCATGAGTCATATAGGCCTGGTGGGCCTCCCAAGATACATATAACAGGAATTGAGCCCCCTCAACCAGGTTTCCGGCAGGCAGAAAGGGTTGAAGAAACAGGCCATGGCTTAAAAAAGGTTAGTGATAGATGTAATGTTGCATTTGAGGTCAACGCAATTGGACAGAAATGGGAGACTATCCAACCTGAGAATCTCAAGATTGATAGAGACGAGATGATAGTTGTTACTTGTATGTACCGGTTACATGATCTTCCTGATGACACAGTAGTGCGTAACAGTTTAAGGGATGCTGTTTTAAATTTAATCAAGAGAATCAATCCGGATCTATTTGTGCATGGAGTCTCTAATGGGACATACATTTCTCCATTCTTGTTCTCAAGATTCCGGTAGGCACTCTTCCATTTCACTGGACTGTTTGATAAGTTTGAAGCTACTGTGCCTTCTGAAGATGGAGGGAGGATGATATTTGAAAGAGAAGTACTAGGAAGGAATGCTGTGAATGTTATAGCTTGTAAGGGTTTGGAGAGAATTGATAATCCAGAGACATATAAGCAGTGGCAAGCTAACTCTAATGGCTGGGTTCAGGCAGCTCCCATTAGACCAGAAGCTTTGGAAGAGAGTAAGGAAATTAGTTGAAGAGGATTACCACTAGGACTTTCTTATTGACGAGAATGGCAAGTTGATGCTGCAGGGATGGAAAGGGAAGATCATTCATGCTCTTTCCTTCTGGAAACCTGTCCAGGAGTAAGAAAAGTGAAACTTTTTACAATCAATTTGTAGCAGTGAAGTGCTTACGAGGCTACGAGTATTCATCGTTGCTAACTCTTTTATCTACAAGTTGTATGTTAGATTATCTGAATAGAACTTTTATTTTGATCATGTCCAGGTAGATAAGAAATTTATTTGCTTGCCTTGTATTAAGTAATGTTCATTGAATACCCTTGGAAAGACTTGCCGCATAATATCCTGAAAATCTTGGTAGATGCGCTCTTATTTGGTTAGAAAATGAAGGAAACCTTGGGTTGGATACTTATATTAGACATGATTACTGCATAAATGATATAATTGTTAAGACTAGTCATCATATTGATTAGATATGGAGAATAGAGCTAACAATCCACCGTCACATTAACCTCTGATAGAAATACATTCTACAACTTTAGACTAAATATTGTGGCATTTCTTTTAAAATTTTTATGGCAGTGGATGTAGGCATAATTAAGAACTCATGTGACTGAGGGCAGATCCAAAAAATGAGTTAATTTGGTATGTGCTAGATCGGTTGTGTCTGTTTCTGAATTTTTATTTGTAGGTGTTGGCCCTTTTCTATCTAGATATCTTCATATACAATTGTTGATTCTGATGATGTCTTCTTCTCTGTCTCTACTTTTTCCCCTTTCTAAAAGTTTTAACTTCTTCATCTGTGGAAAGAAGTGCAAATGGAGAGGTTGGATTCTGGATTGAGACTTAATTACTTTCATAAATGCCTGTTATAAAAGTCACTGTTAAAACAAACGATTCGGGATTAACTTTGTGAGTAGCTAATTTAGCCAAGCTAGAGCAAAACACTACTGGACTCTGCCAGTCAATGTCGGCTGAACCAGAATCCAAAGTCTCGTTTGAGATTTGTTTTCATTTTTTCCTCGAACAGATGCACCAATGTCAATACGCTTAGTTCTCTTAATAATTTTTTAAGCCAATCTTGGGCAGCTTACTTTTTGCTTCCCTTTTACAGCTGCAGACTGCAGTTATTAATTGAATGGAATCCATATTGAACCATGCCTTGACCGGAGGCAACAGCTTAAAATTGAACCTGTCGCATTAATAAGCTGCTGCAACTTTTTCTGTCTTGCAGTCCTTGTTACTCACCCCAAATTGCCCTTAACCTCGTCTTTAAATTGCCAAAACAAATGACCCAGGAAAGAATAATGACATAAGAAAGTCAAAGGAAACTGAGAACAAAATCCTGAGACAATAGTAAAGAACCTCTCTAGTAGTTTCAAGGTCCAAGAATCTACAGAAGAAAGTTCCAGATTTCAAGTGGATGCATGAATGGGGTTGGTCAATTATGACCAATCTCCTGGAGTTATAACTTTTTTGTATTTGACTGACTTAACAATTCGACATATTTTAATCCGTATAAAAATAACGAGCCCCTTTTTGACTGGTGGAGTATCCAATCCTCTCGAGTCACACTTGTAGTCATTTTCCTGGCCTGGAGGCTTTTAAATAAACTTACAACCGTATGAATACTAGAGATACATACAAATGGTGGGTGGGATCCAGGTCAGATCAGAAGTAGCTCAAGGGAAAATTGTCTTTTCTTCCCTGGTTTATATCACACATACTTTGAAGCTTCTCCAACTCAAAGTTTATCTTGTTTTACTTTATGGTCCGATGTCTATTATTTGTTTAACTTTCTAACTTTTGAACCAACACATAAAGTCCTATATTGCAGCTGGTCAGGTAAAAATTGATGAGCATAGAATGGTAAGAGATGGAGAGATGAAAGATCTGGCAGATCCTGATTAAAGAACTAACAAACATAATAGTCAGAGGAGGATTAGTCAACTTTTACAATGTAAACAACATGATTGATTCATCACAACAGGAATTACAATGCCCCACGACACTTATTTATGTCATAATGTTGTATGTACATCATGTGAAATCTGGTCAAATGACTTGGGGATCAAGACGTTTGTTTGTCTTAAAAGTCAATGTGATATATGCCCCCTGCTCTCGAACTTACTGGGATTTCTCCCCTTTATTGTATTAAAACGCTGCGTATAAGCTGGCGGCTGTCTGTCTCGTTTTACTGAACTTTCTGGGAAAGTTCATCTATCTAAAATTGTCTCATTTGGCTCTCCTTTTATATAGGATGAGGGCATTAGTTCTTATTGCATGCCAGTAAACGCTTTCAATTCTCTGTATCCAGAATATGCCAAGGTTTGATTGAGGTACCCTTCATTCTTCTTTACTATATCCACTTCTGTTTAGATTTTTTTCAATCTGTTAATTATTTTGTTCCTGGTATTCTTTCCGTTTACTTTCAATAAATTTCCAGTCTTGTTCTTCACCTTCTGTGACATCCCACCTATTCAGTTCGCTATTTGATCATCTTTGTTCACTGTTTCTTGGTCTCTTCATTTTTTTAATGTTTGTTGTATTTAATAAATAATTTTAAGAATTTTATTTCATCTCTTGACTAAGATTTTGTGCAAGAAGGATCAGATTTAAACTTTTGAACATAAACTTCCATTATATTCCTCTATAAAGGTCTCTATGGATACCCTTCTTGGAGGATTTCCTGGATCCATGAATGGATTCAAATTTGACCACGGTTCAGTATCATCTTGTTCAAATCAGAATATTGCTAATGGATACAAACTCAACCATGATTTTGATCATCATCCACCTTTCCTTCAAACCAATCCACATCCTCCTGGTGATCTTTTTCCATCTTCTGGCACAAGCTCAGATGGAGATTCTCCTGACAGCAATGACGTGTCTAATACTGTTCTTAAATACATAAGTGAAATCCTTATGGAAGAAGACCTGGAGGGGAAACCCTGCATGTTGCAGGACTGTTTGGCTCTCCAAGCTGCTGAAAAGTCCTTCTATGATGTCCTTGGCCAAAAATACCCCCCTTCACCAAATCGCGTCCTTCCTTGTTTGAGACAAAACATTGAGAACCCAGATGATCATTTCACTAGGAGTAGCAGTAGCAGTGACAGCTGTAATACTTCTATTAATTTGGTTGATTCTCCAGAAAGTAACCTTCTGCTACCAAATTTATACGGCGAGATACAGTCCCTTTTAAAGCGGGAGGATAGCAACTCCCTTTCCAATGGAGACAGTATTATTTTTGCTTCAAAGAGCAGCCCACCATATCATGGAGAAGAGGTTGTAGATAGCTCAGTGGAGGATGGGAGACATTACTCATCTTATGGATCAAGGGGAAGAAAGATTGATCAACGAGAGGATAGTGATTTTCTTGAAGAAGGGAGGAGGAACAAGCATTCAGCGGTTTCTCTTGCAGATTGCGATGAGCAGTCAGAGATTTTTGATGAAGTATTGCTCTGCAAGGATGAGAAAGACGAATCTGAATCATGTGCACTTCACCAAAAGTTACAAAATGGATCAAACAAGAAACTTCAGCAGAATGGGCAATCAAAAGAGACTAATGGTGGAAACACGAAAAGGAAGAAGAGAGGTAATAAAAGAGAGGTAGTAGATTTGTGGAGTCTTCTAACTCAATGCGCACAAGCAGTGGCTAGCAATGACCGAAGGACAGCAAATGAGCTACTAAAGCAGATTAGGCAGCATTCATCTGCTTTTGGTGATGGCACTCAAAGATTGGCTTATTACTTTGGTAATGCCCTCGAGGCACGTCTTCTTGGCTCTCAGACACCAATACCTACACATATAAGTCATAGGGCATCAGCCGTTGATATCCTCAAAGCTTACCAGGTATATGTTTCGTCATGCCCCTTTAAGTGGATGTCATATCACATGGCGAACCAAACGATTGCAAAGTTAGCAGAGAAAGCAACAAGGCTCCACATCATAGATTTTGGAATTTGCTATGGTTTTCAGTGGCCTTGCCTTATTCAGTTTCTCTCTAGACGAACTGCTGGACCTCCCATGCTTCGTATTACCGGGATTGATCTACCCCAATCAGGTTTCAGGCCAGCAGAGAGGGTTGAGGAGACAGGGCGTCGTTTAAAAAGTTATTGCGAAAGATTTAAAGTTCCATTTGAGTACAAAGCCATAGCACAGAAATGGGAAACTATCCCATTAGAAGATCTTAAGATTGACAGAGATGAGGTGACTGTTGTTAACTGTATGTTCCGAATGAAGAACTTGCCTGATGACACACTGGTAGATAACAGCACAAGAGATGCTGTCTTGAACTTGATCAAGAGAATTGATCCAGAAATATTCATCCATGGGATTGTCAATGGTACTCACAATGCACCATTCTTTCTCACACGGTTCCGGGAGGCACTATTCCACTTCTCTGCATTGTTTGATATGTTTGAGGCTACTATACCTCAAGAAGATGAGCAGAGAATGATTTTTGAGAGAGAAATATTTGGAAATGATGCAGTGAATGCAATTGCATGTGAAGGGATTGAGAGGGTGGAAAGGCCAGAGACATACAAGCAATGGCAGGTAAGGAATCAGCGGGCCGGTTTCAGGCAGCTCCCGTTATATCAGGAGATTTTGAAGGAAGTGAGATCAAAAATCAAATCATGTTATCATCGGGATTTTGTTGTTGACGAGGATGGCCATTGGATGCTGCAGGGATGGAAGGGCAGAGTAATCCATGCTCTTTCTGTCTGGAAACCCGTCCAGGAGTGATAAAAAGCAACGACTTCATTTTCTTGGATCCAGTCGCTTAGTCTTACAACAACTTTTCTGTCTTTCTAGTACTTCTATTGTATAGCCACAAGGCTTAAGAGTGACCGTATTGTATGATTATTTAGTTGTTGTAGTGTGGTAGAAATATGAGTTCATATGCTGTTGATTTCATTATCTTATTAATCCTGTGATCGATGAGTTTTCTCTTCTGGGTTTCAATTTTATCTGTTCTGGGAATATCGAGACAAACATTTTGAGCCAAAACTTGAATTAAGTGAAGAGTTTCGGATTGCTAGGGTGTGCATATATATATATATATATATATATATGTAAGTATATATATTTCCCCAGTAACTCAAACTAATTGGATGCCTGGTTCCTCTTTGATTTCTTGTTAAATTATTTAAGAGCACCTTTCCTTACAGACCTCTTACCTCACCTCACCTCACCTCTTTTTAATATAGGTCTTCTGTGTATTTTGAAAAAATACGTGCACTAAATTTAACAATTTCAAAAGAACTCCATAGCAAAAGGACACAAATTGCAAAAAGAAAATAATTTCTGAGCTTCAGGTGAGTGAAGAACTTTAAATAATGACAAGAATATTAAGATGTAATAGTTTAATATTTCAGAGATAGTGCAGGGGAAAGCTCAGTTTCAGAAGGGATGAATCTGTTCCATCTGGACGAAAATCTGCTGGCACCATGGTTTTTCATTTTTGTTATAAGACAAGATTTGTTTGGTAGAATCCAGAACAATATAATTGGCCCTTTGACTGCAGGAGCAGCTTGGCCAATGGGTCAAAAACAAAATCGGTTGGCATGATTTCCCTGCTTGAAGGCTGTAAACAGACATCACATTGATTTGGTAGAACTCTGAATTTCTGTTCAATACTGAATTAAGTCTGTCGATAGGTGGTCCACTATAAAGCTGGTTCATTTTCTGTGTGTAAATTAAACTTAATATTGGCTCAATACTCTTAAATTTTTGGATTGATGTCCTGCTAAAGAAGAATATGCTTCAGTTGATCAATTTTGAGCCAACAAATTAGCTTCATCACTGCAATTGCCCTTGCTGGAAGTTGCCTGGAAGGACAGATAAAGTTGAAAGCTTTTGGCCTATGTATATACTCATTGCTGTAAACGAGCCCATCAACCCTGAATCATAATCAATAAGGACCATCTTGAAATTAAAAACCATGGCAGGTAGAATTTCTTGAGAGATTCCATTAAAGAGAGTAAAATATAATTTCTAATTGCAGTTAAAGAACAAGTTATTCGAAGATTATAAAATGATAAAATAGGAAATGAAGCAAGCATGATTGTCTGTAAGCCAACAACTTTGCTTGAGTGGACCTTTTTCCCCATTTTTAGAACTGGAAGCATGAAACTAGCATTCAATAAATATTATATTACGATTTTCTTTTTTTAAAAAAAAAAAATTTCTAAATAAGCTGGGATTAGCTGAATACAACACCATTTAAGTCATTGTCAGGAGAGCATTAATACGCGTCTTCTGCCCAAAAGCTTGATGTGGGTGGTCCATTAAATTACTTGGAAATCAAGACTGTAAGACAAGCTGTTCTGTTGGTCTTCCAAGTCAATGACATATTTGTATTAACACTAAATGAAATTTAACCCAAAGACTTGGCGGCTGATTTTGTCTGATTTAGCAGACTGTTGTCTCCCCTCCCTTATTTATTAACCACTTTGCTATTAAATTGACCGGACGGGACAGCAGCATATTCCTTCTTAAATCTTACCGGCTGCATTTACTAACGATTCTCTCTTAGTCTTGTCTATAACCCAAAAGCAAGGTTTCATCTTCCTCCTCCTCCTCCTCCCCCTTCTTCTTCTTCTGTTGGTTCTTGTTCTTTGTTCCAAGCTTGCTTCTGTTTGTTAAATATCTCTCTTTTCTGTTCTCATGTAATTAGTACTCTACTTATATTTTCAATCTTATCTTCATTTTCTGGAGATTTCCCTTCTGTTTATTTATTTATCAAGCCATTTATTTACTTTTTTTCATGGATAATTTTGACTTGAGTAGAAAAATAATTGGTTATTCAATATAGCTCTGCAGGGATATCTGGTCTTGCTTCTTTATTTTTCTTTTTTTTTTTTTCCCTTTGAAAAGGAAAAAAAAAAAAAAAAACTAGTGGTAAGGCAAAGAAGCGGCCAAGTTTCGTTTTTGTCATTTTCTTTTGCTCAAGATCGCCCATGAGATTGAAAGATTGATTTTCCTCCGGCTGTGTAGGTCTGTAATTCTACGTGAATACACTTCTTGAAGGATTCTCTAGTTCCATGAATCGTTTACAGTTTGACCACGGCTCAGCTTCAGTCTATTCAAACCAGAATCATGATGATAAGCTCAAACTCAACGATAACCGTGTAGATCCTCCTCCTCCTCCTCCATCATCACCTTTTTCTCAAACCAATCCGCAACCTGCTAGTGCATCAGATCTATCTTCCAGCATGAGCTCATACGGAGATTCTGCAGACAGCGGTGAGCTCTGCCATGCAACTCTCAGGTATATAAGTGACATGTTAATGGAAGAAGATCTGGAGGGTAAGACATGCATGTTGCAGGATTGTTTGGCTGTCCAAGTTGCTGAAAAATCATTCTATGAAGTTCTTGCCCAGAACTACCCACCTTCACCAAATCAAATCCCTCCTTTGAACGAAAACTCGAACAGTCAGAATGGTTACAGTAATGGAAATTCTGATAGCTGCTTGGTTGAGCCCCGTTGGATAAGTAATCAAGGCAATTTCAAATCCTCCCTTGTGCAAAATTCTCCTGAAAATGGCATTCTGGTTCAAAATTTATATAATGAGATACAGCCTTTTGGACTCGGTGGAGAAGTAGGGGAAGCTTGCACAGCAAAGGAGAGGAGTTACAGTTCACCATATAGGTCAAGGGGAAGGAGATCTTATGAAGTAGAGAATAATAATTATCTTGAAGAAGGGAGGAGCAACAAGCATTCGGCGCTTTCTCTTCCCGAGTATGAGCCATCGGAGATGATCGATGAAGTGGTGCTCTGCAAGTGTGAGAAAAATAAGACTGCAACTTGTTTGGTTCATGGATTCTTGCCAAATGGATCAAGTGCAAATGCGCAGCAGAATGGGCAGTCAAAAGGGTCTAATGGCAGAACAGCACGCTCGAAGAAGAAAGGAAAAAAGAAGGAAGTCGTGGATCTGTGGACTCTTTTAACGGTGTGTGCACAAGCTGTGGCAAGCTACGACCAAAGAACTGCAAATGAGATTTTACAGCAAATTAGACGACATTCTTCTCGTTTTGGTGATGGAAACCAAAGATTGGCATATTACTTTGCTAATGGCCTAGAGGCACGCCTAGCTGGCACTCGAAAACCGATTCAAACTCATCTAAGTAGTAGAGGGACAGCGGCTGAAATCGTACAGGCTTACAAGGTGTATGTTTCATCGTGCCCCTTCAAAACAATGTCATTTTTTATGGCAAACAGAACGATTATGAAACTATCAGAGAAAGCAACAAGGATTCACATTATTGACTTTGGCATTGGTTATGGTTTTCAATGGCCTTGCCTTATTCAGCGTATCTCGAAAAGGCCGGGTGGTCCTGCAAGGATTCGTATAACGGGCATTGAGTTTCCTCAACCAGGGTTCAGGCCTGCAGAAAGGGTTGAAGAGACAGGGCACCGATTAAAATGTTATTCCCAGAGATTTAATGTCCCATTTGAGTACAATGCTATAGCACAGAAATGGCAGAACATTCAACTAGAGGATCTCGAGATTGATAGAGAAGAGATAACTATTGTTAATTCTATGTACCGTATGAGGAACTTGCCAGATGATACAGTGGTCATCGAGAGTCCAAGAGATGCTGTTTTACAGTTGATCAAGAAAATTAATCCAGACATATTCATCCATGGAGTTGTTAATGGTACACACAATGCACCCTTCTTTCTCCCGCGGTTCCGAGAAGCGCTTTTTCATTTTTCCACGTTTTTTGATATGTTCGAGTGTACCGTGCCTCGAGAAGATCAGGGGAGGATATTGTTTGAGAGAGAAGTATACGGTAAAGATTCCATGAATGTCATTGCGTGTGAGGGTATAGAGAGGGTTGACAGGCCAGAGACTTATAAGCAATGGCAAGCTAGGAATCTGAGAGCTGGGTTCAGGCAGCTTCAACTAGATAAGGACATTCTGAAGAGCGTGATGAATTTGGTGAAATCAAATTTTCATCCTGATTTTGTTATCGATGAAGTTGGCCAGTGGATGCTGCAGGGATGGAAGGGGAGATTAGCCTATGCTCTTTCTGTCTGGAAACCTGTCCAGGATTCATAAAAAAGCTACACCTATAACTACTTGAAGCTTGTAGAACATAAGACTCCATTCTGTATATACCTTTTATATTTTCGGTCTGTAAACCAAATGTATTTTATCATCATTCTGTGCTTATATAAGAGGAAACTTATCAGCTAGAGTGCAGCATTAAATATTTATTCAGTTACATTTTCTGGGAGTAGAAAAGCATTAAAGTGTCAGAAAATCGCAGCCAGATGCAAATGCTTTTCAGAGAACATTCTCAAATACAGCTAAAGATAATTGCAGTGCAAAAAAGCTGTATAGGAATAGGGATCTTCTATAATATATTCAATATAATATACATATAAAAAAATTTTAATTCTTTGGTTTATATTTTCACAGTAATTATTTTAAATTTTGTGTTCCAAAGATATTCCGTACATTCAATGTCCTTTTGTCATTGATACTGGTCAAATGCATTGAGGAGACAAGTATACTAAAGCCAACAAAGCGCATAGCTGTCTCAGAGAAGAAAATTCCCAGGAAAAGAGCTTCCTGTATCCAGTTGTAAGAGGACTGCGACAGAAGACGTGGTTGACGAAGCCTTTATATTTTGCACGTTTGGGGTACGGAAGTAAATTAGTCCAAATAGACTGCGTTTGCACGACATTAATTACGATGACGGGACATGTTGACATATAATTCACATCCCCAAACCCTTGTGATTCAACATCTTGCGTTCACATGTGCCCAGACTATGGTCAATCGCGCATGCATGAACATATCCAAATGGCCCTTCTTTGTGTTGAAAAGGTTTCTAAGGCGATACAACAGCCTTCAACAACCAAAGTCAATGTATCCCACCATCGTTTTTTATCATTTTCAGAGGACTTTGTGCCCTCATGCTTCATTACTACTTGTTTATTTGGTCATGGATTTCAAAATTCAAAGCAGAATATGTCAAAACAAAGATAACTACAAAAACCATACCCAGATAATATGTAGAATATAGCTTTACTCTCAAATACCAGAGTATCAACATTGAATAAATTTGTGTTTTTAGTACATGTTAAGCAGAAAAGAAGACTAAATCTTAATAAAAAAGCAGCGAAATCAAATGGTTAATTGAGAAAACTGAAAATTTATATCATAACAGAATTACAACTCCAAATTTTAGGTCCTGATGCAATATAAAGGACATTAACAAATTAATACAATCTTCTAATCTTGCTCACCCTTCTTGTTTGAAAACTTCGGTGGTCTAAGAACACTCCAGTCCACCTTTTCATGCTTTGGTTGCCTGTAGGAACCCTTATGTCCGCTTGGTGATGATTGTTGGCCAGCGTGAACATTTTTTGGGGATTTATTTGGATATTGTTGTCCAGACTCTGCTTCAGACTGTTTTCTTTTGATGTCTCCATCAGTATTGTTCTTATCATCTTTCAAGCATTCTGCTCCATGATCTGACAACCCATTTTCTCTATAAACAAACATCAAAAGAGAGGACAAAGAAAAAAAAAAGAGTCAGCTGAAGTTACGAGAAAATGAAAACTCTGTATGTCAGCAAACACATGGTCATTCTAATCTTTTATCTGCTAAGCCACCTATTATCTTCAGATGTTCTACATATTTTTCCATCCATTAAACTTATTAAGTCTCTGTGTAAAACATCATACATCCAAACACTCATTTGCAAGCCCTAAAACAATAAATGCCACCTCCATAAGAAAACAACTTGTTAAAATTGCTTTAATTTGGTATATCAAACATGTTTCACAAGGATCAACATACCCAAAAACTGGTGTAATTCAGAAGAATTTCCAGAAAATTGTGGCAAGAGAGAACAAGGACTAGAACTGAGATCATTACCCCAATCATGTTATAAATTTCAATCAGAAAATATCTCCATGCCATTTTTGTGATAAATTTTTACAATCTCCATGTTACCATAATAGAAACATTTAATTCTTCTCAGGGTAATGACTGGCGCACAGACAATCTGACAAGGACCATGGCAGCTTTTCAATATTGGGCCAATCAATCAAAAGGGCAAAGAACACTTTATATTCAATTCACTTTGTTTCATGAACTGAAAGAAAGCCTGATTTTAAAAAGCTTATGCTTTAAAACCTTATAAATCATCTACAGGAGGCGAGAAAAGCATCTGTTGGGGCGTATCAATGAAGCCATAATTCTGTAAATTGTAGACATGGCATGAAGAAGGGAAATTCAGAATTTACCTTCATGTATTTGACATAATAACTCCAACTATTCATATGATTTTGCACTTAATATAGAGATAAAATTTCTATAATTTTCCAAAAGGATTCGAGAAGGTAAGCTACCTACCCCAAAGAATTTCTTTCAGTTTGATTACTACTACATGTGGCAGAGACCTCTGGCTGGTGAACATTTGCTGCTGCTTCATTCAGTTTCTACCAATACAAGGCTGAGACATGAGGAGTGCAATCAATACTCAACGGAAAATTTTCAGGTCACTTGATCTTTATACTCACATCAATAGAAGGATTGAAACTTTGAAATGACATCCGGCCTATAAGAGCTCCCGGATGAGGGTCCCCTTCCATTATGACCACACTGCAAGTATACAAAGATAAGCTATATACAGCCATCAAAATGGTAAAAAGGAAAAAGAAAGCATTAAGGAAGCCCAACTAAATCTGCATCTCTGACGGGTAATAGCTGCTTTTCTATCATGAACAGAATCATATCTTTTGCAGATTATGGAACATCTAAAATGTGTTGCTCACACAATACCAATGTCACATCCTAGATCACTCAAATATAATTGGACACATTCAACTTATAGATACATGTGTTTTCAGAGTAACATCATCTTGAGCTTGTCAAGATCGCATGCTTTTGTTTTGTATATTTGAGAATTAGTTTGGTACTATAACAAACCTCTATCCTAAAACACATGCATTAATTTGATGCTATAACAAGCCTTTATCCCAAAACATAAGCATAAGCAGAAAAGGGCTTTTCACTGAAATATTCATTATCTCTAAGTTTATGAAAATAACAGTCTCTAGACCATAACATTAGAGGCCTTAGTTTGAGCAATTGGAGCATCTAGAATGCAACCTTTTGCGGCATATCTACACCTCAGTTTAAGTACTATGGTATCTAATTTGAGTTATAAATGTCTTTTGTTCAAGAACAATTCGTATCATTCAAAATGCAAAATAATGCAAGGTCCAAATCATAACTAATGTTAATGCATGCAATTGTGCAGCAAAATTGAAACAATAATAAGAAGAATAGGAAATAAACAATAGGCATAAAATAAAAATTCATCGAATCAAAACAAAGCAGAATACTTCAGAAAAAAAATATATAAACTAATAAAGGCATACCATTTCCTTTGAACGGTAGCAGGGAAATTGAAATTCCCTTCAGGCTTGATCTCTTCTTCTTTCTTAGTTTTCTCCTCTCTATGAGCCGCCCTTTGCATGAACTATTACAATCATGTTTTTCAAAGGAAAAAAAAAAACCCAAATCAGCTCACAAGTTTATAATGCTAATAGTTTCACAGAATTTAAAGGAAAACATAGAAAATAACAATGAATACCCAGACAAATTAAAGCAAAAACAGTTCAAAAACAACAATTGCTCGAAAAGTAATAGCTCTTGTGTTACCTTCAAGTTCTTTAAAGTACTGGAGAGTTCACGTTTTGCCATGTTTAGCCTCAGCAATTTGCTTTCAAAATCAGCATAGATCTAAAAGCAACAAACTTTAGCCTCTCTATAAGTGCAAGAATGAAACTTTAGTTAATGTTATACTCCCGCAACAGGGACTAGGAAGAGCAGCCGAGGGTTAGCTCGCCAGGGCAGAGATTGTTCCAAGTTCTTGCTAGGCGACCAATTAAGAGTTGAATTGTACATCACTTATGTTTGGACTGGGCTATAACAAGATTGGATTTAGACAGTTCTTGTCTGAATTACGGGCCTGTTACACACTCAATTTTAGGCCCAAAGCTCGATCATTTTTAATTTAGTCAATAATTTTATTTCGGTAAAGCAGGAGATTTGTAGAAAATTATAAAAACAATTACAGTATGCCAAATTTAAACGTAATATATATAAAAATAAAATTAAAATTAAAATAATGCAACAAATATCATAATTTTGGATGAAGAACATTTTTAAAAAATTAACTCGAAACTAATTGGCTTTTCAACAAATATCATAAATTTGTTTATAGAAGAAATATGTAATTCAATTCAATTCGATCCATAAAAATGTGATTGATTTAAAGAATTGGAATAATTAGTTGTGCTTGATGAAGTGGAGTAATATGATTGTGATTAGAGTCTGAACAAGGGAACCAACTGTGTGCATGTCATCAGACACTCCTAACTTTTTTGTTCCTCTCAACGTTGTTCTTCTTATTAGTATTTCTTGATCAAATACAATGTCATAGCCAAGTCCCATGTGTATCTATGTCGAATCGATAGAAAATTATAGACATTCTCAACTTTTTACTTTTGTCCACTGTACTATGTTGTTCTGGGTATTTTCTGTTTCTTTTACATTCTCGGTGAACGAACTGTGGCTTTTTTTTGTTGTTTGTATATGAATCTGGGAATATGCATTATGATTGATGGGATCTATATTTCACTATTGATTTTCTCAAGTTAGTTTATTTTGGTTTTGGTTGATCATAATACAAACTCTGGTTTTTGTTTTTCAATGAATAAATCGGTTTGTTTTTGTGTATTCGATTGCTCACTTGTTTGTTATTGTGAATTTGTACAGATTTTCAACATTCTCTCGTGGGTTTTAGCTATTTGTCTCGTTGATCATGGTGTGACAATGGTTTATAGCTGTACTCGTTGTTTATGTTCGTTGAATGTAAGTTTGAGGTCCGAAATTGGATTGTGAATATAGTTTGGATTTGGTGATTATGAACTTGATCAATGTGACTGTATACTGTTTAGCGTGTATGAGAATTATCCTTTGTTTATTATCAATGTGATTGTTGACTATAAGCTTTTTGATCATTTGTTTCAGTGACTAAGGTATCAGTTACGTAGTTGTTAAAAGGAGTTGGTGGGTCTTAATCAACAATCTTTGCTTATAACTGCACAATCTCAGTGATGAACCAAACGTAAATGTAATTTATATTGTGCTTGTCAGAATTTTTTCGGCTTTGACTCAATTTTTTTGTTATAATATGATACACTTGTGGTTATTGCTCGTCTGATTGTGTAGTTTGGACACTGCAAGCTTTCCAAAACCATATCAATGCAGCATTTGAACGACAGTATCGTTGTTATTCTATTTCTTTTGTTGATAAGGTAAGAGAGCTATTTTTAATTTTATTTCTCCTTCTTTTAACTCAGTCCAAGGAGAATTTAAAGGTTTAATCTTTATTTAATTGCTCTGTGGATTATACCTTTCCCTCATAATGTACTAATATTTTGGCTCTGTGGCTTCTCTATGTTTTATACATAAAATTGATTCATTTGCAACTGAATTCTTAACGAATTCTAATACTTCAAATCTTTGCGGCTGCATTTGGAAAATGGCGGTAAAAGTATGTGTATCTTCTTCAACAAATCCTAATAGAAAGGTAATTGTTTTTCAAAGACTTTTGAATGAACTGATCATGAAATTTGTTATTTCTTCCAGTTATTGTGCCTCCCCAGCTCTTGATCGCCTCGGTAAGTTGAGAATTCTGTTTTTAGCCTTATCTTCATTCTTTCTGTTGAGGCTGCTGCATTCTAATGGGATTTTGCTTGATGTAATATTAAACTTCGCTGCAGCATTTCGCATGTTGAGTATTCTGTACCGTTTAAATTGAGTAATACTTCTACTGAGCGGGTTCATGGAGTTCATTGCAGATGAGGACCTGATATTCTTGCCATATTGAGTATTTGACATTGATAGCAGTGATGGCATGTTAACCATACTAGGCTTTTCTGATATTGTGCAGCCTCACACCAAGGACTCCTTAGATGTTGTCAATCCCAAAGCCGTGTTTGTTTATAACTATGTGGGCATCTTCTTTTTTAGGAAGTAGCTATGGGAGTGAAGTGATATTCTTTTGTTTTTGCTGTTTGTCAACTTTTTTGCATTATGTTCACTTGCAGCTTGGAGACTTCATTGAGGAGCTACTCTTTCTTAACCACTGGTGACAACATCATGATTCCATATAACATAAGTTTTACATCGATATAGTCGAAACAGAGCCCTCCTTGCTGTCAGTAGAATTGTCAGAGGTGGACTTTGCCCCTCCTCTAAATTATAAAGAACCAGAAAAACCTAAATCATATTCTCTGTTAAACGGGATACAGGCTGTCCAAATATTGCTTTTGATATCTGTATTTGGTCCTGAATCTATTTTACAGATATGAGCCCTTTCAGATGACCATAATCCCTGTCTTTCATTTCAAGAAGAGCTCCCCTAAAAGATTACCAAGTTCAACCCCTTTTCTGGTTCTGGCAGATACTTGGATAGAAGATCCTCAACACAACCATCTATGCCAACCTCCTCTCCATTGATCGAACCACATCACCCGAATTCAGATGCTGGCAGTGGGATTAAAGGTTCCAGTTCATCAATTGCTTGATCACGTCAGCAAGCGGGAAAACTTGTGTTTGGCTCAAATGCCAACCACCCTTCTAATAATGCAACTCCAAAAGTATGTCTTGCTGTACTATTTCTTTTCTTTTTTTTTTCTTTTTTTTTTTATGGTTTTCATCTATTGGGATAAAAGTGAATAGATCGCCTGATTCAAAAGCAGAAACACTCGTTTAGATTTACTTAAACCGAACTCCCATTCTAACTGTTGATTAGCTCATCCCTAAATACATCAATTGATTTGGCTTTTGCAAATTAGGTTACTCCAAAGAGCAGCAGCAGCAGTCAGGAGCCACGTTAGAACACGGAAAACCTTATGTTCCAGGCATTCACCGGGAAGAAGTATTCGCTGAGAGGTAGATATTGTTCAAGAATTTTCATCATCCAGGCCCTTTCAGACATGAAATGGAACAGGAGAAACTTTTTGGGGGTTCTGTTGTTCAGCATCTCTCTCTCTCTCTCTCTCTCTCTCTCTCCTTTGGTTCTTTATCAGTATATAATGTACAAGCACAGACAGTTAAAAATGCCTTATGTTCTATTTAAAATATGATTTGAATATCCGGTCCACCACGTTTAACGATACAAACAGGATGGCAGAAATGCCCAGTACATCCATATATATGTTGTTCACTTTCATCACCAAAGCCCTAAGCAATCACAGATGTTTGGATAGCAACTTTTCCTGAATAATTGATGCTCTCGGACATCTCATCAACTTCCCAGAGTTCTGGCAATGCTTCCTTCATATTGTGGATGCTCTCCAGAACACAATCCACACCTTCAGCTCTTCGAGAAGTGCCCACCTATTACAAAGACAAGACAAGAAGGTGTTAAGCAAGAAACCTATGAGAAAACAAACAAACAAACATTGAAGATTGAAAAGAAAATAACATTAATCCAGGATAATAGCAGCTTACCCATACTGTGTGAAGTCCCAATCTTTTACCAGTCAGTAAATTACGAATACTGTCATCGAAGAACATCTGGACAGGAAAGATAGAATAATAATGTGTTAGTGGAAGATTACGCAAACAACTAAAATGACCTTGTGTACTCATCTGCCGAAGAACAGGTAAATCCAATCCTTAAGCATCTTACAGTTTTTTGAGGGTTGATGTTGGCAATCTTAAAAACTTGTTCAAATGCTTCTTCAAATGGTTTGCAGACAACTGGAGTCTTTGGAAGTTCGAGATTAGCATTGGAATGAGAATAAAAGTCCTTGATATCAAATATTTCTGGAGGGGTATTCAATTCCTCAACAGCAGGAATGGTGCCTTTGTTGGTGGAATTCAGAGTTTCAAAGGCTATAATATTTTCAAAACAATCCTCCAGACCAAGCCTGCTAAGCACTCTAGCAGCATGAGTTTCATCTGCATTGGTAAAAATCTAAACACAAAGGAAACTTTGTTATGGAATAGAGAAAGACACAACAACAACAATAACAACATGAACAAGTAATGTTTAAACAAAAAAGGAAGGAAACTTACAACTTTCCGAATGGGCAGACTAAGTAAAAGATGCCTTAAAACAGGGTCAGGTTTTAGCAACTGGTATGGCAATCTCCCATGAACAAAACTTTAAAACAGAGAAAATGTGAGAAAGTGTATTCTTTATTTCAACTATACAAAAATACAGAGCAAAAATGAGTACCTGTGGAAGTCATCATATTCGAAGTTATAGCCTATGGCCTAAAAATGGAGGAAAAAAACATGATAAAAGATTTTGAACAAGCTGAAGTTGAAACATTCACAGAAAAAATTTAAACAAAAGAAAGCTTAGTCATACCCGAAGACCAGCCATTGTCGTCCCATAGTATTTGTATAATGACACACACAATTCAGGAACTGTACTCTCATCTATACCAAGCTTTTGGAGCATATATTCTATGGGAAATAAAATGGAGGACCGGTCATGATGTTCAATAAAGAAAATGAGTGATTTGGAAAGAAGTAAAATAAATGTTGAAAATCAAGCTATCATGTATGCAATACCTTGAATATTCTTGGTTACTTGAGCTGACAAGCCAGAACTCAGAGGATAAAGGGTGTCATCTAGATCTGAAATCAAATGTAATAATTGATCATGTCAACTTTCAAAAACACAACATATAACTTGACAATGATTTGGGCATTAAAGCTTACCAAATAACAGACAATCATATTTTTGGTTTGACATCTGCTTGTTCTCATCCTTGTATTCCATTTTAAACTAAATGACCTCAATCTGCAAGAGTAAAGGCACATAACACCGCTACAGTTACAGGCGCAAAATCTAAATTCCCTTAACAATAGCACTTACAGAACAGAGAAATGGCACAAAAATTTGAGGCCTTAAAATTCGATTTCTATCATTCAATATATAATCGAAAATTTTGACAATGCAATTTCATGAGACTAACAACGATGTCTTCCTCAAAAATCGTACAAACAACAAAGACTTGGAAAGATGAAAAGGAATCACGAACCCTAAAATCCATCAATAAAGCTGTAACTAAAAGCACCCCACCTAACAAACAGAAACCGACTAAATTCCATTAATAGACTCTCGAATCTCCTAAAGTTTGGAAAACTGAAAAAATAAAAACAACCCACATCAAATGTACCACCAAGAAAGCACCAGATCACCAAAAGAATGCCATTAAACAAATGTATCTAAAATGAATCGGAAACAAAAACACCAGAAGAACCCACCAAAAATAAAAGGTAAAAATCAGATTTTTAATAACCATAACCAGAGCATAGCATTACCAGATCGGGAAAATGCAATGCTCCGTAACAAACGCGAAACAAAGGTAAAGTGAGAGAGAGAAAGAAGAGGCAGGAAATAAGAAACGAAAGCAAGGAGAGAGTTTCTCTGTTAAAAGGACGGAGCTTTAAATGAGGGTAAGAAAAAAGGCCCTTGCAGCGTCGTGTAAAAGGGACATAAGAGTAAGTTTCTGTAATTTTCATTGGCTTAAATCCACGGCAACCCGAAAAGCCGGAGCCACGACTTTTTTGACCTTACATGACGTATAAAGTTGAGTTTGAATATTGACACGTCGCGTTCCATTCGCCACAATCTTCCGCGGTTAGCCACATCTGAATTCCGATTAGGAAATTATTTTACTACTGAAATTAACATTGGAATCACCGGTGACGTATTAGATTGCTTTGCTTTCATTTTGAACGTACTGTAGACTGCCCATGGATATGGATATGTATAGGACTTCATCGTTAACGTGTTCCTACAAAAGAAGTATAAACTATATCTGCACGTTATAAAAACGAGATACACAGAGAGGAAGGAGAAACATTTCACGTGGATTGATTGACGACAGGTGTCCTCCTGAAAATATATGGAGTTTGGCAGATCATGACTTCGAATATACAGACATAATTATGACCCATTTGCTTTCAATGAAATTGGGTTTGAAATAGCCGACCAGTTGTTGAAGACAACGGAGAAATTTCCTTTTAACTCCAAGCCGACCTACATTTTACCAAGACCTATGAATGAGTTGTTCAAGTTTGAACAAACACAAGTTAAAAACAGTTGAACTTCTTAGAAGCTGGTCCCAAAACCACATAATACATATTCCAGAAGCATTAATGACGACCGAAGTGACAGTACTCCCAACAAATTTCTGATGAGTTTGTAATAACAATGTATACAGTTCTTGAAATAGGTGTAGTTAATAAACTTTTCAAGTGGGTCTAATTCTATTTATATTAAATAAATAATTTTAAATTCTTAAATAATTAAGACTCGTAAATTAACCCAAATCTAAATTCCATATATTTTAAAAATTCAAATTATGAATTGTGTCAGATTATTTTTTACAAAGATTAAATTTAATTCAGGTATATAAATTCTCATGAGTCTGATTTTTACGAATCAAACAATTCGATACAATCCATTTGTCAACCCATTTGAATCAAACAATTCTCATTTTTTAAGAGAATTTAAAAAATTTAAAAAATTTTAATATCATTTAAAGATGTCAATAAAATAAATAGAGAGTGATTGATTATTTATAATTTTTGTATTCAATTTTTTTATTTTTAAAGTATACTTTAAAATTATATACTTAAAATTTGTTCATATATTATTACAGATATTATTCTGTTCATATATGGAGATGCAGATGCAAAATCACAAGAAAAAGGAGAGTGGTCTGACTAAAATCGGTAATACATGATAGTTCTTGCTCCATTTTCACCCATTAGACTAATAACAATACATTGGATTAGGCTGCCACTGAAGTCTCAATTGCAACCTTCTCCGAACACTCAAAAGGCTTTCGGGCTTTTTATCGGCATTCCATATCTCTGGAAACGCCTCCCTGATATTGTGAATGCTCTCCAACGCATAATCTGCCCCATTTGCTTCACGAGAAGTGCCCACCTGTTAACAATGTTAATTTGTCAAGAATTGAAATTATTGATTTTCCTTCAAGTTTTTGCGTCTCTGTCATTTGTCAAAAATTTCTCAACTTACCAACACAATTTGGAGGCCCGTGTTTTTCCCTTTCTGTATCTTGCGGATGCTATCATCAAAGAAGGACTGAAAAATCAACAAAAGATTATTGCTCGCTCAAGTTTATAACTTGAATCACGAAGTAAATTAGACTGAAAAGCTTTGATTATCTTACTGTTTTTTTGAGGGTTGATGTTGGCTATCCTGAAAGCTTTTTCAAATGCATCTTCGAATGGTTTTCAAACAATTGGAATCTTTGGAACACTGAACAACCATTAATGATCTCATCAAGAATTCCACTGCTTACCAAGTCTCTCCTATCATCAAAACTACTGGTTTCGTTTGTGGGATTTAGAGACTCAAAATTAACAATCCCACCAAGGCAATCCTCCAATCCAAGCTTGCGAAGAACTTTGGCAGCATGGTCCTTATTCGCATTTGTGAATATATGTCATAAAGAAATCCAGCAATATCATTGTAAGAATGTTTTTTATGAGCTGGCTAATTCATTCATCACTTCGTCTATGAGATTGAAGCGAATGAAACTCACAACTTTACGGATAGGCAGGCTAAGTAAGAGATTTCTTAGAACAGGATCGGGTTTCAGGTTCTTATAGGGTAGTCTCCCGCGAACAAAACTGTGGTAGTGATCATTGTCAAATTCATAGCCAATAGCCTGTAAAAAGGCAGGAAAAATTAAGGATGTTTCATATCAGACTATATATGCAACCGTTTTTTATTGGTTTATTACAGAGATAACACCAAGAGAGTAAATTAGACCGTACCTTAAGACCAGGCATTGATGTTCCATAGTTTTTGTACAGTACCCGATTTACCTCACGAACTTTGCTTTCCTCTATGGCAAGCTTTTGAACCACGTATTCTACACAAGGGAATTCAAATCTTCGCTATGTATTTAAGCTAATAAATGGGAGAAAAGAATGAGCAATATGAAGAAGTAATAAAAAAAATGCAAGTTGCGTGTGCATTGCCTTCAACATTCTTGGAGCATTGCTTGGATAAACCAGAACTCAGAGGATAAAGCGTGTCATCAACATCTGAAAACCAATTCAATTTCCAATTATCAGAAAATGTACCACAGACAGTCCAATTCTTGCTATGGAAATCCAGGATTAAAATATATATACAGCCTTACCAAATAGAAGACACTCATATTTTGTCCGAATGGAAGCATGCTGGTACTGATGTTCATATGCTATTTTGAACCGAAAGCTGGAAAATGGAATAGAAAAAGAATTAAGGAGAATGTAGGAGGTGGAAAAGATGAAAAATAGAGAAAGAAACCGTTGCTGATAGATTAAATGATATTCATGACTTAAGCTTTAGTTATGTGTAACTTATGAGAAACTTTATTAAGTACTTGTCAGAAATGAGGGAAAAATGAAGCTAGCCTTGTATTAGGAAACTGAGAGAAAATGATCATAAACTAAAGTATATTCACCAACCTTAAGAATCTTAAGGTGATCGCAGTTAACAAACCAAAACCCAGAGATTCGAAGGAAGAGAGAGATGAAGAAGAAGAACTTAAATAGGCCAGTTAAGCTCTTGAGAAGTCGTTGGCATGGAAAGAGACAGGAAGCTAGCTCCTACAAACTCACATACAAACTCTCCTGTGTGAGTAGCCTAATCTTTTGGACCTTCCATGTCAAATAATTTAAGATTCGACGGGGAAGACTCCACCAAATAGAAACTTGTACAATTCCTGAAATATCTCACAAGTCATCAAGTCTTCAATAAATTTCATGAGTGTCATTGTCTAATCTCCTCGGCAGGTGGGATGTTCACACAAGGATCAGATTCCTTTCACAGTAATTGAAGCATAAATAAATGCTTCATTCAAAAGATAGATTCTACGTTGACAATAATTTAATTATACAGAAACATCAAAACCAATATAGTTTTTTTGCTGCCCTAGTCCTGCTAACCCAATACACTGGTTACTAAAAACTAGGTTAGGGCATTTGAATAAAGTTTCGTCATTTATGCATAATAACGTGTTTGAAATTCTTCACAACATGATTGACCAGGTATTTTGGGGGATAAATAATCACAGAAGGCGTTCACTTTGTTTAGGTTCCCCTGTTTTATGTTTGTATGGCTCGTAATTAATTAATAGCATCTTGTGTCAAGCAAGGGATTAGTTGAGATTAGTTGAGACTGTATGGTCTCTGTGCACTTCAAGATGTTAGACCACAATGTTTTTCCGAAAAATTAATCGGATAGGACTGCATTTCTGGATTATACAAAAAATCCAACTGCCGGAATCGATTATTCCAGATTGGAGAGATCAAACTTGGGAGGAAAGTAAATGGATTTACATTTTAACATAAAGTATTCATGCAACTAAACAAAAGGCCCAAAGCTAGAAGTTTGACACTTTATTTGTCAAAAATATGCTGGGAGAAAAAAAAAACTGTATAATTATGAATATAAATTACAGAGTAAACGTTCTTCAAAAGGGGGAAAAAATTCATCTCATGGATGATTACGAACATACCCCATTTTACTATGCTGGGGCTACCTGAGGTTCTAGTGGCGATGATCCATCATCTGCGGTTCCTTTTTCTGGGACCTGTGGAGTCTTCTCTTCCTCTTCGAAACCTCGTTTAAATCTGTCATAATTTGTGAGCTCACTGGATTTGAATGGTCTCTCTCCCAGAACTCGAAGCAGATCGTCTTGGTGGAGTACTTCCTTTTCAAGCAATAACTCAGCTATCTTAGCTACTCCTTCTTTGTGTTCCTCAATAAGTTGGACTGTGCGTTCATATGCCTTCTTCACCCATTCTCGCACTTCATTGTCTATAATTGCCCCAGTCTTGCTGCTGTACGGCTTGCTCAATTCAAATGTGTCTTCTCTTTGAGGAAATGAGAGGAGACCCACCTTTTCGCTAAAACCATACACAGCAACTTGGGCATAGGTCATCTTTGTCACCTTCTCCAAGTCATTTTGAGCTCCAGTCGAGATTTTCCCCAACAAAACCTGCATTGGATAAAGGAAAACTACATTTCATGACCAAGGCATGGGACTTCGTTATTCTTTTTTCTATCCCATTCTCACTTTGTTGGTGGGTAATTGACAAAGACAAGAAAGAAGGGATAAGAGAATCCAAATAATAGCAAACTTACAGCAAACTGTAAAGGAAATAAAAAATAGGATTACAGTCACAGCATTCAAATATTTACTATTCATTGTATCAAAGAGTTAATGTGTAAGGAAATCCATAGCTACCTGTTCAGCTGCTCGACCACCAAGGGTCATGCATGTCATATCAAAAAGCTGCTCCTTAGTCATAAGAAGGTTCTCATTTGGAACATACTGGGCAAATCCAAGGGCTGCTGTACCACGAGGAACAATTGTCACTTTTAACAAGGGTTCTGCATGTTCCAGGAACCATCCAGCAACAGCATGGCCAGATTCATGGTAAGCAACAGTCCGCCGCTCCAACTTGCTTATAACCTGTATACAGCAAGAACATTAGTAATTTCTCACATTGATTTCTAGAAACAAGGAAAAATGAAATAAGAAGAATACCAAGAATCATTTAAAAACTAAAATTAAATTAAATTAATTGAAACTAAGAAAATAAATCAATTCAAATTGAAATTAAAAATAAAAACATACTGTAGCTAACTGAAAGTTCTTTTGTATTGGCAACATAGAAGCTCAAACAAACCAAGGAACGTATAATTTAATGCTGTGAAAAACTAATACGGGTTACCTTGTTTTTCTTCTCCAGACCACCAATGACCCTATCTATGGCTGCCTCAAAGTGTTCCATTGTGACCTGTGCACTTTCACCCCTTGCAGCAATCAAAGCAGCTTCATTGCAAACATTTGCAATGTCTGCTCCAGCAAATCCAGGAGTGAGTGCCGCAAGCCTCTGAGAGTAATACGATGGCTCATGATCAAGTTTTATCTTTTTTAAATAAATCTGGAATATCTGGTCACGACCTTTAATATCAGGTTTATCAATGGTAATTTGGCGATCAAATCGACCAGGCCTCAATAAGGCTTTATCTAAAATATCAGGCCTATTAGTTCCAGCAAGCACAACGACTCCAGTAGTAGTTCCAAAGCCATCCATTTCTACCAATAACTGATTAAGAGTGCTTTCACGCTCATCATTGGAACCTGAGAAGCCTCCACGCCCCCTTGCACGACCAATTGCATCTATCTCATCAATGAAAATTATACTAGGTGCACATTGTCTTGCTTCCTGAAACAAGTTTCTCACCCTAGATGGTCCAACACCAACAAACATCTCCATGAAATCTGAACCAGAAATAGACAGGAAAGGCACACCAGACTCCCCTGCAGTTGCTTTTGCAAGAAGGGTTTTTCCTGTTCCTGGAGGGCCTACCAAAAGAGCACCTTTTGGAATTTTGGCTCCAAGATCCTCGTACTTCTTGGGGCTCTTGAGGAAGTGCACAAACTCCATGATTTCTTGCTTAGCCTCATCACAGCCAGCAACATCTTTGAAAAATACCTAGAATGACCAAATTTGTAATTAGTGAAAAAGGATAATATGAATCTTGAAGAGCTTTGTTGCCACAATACAACAAAAACAGCTATATAATTATTGCTGTAAGACATGTAAGACAAAATTCTGTAAAATATTAGATAGAAAAACAAACAAAGGCCGCTATGATTAATTGAGTAAAGAGAAGACTAACCTTATTCTTGGAATTTTTATCTACTTTTGTTACATGGGCTTTTCCTATGTTAAAAATTCCGCGGGAACCCCTCCCACCACCACCACCAACGCCTAACCCACCTTGCATTCTCCGCCCCATGTACATGAGGGTTCCCAAAAGCAATAATGTTGGAGCAAACCTCATCAGTTCTTGGTACCAAACCATTTCAGAGACGTAGGTAACGGGAATATAATCATGAGGGTCTATCCCTAGTGCTTCTTGGGCTTCCTCCAACTTCTCCTCAAAAGATTCAACACTGCCGATATTGAAGTAGTATTTATATTGACCCCCGTGCCCTTTAGCAGGGGCACCATGAACGGGATCTTGGAAATCATTCTCGCTTGTTTGATTGCGTGGTGAGCTTCTCACAAACACCTTCGCAACAGATTTATTTGAAACAACAACGTGGTCCACTAAACCCGGTTCCAGGAGTTTGTTTTTGAACTCTTGAAAACTAATCTGTGAAGAACAAAATTTTAGAGCATATAAGAGGTTAGTTCTATTAAAATAATCGTCAAATTCACATCATAAACAACTGAACTTGGAATTAAGAGAAAAGGGGCAATGAGCTTACCTGTTGCTGCTCATGAGTACCAAATGGAAAGGAAGAAAGAAAAAGTGCAATCACTAGTAAGGGGGCAATTAAGTTTTGAAACTGCTTCATGAAAGTTTCCTCAAAATTCCCATGATCATCCGTGTTTGAATCTTCTGAAATTAGAAACAAAGTCAATAATATTTTAGAAAGTTTTACATGATGTCATAATTAATAGCATATGCATGAAAAATGCCTTCACAAGGAGAAGAAATTTGATTGTGTTTACACAGTGAGTTATTACATCAAAGAAGAGCAAAGACACAAACTATTAGATTCTTCCTAGATATGTTATATTTTAATAGCAAGTAGTCAAAATATGCTTAGCATATAATTTTCATAAAGGACGGTAGCTTCAATTTCCCACATTAAGTTGTCCGTGTCTTCCTGAACCAAAATTTCACAAGAATATTTACTACAATCCAACATGCATGGCTAACTATCTTACATAGCAATTAAGGTACAATAAATGATAATGCACCTTCAGGCTAAACCCCAACACCAACCAAACCGCCAATAGACTACCTCAAAGGTCACAGCAACCACAACCAAGCTCTCCCACCTACTGAGCCCCAATCTGACCCTAGGCCTTAACAAATTAAGGCACATGAAACATTACCCTTTTCCAAATTGCCCATGTGTTATTTTTAACTTGCAAGCAAATTCTTTTAAGAAGCATGTAAAATCTAATTGCACCTTCTAGATGTTGAGAATGACAAAGAATTCTAACCATTCTTTGGGAAAAAGAACATAAATATTATTTTCTTTTTTGGTACTTCTTAAATAGAAAAAAGGATATAAAGAGCAGGTAGAAAAAGCTGACAACTGAGTGGTAGTCACCTTTTGACTCAGATTTCTGCTCATCTCCTTTTGGTATTTCCTTCTTCTCCTTTGGGTAAAAATTCTCGTAATCTGCAAATAAAGATCAAGAATGCATAAAAACCGAATAACCAAATGTGTAAAATATAATCCCAATACAAAAAGTCCAGAAACTGACAAATTAATTATTAGTATTTCCATGTTCTTATCTCGCTTCTGAAAGTTAAAATTGTGTCAATATAATTATCAAAAGCTTTAATAAAGAATCTCATCAGTACTTTTATTCATTAAAAAGTTAAAATTGCTACATTTTGCTTCCAGTTAAAGATTTAAATCCGATAGTTAACTCCTGAACAACAAATTCAACAAACACATGGTTCTTGCTTTTTATAATTCATTCAAACTTGGTCCATTATGTTATTGTACTAGCCAGACAAAACTTATCCCTAAAATTCTCATAGCCCATTGATGTACCTTGCATGATCACTTTCACACTTTGAAAATCAACAAATGCTCAGATTTTGCTCAGATCGCAACTTTCCAAAACAGAAATTTCTCACATTTTTCTTTCAAAATAAAACTACTTCCACATCGCTAACCAAATAATTCTTAGCTCTGCAATACCAATATCAACAAAATTACTTTTCTTACTTCCAAAAAAACAAAATGCTCACATTTTTGCACTCTCAAAATCAGTTAAATCATTTTCAAATCTCTAATAAAACAGTGCCAACCTGTAAATAACAAAAATCAATAATTTCCTTACTTTTCTTATTCTTCGGAGCTTCACTGGAGAAAAACCGGTGAATTCTAGGGTTTGCAAGAACATGATTCAAATCGGACAAATATGACCCGTGCTGAGCTCCTAATCCAGCTACGTATCCTCTCAAACCCCCTAATCTACCATCAACACCATCAGTTACACGCGGCACCCGCGGAACCCCTCCGCCCGCAACCGCCGATCTCACTCCACCACCGTACAGCCAACTCTATCAACCCAAAAACAAAAACAGAATCAAAATAACGAAAAGAAAACATATAAAAGTAATCTAAAAGCAAAAATAAAAGACAACAATGCTTACATTAGAACGAGAAGATCGCGTGAACCCACGCCCGAGCTTCCAGAAAATCATTTTTTTTTTTTTAAATTTCCCAGCCAAACGAAAATAAATTTAAGAATCAGAATAGTAGCAGTGCTTTGCCTATGTATTACGGCTCGAAGAATCCGTACAGCAGCTTTATCTAAACCAGAGGAGGGAGGGTGATGGGCGACGACGACGACAACAAATAGGTACTGTTTGGATGCGAGAATTTTGTGGATTTTTAACCTTACAGTGCAGCCTTAACTTGCCAAACAAGACATGGGCCGCAGCTTTAAGACTTTGTCCAGCGGATAATTATTAAAATTAAAAAAATAAAAGCTGGAAAGATTGTTATATGCCGGTTTAGTGGTTTCGGCGCAAACAGGGTGATTGGTTGCAAGGTTAGTTGTAAACTAATACGTGGACAGAAAATAGACACGTACCGAGATTATCTATCTTGCATGTTTGGCCGTTAAGGTTAAGGGGGACTTAACATATTTTAAGAAATCTTAATGTCTATTTTTTTAAAATAAATAAATAATATAAATGTTCCTCGAATATTGTAGCGTACCCCATTGGGCCAATTCCCTGTTAGCCCAAACAACCAACCCGTTGAGCCCAAATGGCAAGTGGACACGGTGAGCGAATATAGAAACAGGGGAACATAGAATCAGTCGCCATTTTCGTCGATGATTCGGCTGCTCCAAGTGTGGGTTAGACAAGGGGTTAGCCGAAAGAATGAGTTAGGCCCGTACTCTATCTTGACTAATAACCAATGGAGCGTCGATGACAAGCGAAACGAAAGCGTACTGTGATTGGCCTGAGCTGCGTTGGCCGCTGTTTTTGCTCGCATGATGCCTAGGTATTCATAAAACTTTCCGTTGAAAATCTCTTTCTTCCTTCACTTGAACATGGAAGCTACTTCAGTTCTTATCCACTCAAGAGCCACTCCGTTTGCTTTCGCTTTAACAAGCAGTCCAAACGTTTCTGTTAGACATTTCAGCAAACACCTAAAAAACCAGCTGCCTAACTGCTACTTTCACTCCCTGCAGAACCCAAAACCTATCAGAACTCAATCAAATCCAGTTTTTTCTGTAAAAAAATCAAGAACCCATTTCTTATCTCCTATTAAATGCTCATTTTCCAACTCCACAAGCCCTGATTCTTCCCAAAAGCCGTTGCTAGAACCCTTCAAAAACCTTAGTTTTGATTCCATAAAAGCAGCCCTTTTAAAGTTAACCCCTTTTGATATCATCAAATGGTCTGCTATCTTATCCATTGTGATTGCAGCCACAAAATGGACTGTGAATTTAGTTTTAAACCCATTCTTTTGGATGTATTTTGGCTGGACTTGGTTGTTTTGGCCTTGGTTTGTGGCTATAGCCCTTGCTGTGTATGGCTTGTATTGTTTTAGAAAGTATTCACTTGGTGAAGCAAGCATCTTTGAGCAACTTGCTATTGTTACTTCACTGTTTTCTTGGTTAACACTAGTGCCACCGGCCCATTTCAATGGCTACCTTGAAGGTTGGCCTTTTGTTTTCTTTTTTGTGTACCATTACTTTTTTTTCTTCAACGTTAGTGTAAGAAAACGGTTGTATGGTGATTATTATGCACGAGAACACGATCCTAAGTGGGATATAAACCCGCCTAAGTGGTATCGCCTTTTGTTTTCTGTTGGAATCATGGCTGGCCACTGGCTTGCGGCCTTTGAAGGACCAGAGTTGCATAGAATTCCTGGTGGATGGAGCAATGTAGGGGTGTGGATTTTGATAGTGCTGACATTGCTAATGCAATATAACTCAACATTGTATCTTGCAAATTATTCAGAAAAGGTGGTGGTGCCAACTGCTGTAGTGCAGTTTGGACCATATAGATGGGTGAGGCATCCAATATATGCTTCAACGATGCTTCTGTTTGTGACTTATTGCGTTGCCCTACGAGCACCTTTGAGCTTGCTGTTTCTTGTGGCCGTCTGTTTGGTGTATTATGAGCAGAAGGCGAAATTGGAGGAGGCTTTGATGGTGGAGACTTTTGGAGAAAGATACTTGGAGTATGCAAGTAAAGTTAGGCACAAGTTCATCCCTTTTGTTTACTAGTGGCTCACAGGTATGCAGTTGTTAATTATGCATTGTAATGAAATGGACACAAATATGAGCTTAGGAATCTGGAAGGAAATGTTCGATTATATGAAACAGAATTGTACTTATTTTTATTTACTGATTTCACTTATGTTTTTCTTTCTATTTTAACTGGTAGTAATACCAATTATATATGCCTAGTAGATAGAATTTTATGTTCTTCATGTGGTTTTATTTAGGGTGAGGCTTGAATTATTTGCTGTGTAATTGTGGCACTTTGCTTTGCAAGATTTTGTTGGTGCCATTGTATGCTTGTTTATTGTTCCGCAAATGCCAGCATTTGATTACCTACCCTATACAAATTCAAGGTTCTCATATACCACTTGTGGTGGTCCCCTTGGTTTCATTTTCCTTTACAGAATTTTGTGTGCATTTATTCTTCAAAATTTGGTTTTTCTTTTTGATGGTTCATGGCAATGCATGGGCATACCAGAGGTAACAGATTTCGAATGAAACCAATTTTTCTGTATCCTACCTCCTTCGTAAAACAAAGAGTGTAACCAAAATTGTGTCAGTCTAAAAAATGACCTCAATTTCAGCCAGCTAACTAGACGGACATTGTCAATTATTTGAATGATCACACAATTGTAAAGAGTCTGACTGAGTTGTTATCCTTGCTGGGTTCTTTTTGGCCTCAACTAAGAGGAATTTCAACTATTTGCTAAGTGCTAACAATGATGTTAGTGAGAAGGGGTAAATTTATTTGCATTCTATAGTCCCCGAGTGCCATCAATTGCATAAAGAATAAGACACATGATCAAGAAAGTACATAAACTGTAAACAATACCATCTGCACTAAGTTGATCTACATAATTTATTTGATCCAGTGCAAAAAGAAGTGAGTGAACCTATGTGAGACTGCTTCATTAAATTGCATAGACAATTAGCAGTGAATTTTAGGCTTGAAGGCAAGTGAGAGCAACATGGAAATCAAAATTTGCTGGTAAATTGAAAAACTGTATTAGGGCCATAAAAAAATAGGTAAAGTTTTGAAGGTAGGCATAGAGCCTTGACAATATGTGTAGAGTTCTCTGGTATGTTGTTAAGTGTGTGCTCTGCTTTTCCTCTCTTGGCATCCAGTCTTGTATTTTTAGATGTTCAAACTGCCTCTTGAACTGCATTTTCATTATGTTTATCTTTTAGCCATTGGGAATCCGCAATCTATCAAATGTTTTCTCGCTCTCACCAATCAGACACCTGTGATTTGATTTGACATCTCATTTTTTCCACTTCTCTTACTTAATAGGAAATCAAATGTTTCCCAATTGATTTTTTTCTTCAATGAAAAAATAACTCAGGTGTAGGATGCTGAACTGCCTCCTTGTCTACAATACGTTCCTCAGTGAGCTGCTAGTTAGATATTAATGGGGCTAAAATAAGATAAGAGTGATGCATAGGTGGCAATTTAGCATTAATCCGTGTATTAGCTTCATTGAGTGACAAGACCAGGCAATGTAGCTATCTGTTTATTATTCTTAAAGGATAATATTGTTCATATGGAAGACATCACTAGGACGTTTGAGAAGGCTAGGAAGGATGTATATTGAGGTTAAGAGGAAGGACTTGATGGTATATGACTTACAAGAAAACATAGCCCTAATTATGATTTTTAAAAAAAGGTGGCTGCATTAACCAGTTATAATAATTTAACCATGTGAACATTATGCTACAGTCTCCTAAATGATTAAACCAGTGTTTCTGTTAGGGCTTGCGTTTAGCATGCAAGCATGTCCTCAATGCAATTCCAACAATGATGCATCCTTTTCATATTTCATTTTTTCTGGCACCCTCTTCTTCGAATCCAATTTTCTATGATAAGAGATATAATTTTATGATGCAATATGTGCACATGTATGAATGTTGTGTCCTCTAGATTTTGAAGAATTCAGAACAATATTTTTCTTTGTTTTGTATGTCTTTGGATGCATATGGTAGGTAGTATGTCTTTCTATACCAAGTAGTTCATTTATTGCCATGAAGAAATCTTGATCCACTTGCATTTACATGTTTGTGTATGACATATGTAAGTATTCTATTTTTATCTCAGAATTTATATTTCTTCTCAGGTGTTCCTTTAACTACACAAGCATATATAAAACCCATTAAGGCCCATATAAAAGTGTGAAAATTTACATATCATCAAGTTTCAAATGCAATATTTTATTCACCGCCTCTTGTTGTACTGGTATGGTGCAGACCTGCCCATGCCAAGTAGTGCAATCTTTCTACTGCTTTGTTGTATTTCTCATCTCTATGATTTATAGAGAAATGAAAAACTCAAGATCTCAACTGACACATTGAATGGAATGCACTTAGTTATTTTGCTGTAGAGAAGGAATTGTGAGATTTGAACAAGCTTGAGTAACTGTTAAATGTTTAAGAACGTGAAGCTTAATCAATTAAGCCTCTGTTTGTACTTTCTCTTATTGTTCTTTAAAGTAGTACTCTTCCCATGTATTGTCTCGAGTTTTTTCCATTCCAACTAATGTGGCATTCATCAATTGGAAATTATGTGTTATATTCTTCAAAATAAATTTACTACACTAATTCATCATCCGTTCACATCACTTGGGATGGAAAAAAACTTGGGATAATACTTGGGAAGTGCAATTCTTTTAATTCTTTCCAGATGTCATCTTGCTCTTTAGTATGAACGAGATTCAAGTCTTCACTTGAGCTTGGGAATCTCCATTTTGTTGCTTGTTAAAAATTGGTTGGGATTGACTTAATTTGAATCGATCCATTTTGTCTTTGCTTGATGCTACATTGTCCTTGCTCTAAAACTGGTGAATGTTTTCTTTTCGTTGCAGATTAGATCAGTGTTTTTGGATTATGAACCTGGCAATTGAATCTTGTCCTGTGAAAAAGCTCTAGTCCCTTCTCTCTCTCTCTCTCTCTTTTCTTTTTTTTTTTCATTTTTTCTCACATCTCTAGCTTTCAATGTATGTGGCATCAAGAGCATTGCTACCTGGTCAAAACTTTTCCTTTACATGATACTTAATTCACCTAACAAAGCCACATTGGCATCAAAAGGTTGTGTAGCCTTGTGTTGTTTCTCAACATATTTCTAAGTCATTGAATTGCAGCGTAAACCTGCTTGGCTTGCAACCCTATATGTTAATTGGGATTTCCAATGAGTGATGAGGTATGCTGACTGACACCGTGGGGCTTTCCATTTTAAAAAGAGAATTGACCTGGAGAATGTGGAAGCCACCTCACATTCACACTTGATGGCCAACTCATCATGATATAAAGTATGTCAGCTTATCCTTGTTTTGCACCACATATTAGCTCACTCATGGTCACAGTCAAATTCAAGATCCTTGTAAAAAATCACTTCAAAAATACTCAAGGTTCTTTCTTCTGAGAGCATTTTAGCCATATCACTTTTCCATCTGTCCCTTCGTGTATTTCTGTTTTTGTGCACCAAGGGACAATGGTAATTTGTCCTATTTTGGCCTCTTATTTTGGTCAACTTCTCCACATTAGGGATGTCTTAGTTCTTTCTTCTTGATTTTTACCTTTTCATATCATTTAACCATATGTGAAAAGTGCAGGCTGGCATGACCAATGCTACTTTTGTTTTCCTCGTGGGCTTGAAAATTGTTTGTTACTTTCATTTCTGTTAAATTTAAGAATTCATCTCTTGATTCTAGAATAGAGGAATGTGTTTCTTATGAAAACAGTTCCAAATGACAAGAAAACCTCTAACCTTTTTTTCATGTTGGTTTCACTCAACTATGTCAATTTTTGTTTTCCCAAATGCTATTTGTGTTTGGCATACAGAAATGGACCTCGTGGGGCATGTTATTCTTTGTGAGAAGTGGTTCCACTAGCTATTGTGGATGTGTTTCTAGTCTGTTTAATACTATACATAAACGTTATAAATTTACAATATATGTGTTTGCCATGTTGTGAAGATGGTATTATCTTCTGTGCACATGCTTGTCAGAGTTGGGGGACTGCTCTAGTCTGTACTGACTGAAATTGTGAGGAGGGAAGTGTCTTTGCATGTGCTTATAGGCAAACATAAGTACGTCGTGGATTTAGACATTATTCTGGCCATTTTAGGTAGAAAAGTCTAGAGAAGTTTTGGCTTGTATCCATGGTTTCTCTATTCATGTTGGATAAGGCATGTGCTTTAGTTCTCAGCTAATCCATTTTGTATGTTAGATTTTGCAGTTGACAGTTTTATGAAAATTCCGAGGATGTTGGGAAAACTAGACTGGGGAAATACTATCCATGTGATGTTGACAGTTGAAATTCTATATTATCATTCTAATCTTTGGTGAAATACAGTGATATTGAATCCTGCAAATGCAAATTCAGCGGCATTGTCTAGTAGAAAACTTAGAATAACAGCAACTTGCTAGCTTCACTAGAATCACAAGTATACATATTACAATGGTCTTCCATTACTTTACAAACAACATTTTTGTTTCCGACAGAATGATAATCCACAATGCACAGATCCAAGCTATACATATTACAATGGTCTTCCATTCCTTTACAAACAACATTTTTGTTTCCGACAGAATGATAATCCACAATGCACAGATCCAAGCTAGGAACAGTTATCTTGTTCCCGTTGATGGTTTACTTTCTGATATGACAAAATTCGGGGACTATGATACTTGCAGAGAATGGATATCAATTGTTTGATGTAAAGAGAATGTCCCCAGTAATGGTTAGGTTCACTGTCCTTGGATGTTGGTTCATGCAAGCTAGAGGTGATAATCCGGATTGAAACGAAATGGTTTGGGCCTGTCATTAACACACATTTCATATCTCATTTTCCATTTTCCATTTTCCCTCAGCCAATCACACCCTGTAAAAATTTATCCTCTTGGGAGCACATCTTACTGACCCACGTAGGCTACAAAAGTTGTGCTGTGGCAGAGCCTTACGTGGGTTTCTAGTGTGCACTACTTTTAACTTAGTCCTGCCACGTGCTGGCTATGAATCAGAAAATTCAGAAATACCTTGATTGATAAAGCCAAGGTCATTTAAACTCTCAGCTCATCTATTTTGTAGACCAGAAAAAGAGAGGAAAAAATCTGGGGACACGATAGTTACTTCACTAACATTCAAAGCCACGTACATCAAAATCACACCAACTTGACAACATTTAGCCACAGATTGACAATAGCCACCCCACCCCCACCACCCACATCTGACCACTTGGGTACGAGCGGGCATTCACACTTTGTGTCACGTTCACCCTCGCCTTCACAAACCTAAGTTAAGATTGCTACAACTAATCAACATACATAGGATCCCTAATACAACAATAAGGGGCAAAAAAAGAAAGCAAAAAGGAAAACCCAGATCTGGGAAGCTTGCTTTTGGCCCCATTGCACATGATTTTCGTCATCGTCAAGAATCCCATGGTAGAAGCGCTTTTGACAATCAAGTTGCATTTTTGTTTCTGGGGATGACCTTTATGGGTAAACCCTGTTTGGGTACAGGGAAAGGACCGTATTGAATCCCATCATCATCATCTCCCACAACTTGCCACCTGCATAACCAATCGCAGGAAGATTACAAAAATGAGCATGATTGTCAGTAAAAATCTACATTAGAAACCAAGAGAGAATGAAAACAAAGTCGATTGACTTTTTGAGTTTCAAACTTCCTGACCATTGGATGGAGATTATACAGCTGGAACACGGCGTCGTTCAGCAGCGACGGTGTGAGTTTAGTATTAAACGGTGAGAATTACGTATCGAGTTGGTTCACGTTGATGGAGATACTATACGAGGAAGGGGAAGCTAAGACTGGCTCAACTCGCACACAACATTATTCGATAATGACGGTAGTGGAAAACGGAAATGGGACAAAAGATTCTAAGCCATAAATGTTTATATGGATATCTATAACTGAAAGACAAGGATGGATGTATATCTGAAAGACAAAGACGATTTTCATGCAACTGGGTCGACAAAGACGATTTTCATGCAACTGGGTCGACAAAGATATGTAGTTTCGTATCGACGCCGTTTGATTAAAGGTTTTCTGAAATCAAAATGCTTCTACAGACTATATATGGTTCTTCCCCGTTTTAGATTTTTACGGGCAGAAGTTGGCAATTCAAAGCAAAGAGAAATACAAATAGGTTTGTCAAATATGTCATGCATGCAAACCACGTGTGAATTAAATTAGCTGATTATTTGAAGTTGTTAATTTTAGCCATGATTGTTGCCAACTATTGATTGGAAGAGAAGAGAGAAGCCAATGGCCATGCCAACGAGACTTAAGGACCACAGTAACAGGACCACTTTCATCACTATGCATCATTCAACCACCCCTTTACCCTATTCTGCTTACTCACCCACCCTTTTTTTAATTTTGTCCACTACGTGTCGTTTACTCTTTACCCACTACCATCTTCCATTTCAAAACTAATTAATCATAATGAAGGCCAATTATGTATACAGTGAGAGGGAGAGAGAGAGAGAAAAAGAGAATAGAAGGGGGACCTGTAAGAAGTGGTGAGATGGTGGAGGAGAATATGCATTTCAAGCTTGGCCAGCTCACTTCCTGGACAGGAGTGCACTCCATTTCCGAATGGCATGTACGTGTTTGGTCTTGGTGGCACCTGAATCATCACACGCGTTAAAAGTTATAATTCCTTTTGATACTTCCAGACAAGCATATACTCGATATGCACTGTTACTAGCCTACAAAATTAGCTCACGTGTTTCTGAAACTCGAAAGATTTCATCCACTGTTCATTCGTATAGAGAAAGATTCATATTAACCCACATGAAAACGACACTACTCCACACATAATCTAACCACTGATAACCTTATATTTCTTCACTTCAAACAAGATAGAGTTATGATATTCATCGATGTTATTAATATTATTAAGAAAACAATACTTTTTTTATATATAAATATATTTTGTATTTTAGTGTAACCCTGTCTCACCTCGAATCTTGACGGGTCAAATTTTTCGGGTTGAGGGAAGAAATCTTCACAGTGATGAATGCTTCTGAAGAGGGGAAGAACTTTCCAACCTCGAGGGATAAAGTATCCTTCAAACTCTACATCTTCGACAGCTTCTCTGAAAGTGAATGAGAGTATGCTTGCTGTTCTTAAAGTTTCTTGTATCACCTGCATGTTCGATATTAATTCTTCATTTGTTTAGTGTTAAGTGTAAAGGGATAGTTAATTAATATTAATTTGGTCATATTTATTATTGATAATGTACCCTGGTAGTCAGAGGCATCTGCCTAGTATCATCCCACGTAAGCCCCCGATTTGCTTCAATTGTTCTGCGTCGAATACCTTCTTGTTCCCTCTGCAAAAATGATTGCCGTGAATATCTTATACAGAGTAGGAAAAAATGGAGAAACGAACAGAAAAGAAAGAAAATGTTTATATACCCATGTGGAAAAAATACTCTAATTCAAAAATAATGAAGCAAAATCAGTCTTACCGTGACAGCTTCTAGCAGATCTTGATTATCATACAGGTACTTAAGAACCCATGTTAGAACACTTGCTGTCGTGTCATGAGCAGCGAAGATTACTCCAATTATATTATCAGCAATTTGAGAATCGCTAAGCTGCTGATTAAGCTTCTGGTCTTTATTAGCTGCTAATAAATCTCCCAGCAAGCCCCCAGTTTGTTTCCCACTTTCCTTTCTCTTCTGTATCAATCTTCTCAAAGTCTCGTTAAGGAGCTTCCTTGCCTTTTAAGACACACATGATTCACGAATGCAGTCAATATATTGTTTATAATATGTGAAAAAGTTGAATTCAATGATCAATATTGAGTTGAATGTTCATATAATATCTATAGAAGATAACGTATACACTTAACATATAACAATGTGGAGCTAAGAGTTACCTTCACTGCTTTATTATATGGAGTTCCAGGTAGATCTAAGGGCATAGAATTGTATCCCTTCTCCAAAGATTGATACAGATGCTTGATTCCTATCATTTCTAAATCATGTTGGTCGCCGAAGGCCGAAATCATTGCCACGTCAAAAGCATACTAACGAGAAGACCAAAACAGAAACAGAACTTGTTTAGGATTTCATATATGAGAAGAGAGTCTTGGAGTAAAAGATAAATACGGTTTAACAAGCAGACATGTATACCTTCTTCATTTCTTGTAAAGTGTTAATGGTTACATTTTCCCACGTAGGTAGAAGCCTCAAAACAATTTGCTCAATCTCTGAAACTGATCCTCTTATTGCAGAGGGTAAGAACGAGGCTTGAACCAACTTCTTGAGTCTTGAATGATAGGCGCCTTGTTGAAAGAATAGAGCCTCAGGTCCTATCAATTTCTCTTTGCTTGGTGGATAAGTTGGCTTAAACAGATGAGCCCGAGACACTAGAACGATCTTTGCTGCTTCTGGGCTTGAAATCATCACACAAGGACACCCCAATATGTGTGTCTTGAATATATCTCCATACCTACAATAAATGAACTATCAAGAATAAGATAACAAAGCCAGCTACCCATCAATTTTTAAACATAAGATGTAACAAAAGAAACCGAAGTACAAGCAAAAGAACAAGTAGCTAGCAAGAAAATGGACATCTAGAGGTGCTCAGGTACTGTTGCAGGTATTATTACCGTTTCTGTTTATCGGAGAAGAAGGAATTGGGGTTCTCGGTGTAAAGCTTAAGTGTCTCTCCTATATAAGGCCAACCCATTGAACCAGGTGGAAGGCGCCTGTCCTTGGGTTGGAGCCATTGGAAGAAGAGAAACAACAACAACAACAGCAAAGAAGAGAATGATAGAATTGGTATGAGAAGAAGAAGCATCTGAGAATGAAATAAATTAGTTGCAGAAAAAGGTGCTGGCGGTGGAAATGTTGAAAAAATTTGCATGGTTACGAAGAGCTGGCAGAGGCTAACTTGAACAGCTAGTGTAATGGTGAATGACGGTGATTATCTAGTGAGGTGGTGCGGTTTTTATAGGCCAGAATAGACGCATATTTGTGACAGGCGTCACCACATTTCTTGGAACACCTTACTTACCCACTTTTTCTTTTTTATTTTTTCTTTTAAGAAAAAATAATTTAGCTCAGCCCCAACCCCTACGTTTCCTTTCTTTTTTACCCAACTAGTAGTCTACTGCTTCCCCTTTACCATTACCATTACTGTTTCATAAAATTCAATAAAAAAAGCCGGTACGCATGCTAGTTTGCTTCATAAAATTCAATAAAAGTGGCGGTAGGCATGCTGGTTTGTGACTTGCCTTTTTGTTTTAAACCTCTTAGCCTACTCTCTTCGCGAATGCGAGGCTTGTAATTGAATTCTTTTCCTAACAGCATGATGCTCTAATAATCAAATTCATCCTTGATGTTGTTATGCCTACATCTACCTTTCAAGTAGGTTGTCTGTCTAAGACATTGTGATGACATCTTTTATTGCCACTTGACAGAAAAAGAGTATGTAATATCTGATTGAACTCTTCCTAGACCAGACTAGTATCTATCAAACTTCTTTCTTAGTGCAGTAATGAAGTAATGCACTTGAAAGCAGTAACGTCACGCTACAAGGTAAAGAAGGACAAAAGATCCCGTGATTTCCAGAGAGTCAGAGTCAGCCCGGGCGCCCGCCACGGCCCAGCCCAACTCAGCCGCCTGACCTATCGTCTTATCCTCCGTGAGCGTTTTGGTAGCGAGCACGTTCGTGCCAACCCAGGGGAACTTGGGCCTCGCACACGTGTCAACTTCTTAGACTTATCTGGTATTGTACATCCTGAGAGTCCGTACCTTTCAGCACTCGCTACAAAAAAGAGAAAATAAAAAAAAAAAATAGTGGAGGGCTGGGGACAAAGACAAACACTAGTTTTCTGGGTAACGCGTGTGCGGACTGGACCGTCTAATTCTGATTCGTTCCTTCCATCTTCATCCACTTTAGTTATGCTATTTTAGGCAAATTGTTCACCATCTGCGTTGCTTTGAGCCAGTGGCGTCAACTTTCTTCGTAAATACGCACGCCAACTCACGATCTCAACCTATTTATAGAAAGTTTATAAAAATTAATTAATTGATTGATTAATTTCTAGGCCCCACGTAGCCTGACTGATCTCTTTAATGCAAATTTTTTTAAGATTGGGCATTGACACGTTGCAAAGGTGAGATGATGATTGCCAGTGATATTGTAACATACAATTGATGGTGACATCACTCCACTGACACGTATGAAGAGGGAGCACCAGTGTGGAATCCACACTCAATTGAACCCAACTAATTCACGTCCCCCGGCGTCTTTTTACAGCTTTCTTCAGACCAAGTGCCGTCCTCTTAGTCTCTAACGCTCTGCCCTGGCTGCCAACTGGCTCGTGTTAGTTCCCCCCACTCAACTGTTAGCATCGCTCGCACGTATCACACACATTGGCACGTGCAAACCACCTCCCCTACAGAAAGGCAGCATCTTGGTAATAATACTCATAAAAAACACAATTGACTAACGAAACGGGCAAGAATTTAACGGAAAGTTCGCCGCTTAGAAAATCCCAGCACGTCATTATACGGGAGACGTGGAGGGTTGTGATTTCCCCACGCAGCAAACCTTCGAGATGACCGCCACCTTTAATAATAAACAGTGTTACGTACAAGATTTTGCGTGGATAAGACCTTGCCTTGATTGCAGTCGAGTTGTGAGTGCACGTGGCAAGTAATTGATGGTGATAGTGACTGAGGCTTTGTTCAAGGGTCCCGAGCTCTTATCCCCTGTGCACAATACATTGATTTGGAGATCTTTGTGGTCATTTTTGGGACTGTAAAGTACTTCAAAAGTGAACCCATCATATCTATTGCATAGTAATTTTATAGTAAGAGATGTGACGGGCCGCATCTGATGACGATACCAACGAAGTCTACAACCGAGAGCCATTGTTGCGTTGAGAATTCAACTAGTCTTGTTATATATCATACAAGTATCCGAGTGACAGATGGCAAAATGGGGAAGTCAGTAGAACCTCCATGTCTGGTATGATTGGCTAATTTGGAAATGCACCGGTCCTTGTAATTGAACGAACGAAGTCTCTCCATCAACGTTCCTGAAACCAGCAAGAATGCCCACGTAAATCGTCCTTGTAACATGAACCCACTCATTCAAGATTCCAAGAAGCCAAAGAATTGACAAGTGTTGAACAACAAGAACATTTGGAATGTATTCCAATAAATTATTAAAAAATATATATTAATTATCTAATATGGAAGAAGTTTAAATTAATAATGTGAAAACAACTCACATATTCCACTCAAGGTTTTTTTTTTTTTTAATTTTAACTTTAATTTAAAGTTGTGAGAGATTATTACCCTTGACTCACTCGATTTGACGTGATTATAATAAATACGTTACATTAAATCTTTCCTATTAAGGTGTGTTGAATATTGGTTCAAATTCGGCATAGACTACTATTGTAAACGAGATCTATTCCTATTTATTGGAGAATTTTCAAAAGCAAGGTATTCATTCTTTGGTTTGGTGGTGTCTGTAAAGCACTTGAAGGAGAATCAATTAAATCCTGTAGTTGGGTCTTTTGCCTGTTGTCAGGTGGGCTATTGCAATGACAATTCGGCTGTAGATGGGCTGGAATTGGTCTTAATTAGTGGGACGATTACCAAATACATCTCTCTAAACCTATAAAAGAAACCCCGCATAATACCTTTCTCAGACAAGAAGTATATCAAGATATAATAACGAGGATGCTCTGGATATGTTACAAATTAGTGTAATTTGCTGTTATAATATCTAATGTTAAATGAGTCAATTGGTAGAATTGGTCTTTTATTTATAGAATAAATTTAGAAGCATGTAACTTCCTTTAATCAAATTAGTTGAGTTTTTTTAAAAGTTTTTAGTATAACTTTAATATTTGTATTCATAGCTAGACATAGCAGCACTTTAATTTTTCTTTTTTGTTTCTTGTTCTTGATTGAATAATAATATTTGTCTTCTTAAAATTATTTACTTACAAGTTTTCTTTTTATCCTTAAATTTATCGTATAGTATAATAGCTAGGTTGGTTACTAATTTGATATTATAATTCAATTAAAGATGAATGGTGGGAGTGCTCTTTCTCATGCCTTCGTAGTAAAACTTGTTAATAACAATTATAATTACTAGAAGCTGTGCATGGAAGCTTATCTACAAGGGCAGCATTTGTGGGGTATTGCCTCTGGTGATGAAACAGTAATTTCAACAAATAATCACCAAAATGCGGAGTTATGATGGAAATGGGAGATCAAGTGTGGAAGAGTTTTATTTATTTTGAGAATATCAATTAGCAAAAAGTACATAAAACATGTTCGTGAGCTAAAGTCACCAAAACATGTGTGGGAGACACTTGAAAAGTTATTTACTAAGAAAAATGTAGCACGATTATAATATCTTGAGAACGAATTAGCTACAACAATTTAAAATAATCTTTTAATTGAAGAGTATTTTTTGAAAATTAAGAATTTGCGTGTTGAAATTTCAGTGTTGGATTCAGAGGAGCTTGTGAGTGATGCACGTTTGTGTCGTTATCTTATTCGTGGTCTACAAAAAGAGTTTCCTTTCATCTCTTCGATATAAGGGTGGCCAAATCAACCTTCGATTTTTGAGTTAGAAAATTTACTTTCGAATCTAAAAGCTCTAGTGAAATAAGTGAAATCCAAAAACTTGTTATAATTGTGGAAAGTTAGGACACATCAAATATGATTGTAGAATGAAAGTGGTGTGTAATCAATGTAGAAAATCGGACCATATCAAATCAAATTGTCGTGTTAATTTGAAGGAAACGAGGGTAAATACTGCACATGAAAGTAGTGAATTTGAATAACCAAATTGGAAAAAATGTTTATCCATTAAAGTTATTAATTAACCAAGAATTATGACTTTTGTTGTGTACCAGACCAATGCACTTACAAAAACCAATGCTTTCATTAACTATAACAAAAAATGGATTGTTGATTCTAGTTGTTTTCATCATGCAACAAAAAATGCAAATTTGTTATCTGATGTTCATCTGTATTGTGGGAAAATGGTCATTGTGATAACTGATAATTCATTACACCCTATAATAAAAGAATGATATTTAGCATAAAACAATCTTGCTTCAGTTTCTCAAATAACATATTCGGAAAGGTATGTCCTTTTTGGTTCAGATGATGTATAAGTTCTTTCTAATGTGAAATATATTACAACTGATGTTTTATTAACTAGAAAAAGAAAAGAATCATTATATGTATTGTCTACGAGTGATGCATATGTTAAAAAGACAAGTCAAAATGCAAGCTCAACATTTTAGCATGCTCGTTTGGGCCATGTTGGTTATCAACTATAGAAAATTTTCACAAAGAAATTTCTTGATGGCATTCCTATTTTTAAAGATATCTGGCATGATTTGGTTGATCATGGTTGTCAATATGAAAAATCTCATCATCTTTCTTTCCCAAACTCAGAAAATAGAGTATTTGCTGTGTTACAGTTGGTTCATTTAGATATCTTGGGGCTAACAAGAACACCCAGTTGCACTTATCTTTATTATTTAATGGTTATTGTGAATGAATTTTTTTTATTCACTTGGGCTTATTTCTTAGAACACAAAAATGAGATTCTTTCTAAATTTATTCAATTTACACACGATGCAGAGAAAGATTTTGAGATATCAATAAAATGCTTGTACATCGACAATGAAGGAGAATATATATCCGATCAATTTCTAAATTATTGTAAGGAATATAGAATTCAAAGTCAAATGACTTGCCCAGAGACTCCACAATAAAATGTGATTGCTAAGCAAAGTTAACTCATTTAACATTTATGTGATTATCATGGCTACATGCAAAGAATCTTCCAAGAGAGTTGTGGGCTGTAGCTATTCAAACTGCTTATCATGTTATCAACCATTTACCTCTATGGCCGTGGAAAGAATCATCACCTTTTGAATTATTGTACCATCGCAAACTAAATGTGAGTTAATTTCGAGTTCTTGGTTCTGTTTGTTTTGTCTATGTAATAAAGTATAATCGAACTAAACTCGACCCAAGGACTAGGCATTGCATTTTTGTTAGGTATGGTGGTTACAAAAAAGGATGAAGATGTATAGATCCAAAAACTAAGAAAGTCACTATCTCACGTGATATGGTGTTTGATGAAATGTCAACTTACAAGTTTGATACAAATGAAGGCAAATGCATAATTGATCTTGCGCCTTTTCCTGATGATGCTGCATCCAATAATAAAGAGAGTAATATTTTTTTCATCTAAGAAAAACATTCAGTTAGATGATACTACTAAGGCTATCACATGATAGTCGACAAGACAAAGAAAACAACCTCATTATCTAACTGATTATGAAGTTAAGTGAAATTATTTTTCTATTTTATCTTCTTTTTTCATGGGAGATTCATGTGAAAATAAGCATAAATTCTACAATGAAGTTAAAGGTATCCCCAAATAGGAAAATGCTATGCAAGAAGAAATTTCAGCATTGAAAAGCAATTGCACGTGGAAATTGGTTCCAAAGTCACAAACTATTATTTTAGTTACTTGTAAATGGGTTTTCAAGTTGAAGAAAAGGGCCGAAGGCATTATTGAGAGGTACAAAGCTTGTCTTGTAGCTCGTCATTTTTCTCGGCAATATGAGCTAGATAATGAGGAGACTTTCAGCCCTATTGCTAAAATGTTAATGATTAATACAATCATTTTTTTGTTAAATACTGAAAATTATGGCAACTAGACATGAAAAATGCAGCCCTTTATGAGGAGTTAAATCATGATATATTTGTGAAAAAATCACATGGATTTATTGCTAAAGAGTTTCTTGATCACGTGCAATTGTTTAATATGGTCAAGAAGGCTTTGTATGGTCTCAAGTAAGCTTTACATGCTTAATATGGTAAGATCGCCCAATACCTTAACTATTGCAGTTTCAAGTCTTTTAATACTAATTCAAACTTATTTATTAAGAAAACCCCCACTATGTATATTATGCTTCTCCTTTATGTGGATGATATGATTATTGTAGGTGATAATAATGTTGAAATTACTTGTCTTCGAAATACTTTGGCCTTTTGTTTTGAAATGAAGAGTTTGGGTGAAGTTAGTAGTTTTCTTCGCTTAGAAATTGAAAAATTATATGATTATTTTGTCTCTCAAAAAGGATACGCAACAAATTTACTAAAGTATTTTTGTATGGGGGAATCAAAAGAAATGATCACTTTTATAGAACATGGCCTAAAATTATCTAAAAATGAGAGAAAAACACTAAAAGATATGATTTTTTTTGACAAATTATTATTAGTTTATTATATTTAACTATCACAAGACCTGATATTAGATATTCTGTTGGAGTCATTTCTTAATTTATGAACAAACCATATAAGGGCCATTTAACTGTAGTAAAAATGATTCTTCGTTATGTAAAAGGCACTATAAGCTAGGGATTAATGTACATGCAGTATATGTCATTTTCTTTAAGTAATTTTGTAAATCTAGATTGGGCTAGTGACGTGAATGACAGATGCTTCACAACAGGTTTCTATTTTACTACAGGTTCAACTGTAATTTCATGGTTAAGTAAAAAAGCAAACTATTATAGCTCTTTCAAGTTGTGAAGCAGAGTATATAGTAGCTGTTATGGCTACTCAAGAATGTCTTTGGCTAGAAAAGCTTATTCATGAAATGATTTCTACCCTCGACTACTCAATTCCCATTTATTGTGACAATGACAATGCAATATAACTTGTTGGAAATCCTACGTTTCATTTACACATAAAACACATTGAAACTCATTTCCATTTTGTTCAAGAAAATATGTTAACTCAAGACATTCAATTATAGAAAATACGAACCGAAGACTAAGTTGCTGATATCTTTATCAAAGTACTTGTTAAAGCTAAGTTTGAAGAATTTCGTAAAACTCTTGGTGTTCTTAACAGTAAGTGTAACGCCCCCAAAATTTAAAAGCATATATATAATACTAAAATATTCGCAAAACTCACATGATTATGAAAAATTTCATATAACTTAAATTAAACTCGTAAATAAATTAATTTAGTCAAATATTTTTAATTATAAATAATTATAGATAACCACAAGTCTCTAAAATAAATTCTAATCAAATAACGAAATAAAAGAACTCTCAAAAGTTCTAATGCCTAGGGAACCAAGTAACAGCAGAAACTCGACCAAATCTATCCTCTAAGTGCACAATCCTTCAATCATCTGGAATCACAATAAACTATAGTGAGTTTTAAACTCAGTAAACATACTAGTTTTTTATAAACATAAAATACATACATACTTATATACAATGCATGCACATGATATGGTATAGAATGAAAATCATATTCGTTTTCGAAAAATTCAATAACATTTAAATATTATATAACATTCTTTCAAAATTCCTAGGGATATCTGTAATACCCCAGTTTTCTTTAATTTATGTTATATATTTATAGATAGATAATAAGTTATGCTTTTGGGGATGTATATGTTTTATATATAAAATAATTGAATATTTTAAGAATAAATTATAAATTTGGGGTTAAATAGATAAAAAGAGTTAAATTATGGACTGAATTGATAAATTATTCTAGTATAAATAGAAGAGTTATTTGTGCTTAGGGTTTAACGTATTTGGGAGGACAAAATAGAACAAGAGTAAAAGTCAAGAAAAAAAAGAAGAGGCAAAGAAGAAATAGTAAGTTTTCTTTTTCTTATTTTATAGCGATTTTTAGATTAATGGTTTATTATTAGTAATAAGTGATTTTGCTATTAAATTTTATAGAACATGATGATTGAGATTTATAATCATATTATGATATTAGGGTTAAATTTCATAATTGTGAAGTCAATGAATTTTTATTTACAGAGAGATAGTTAAGGGAAAATAAAATTTCTGCAGAGATAATATTATGACAGTAGTTAAATTTGTGAATTTTATAAAATTATGTATTTTGAATTTGTTAAAACTGTTTTAAGTGAATAAACTAGATATCTTTAAGGTTATTATAAATTTTGTTTGATCAAATATTATTATGTTTTCAATTTTTAATAATTTTTCGAATCTGACCCCAGGATGTAGAAAATTGTGCGTTTTTGTAAAAAAATTGAATGGTGGAATTATTTTAGTTAACCAAAACATCGTGAAAAATTATAAAATTTTAATATACTAAAATTTCAGAATAAAATTCTATGTCTATGATTTGTTACGACATTTTGAATGGAAATAGTTCACTGTCAATCTCTGTTTGGCATAATTTGACGTTTTGAAAATAAAATATATTTTGAATAGTTAAAATACGAATTTAGACTCAAAAATTTTAATAACTTACTGTCTATATGTCTTCATTATCTCTGCAAAATTTTATGATATTAGGGAATGTTTTGTATTTTCTAAAAATAAATTATTGATGGTTACTCAGCATATAGTATAATGCTGTCATGATAATTGATTAAATTTAGACAATGAAAAAGTTTAGTTTTATAAGGAATTTGCGATCTAATGAGATTATATGTGTTTTGTGGTAGTGTATAGAAGTCTCATGAATGCTAATTTTTATTATAAGTTGAAAGGCTTAAGTTAGATTTTATTGTGATCGTCGAGAGGTAAGTATACTAAACTTTTTAAAAGAGAATCACAATAAACATATGTATATGTTTGAATATATTTTCAAGAATATTTTTCAATTATAAATTCTTACGAAAATATTATTTTGATATGATTACATATTTATGTGATTGTTTATGAATATATGTATTATTATGATTGTAATTGTTTATAATCATATTATTGTGATTACCTTTATGTCACGTGCATTGACATTTAAGCATGGACATGTGCATTGTGTTTAAAGTAATGAGAAAGTATTTTTGTAAGTAAAGTATTTATGAAAGTTAAGTTTTATGCGCTAGGATATCGAATTTCATTACTTTCTTAGTAGGCAATTATAAGTTATGTGGAGCCTTTATTGTTTATTGTAGCCATTCCTTCGAATTTGGTATTATTGTTATTGTTCATTGTTCCGTATGATATGGGAGAGACCTAAGGGGTGCCCCTGGGTATAGTGGTCTTCACATTCGTGCGAAGAAGTATTTGTGCATGTGGGAGGACTCACCAATGATCAAGGTGAGAGTGTGGCTCTTACCTTCGGACATAAGTGTTTATTATTTTAAAAAAAAATTATATGCCCCACTTGCGCTTACCTCATATACAGTATGTCATCGACGGATGACATTAGTTCATTCAGTGTTAAGTGATATGTAAAGTCTTACTACGAGATAATTGAAGAGAAATATTCATAGAAAATTTTGAAAGAATGTTTTATAGTATTTAAATGTTATTAAATTTTTTGAAAACGAATATGATTTTCATTCTATGTCATATCATGTGCATGCATTGAATATAAATGCATTGTATATAAGTATGTGTGTATTTTATGTTTATGAAAAACTAGTATGCTTACTGAGTTTAAAACTCACTATAGTTTATTATGATTCTAGATGATTAAAGGATTGTGTACTTAGAGGATGGATTTGGTCGAGCTTCTACTGTCACTTGGTTCCCTAGGCATTAGAACTTTTGGGGGTTCTTTTATTTCGTTATTTAATCAGAATTTATTTTAGAGACTTGTGGTTATCTATAATTATTCATAATTGGAAATATTTGACTAAATTGATTTATTTACGAATTTTATTTAAATTATATGAAATTTTTCATAGTCACATGGGTTTTATGAATGTTTTAGTATTATATATATGCATTTAAATTTTGGGGGCGTTATAATATCTCTTTTCAATTACCTCTTAGTAGGACTTCACATATCACTTAACACTGAATGAGCCAATGTCATCCGTCGATGACATACCGTATATGGGGTAAGCGCAAGTGAGGCATATAATTTTTTTAAAAATAATAAACACTCATGCCTGAAGGTAAGAGCTATACCCTCACCCTGATCATCGGTGAGTCCTCCCACATGCACAAATACTTCTTCACACGAATGTGAAGACCACTATGCCTAGGGGCACCCCTTAAGTCTATCCCATATTATACGGAATAATGAATAATAACAATAATATCAAACCCGAAGGAATAGCCACAATAAACAATAAAGGCTGCACATAACTTATAATTGCCTACTAAGAAATTAATGAAATTCGATATCCTAGTACACAAAACTTAACTTTCATAAACACTTTCCTTACAAAAACACTTTCTCATTACTTTAAACACAATGCACATGTCGATACTTAAATGCCAATGCACGTGATATAAAAGTAATCACAATAATATGATCATAAACAATTACAATCACAATAACACATATATTCATAAACAATTACATAAATATATAACCATATCAAAACAATATTTTCGTAAAAATTTATAACTGAAAAATATTCTGAAAAATATATTCAAACATATACATATTTTTATTATGATTCTCTTTTAAAAAATCTAGTATACTTACCTCTCGACGATTATAATAAAATTTAACTTAAACCTTTTAACCTATAATAAAAATTAGTATTAATGAGATTTCTATACACTACCACAAAACACATATAATCTCATTAGACCTCAAATTCCTCATAAAACTAAGCCTTTTCATTGTCTAAACTTAATCAATTATCCTGACAGCATTATACTATATGCTGAGTAACCATCAATCATTTATTTTTAGAAAATACAATATATTCCCTAATATCATAAAATTTTGCAGAGATAATGAAGACATATAGACAGTAAGTTATTAAAATTTTTGAGTCTAAATTCGTACTTTAGCTATTCGAAATATATTTTATTTTCAAAACGTCAAATTCTGCCAAACAGAGATTAACAGTAAGCTATTTTCATTTAAAATTTCGTAACAAATCATAGACATAGAATTTTATTCTGAAATTTTAGTATATTAAAATAGACATAATAAGAAATCAGTATATAAAATTTTATAATTTTTCAAGATGTTTTGGATAACTAAAATAATTCCGTCATTCAGTTTTTCTACAACAACGCACAATTTTCTACATCCTAGGTCAGATTTGAAAAATCATTAAAAATTGAAAACATAATATTTTTTTCAAACAAAATTTATAATAATTCTAAAAATATCTAGTTTATTCACTTAAAACAGTTTTAACAAATTCAAAATACATAATTTTATAAAATTCACGAATTGAGCCACTGTCATAATATTATCTCTGCAGAAATTTTATTTTCCCTTAACTATCTCTCCATAAATAAAAATTTCCTAACTTCACAATCATGAAATTTAACTCTTACATCATAATCTGATTATAAATTTCAATCATCATGTTCTATAAAACTTAATAACAAAATTGCTTATTACTAATAATAAACTATTAATCCAAAAACTGAAAGAAAATAAGAAAAAGAACTTACTATTTCTTTTTTGCCTTTTTCCTTTTCTTTGTCTCTTACTCTTACCCTATTTTTTTTTCCTACCAAATACGTTAAAACCCTAAGTACAAATAAACTCTTCTATTTATACTAGAATAATTTATCAATTCAGTCCTTAATTTAACTCTTTTTATCTATTTAACTCTAATTTATAATTTATTCTTAAAATATTCAATTATTTCATATATAAAACATATACATCCTCAAAAGTATAATTTATTAGCTATTTATAAATATATAACATAAATTAAAGAAAATTAAGGTGTTACAGTAAGTTTGCACTAAAGGGGAGTGTTACAAATTAGTATAACTTATTGTTACTATATCTAATATTGAATGAGTCAATTAATGATATTGATCTTTTGTTCATGGAATAAATTCAGGAGCATCTTATCTCCTTTGGTCAAATTAATTGAGTTTTTTTAAAAGTTTCAATATAAATTTAATATCCGTATTCATATCCAAATATAGCAACACTTCAATTTTTTCTTCTTTATTTCTTGTTCTTTATTGAATAATAATATTTAACTTCTTAAAATTATTTACTTGCAAGTTTCTTTTTTATCCTTAAATTTGTGGCAAGATATACCGCATGTAGTGAAAGATACAGACTTGCACGTCTTTCGAGTCTGCATGTATTAACATGGTGACAGTAGTCTGGGCTTGCGGTTGGCCAGACAATATAATCTGGGCCAGATTGGCTTAAAATTGACAATAGAAATGGATATGATCTCTGGTCCATCTCTCCGATACGAATAACAACTCCAACCGTCTCGTTCAGAACTCTTGGCATTCTGATTCGTGCGAAGAAGTAGAACATGGCACTTCTGAAAATCAGTATATACTGGAACTTGCGTTATGTAATCACAGGGCGACCTTTCGATATGCCCTTAGCCCTAGGATCGTCCAAGAGACAGACTCTATCCGGCTTCCCACTTAAGTCTGTCCAAGAGTGCCACTCAATATGTCAGTGGTAGAATTATCATCGTTTACCTGCTGCTCAACCGGGACCACCAGATTAGCATTCAATGCCGTTTTGTACGGTCCCACTTAACCTAATTTCCCATAGAAACTAGAGTAGCGAGTGGCCCAAATCAAATCTCATGGTGCGTAGCTTTTCCCGCGCTTTTGCTGACATCGGATGGCGGCTTGCCGCCATCTTTTAATTCAAAACAACCGTCAACAGAACGCGTGTCTTCTCCACGTAGATCGAAGTTCAACAGTTCCCTGACACGTAGATCTGGACGTTGCTTAGCTGTGGACTTTACAGCCACAAATGGAGTACCACTAGCAAGTTCCAGAACGCGCCACGGACTTCTCAAATCTTTGTCGAAATGTTATATAAGTTCCTGAAACTGCTCCAATTCTATGTCTCTATTCTGTTGTTACAGTTCAAATAAGTGAAGTTAAATTAACATTGTGAGTTAATAAATGGAGGGCGAAGAGGGGTATGAAGAGATGATGATGATTCAAGAAGGATGTTCGACGCCGACACGTAATGAGTGTCGAATACCGGCTGTGCCCGGGTGTCCGCCGCCGCCGCCAAGAAAGAAGCCGTTTTCGTTCGGGAAAAAGAGGGACAGCCCGAAGAACGGGTATTTTCAGCCACCTGAACTTGAGATGCTCTTCGCTATGGGTCCAAGAACACAGCAAGCTTGTGGTTAAATAGCTGGCTAGGCCTAGGGTTTTAAAGCTTTTTTGTTTGGTTTAATTAATTATTTTTTTGCGAAGTCAAGAGAAGGCAATACAGTCGATGACTGAAACCAGTTTGTATTTGGTGTTTCTGGGGGTTCTTGTACATATGTTTAAGTAATGGCTATGTTAAAGAAGTTAACACTTCATCTTAAGTTTCAGTTTCATCCTATTCAATCATAGAATGAATCTGCATCATGGTCTAAACGAATTTCATGTTCAGAAGAAAATTTTCTCGGCCCAGCACGAAATAGCTTTCGACTGGGCACTCTCTACCTCGTCTTGTTGTTCATAGTGGGCCTCAGTTTGGTCATGCAGGCCCGGATTTAGCCTTTCAGTCTGACAAACTTGTTGTTTTGAAGGAGATGCAAAGCTGGACGGGCAAATACCTGTCGATTGACTGGTAATTTCTGTGTTGTCTGGATAAGGTCAGCACAAATCATCTGTAACTACGAATAATCTGCACAAGTGGTCTGGAAATCACTGCCTCTTCAAGTCTTCCATCGTTCAAACTTGAAAGAGCTACCCATGAGTAAACACTTGTCAGGCAAAGGCCAAAGAGTTTCCAAATGCAATCATGACTTGGGACACGTATATGGTATAGCATAGGAAATAGCAAGCCCAGTAGGGGCCAATTGGCTGGAAGTCAATACTCTAAACGGGCGGCGGCGGCAGGATTAATAATATGCTAATCTCCAACAAAACCAGCTTCCTCCATACACAACCCGCTTTCTGCACTAACTAATCTTTGTTAAGCACGTCAACCAACCTCAAAAGCATAGCCTGATTATGTTAACTACTCATTTGATTCCCCTACATTACGCCGATTAAGCTGATTCCCATATAAAATATTAATTGCTGAGAAAAATTAAAGCAAGCGGGTCACTTTCTGATGTATAAATTGCCTTTACATGTAGATCCCACTTGCCCATATGAATAAAATAAGCTTCGCTTTTCTCCAAGTTGGATCGACGCCTTTGGGCTCGGCAATTGGAATTTTCTGGACATGTAAAATAGATGGTAAGTGGTAACTTTAAAGGGGTGCAAGAATACATTATACAGTATGTGATTGTTTCAAAACTATTAAATTTAATGAGCTAGCTAATTATTTGACCCTTGTGCATAGTCCTTGGCTTCAAGAAAATAAATAAGCTGCTCGTGGATGTATGATGATGTAGAAAGATTGCAGACCAATACTTTTATGTGGTCCGCAATACATCAAACGGGTTTCAAATGATGTAATGATTAACAAAGGAAGATGAATGAAGTGGATATTTGATGCTATCCTTTTGTTGGATCAAATTCTCTGCAAAATAAGAAATAATTAACGAACATGAATAATAATGAACATTTTGAGGAATTAGAGATGGAGACTATACAAATATGATGTTCATTCTAATAAGGAATTTTGGCTTCATTTGTCTTTAACTGTTGAGTTCGTGGCCAGGATTGTACAGTTAACCTCCTTGATCAGAAATACTTTCTGCGCTGAACAGGGTGTAAAGAAGAGAAGTTCAGGTGAATTCCATACTTCCAAGATTCTGAACTCAATCAATAAGTTAGTAGTTTTTAGATTCTGCAGAGATTAGAAGACTATTTAATTCGAAAATACTAAAACAAATAAAGTGAAAAGTTCGTGGTGATCACTGCAAGCAGCGGAAGAATCTCCCAAGGGGTGTCAGCCTTTTGATATCTGGGGTCAGGTCCCGGACAAATACCAGCGGAAGAATCTCATCCTCTCTAACGGCAGACCGCAGCATTTGATAGTTTTCTTATGCTTTAATTGAAGTCAGCACTGCAGCATTATAAGTCTTGTTCACCAGTTCTTTTTATGACACCTGTTTGTTTATACAAAGTGCGCTAGTTTTGGAATCAAAACAAAGTGCGCAAGTTTTGGAATCCCTAGTATATTGTTATTCTTTCTGGAGCATAAGTCTAAATAGATATTCATATGACACTAACTCTATCTATTCTGCCAAATTAATCATCATCATCCAATCATCCCCTCCAATTCTCTCCCTATATATCTCTTCTTCCTTTCAATCCTCATCACTACTATCACAGATCATCACTACTATCACTGAATTCTTCTGTGATCCTCTTCGTATCCATTCCTTCATATTTTGCTTTTGTTTATTATTATTTCTCCTATGAAACTGGCTTGTGTTTTCTTTCACAGATTTTTTATGCCCTTCTACAGTGTAAATCTAGGTAGGTCTTGATTAGAACAGATAGACTAGCTATTTATTTAACTCATTCATAGGTTTTTTTTGTTAAACTTGGTGGGTCTTCCTTGTATGGTAGTGTAATGATTTATAGAGGTGGAATTGTTGGCTTTACTGCAACTCCCTCGGCTTTTTCTTTACTTTTACTGCAGGGGTTGTTTTTCTTTTTGAGGGTTAGGGTTTATCTACCTAGTACATAAATATACATACTCTATCATTTACCTTGCATGGAGAGATCTCAAGACCATCGGCCAATATTCGCGGATGCGGCATCATCAAGATTCACAAACTACAGTTTGGGGCTTCATTGAGTAGGACTGGTACAGGATTGCCTCCTATACTCGAAAGGTTCCTTTCAAAATTGGGAATCTTGATGATGCTGCATCAGCAAATATATGACTATTCATACACTTTTGAATTTCAAATACACCGAACAGATGCTCAGATTTTTTCTCAGGTTTGAGAGCGTTCGATAAAGGCGCCTGCAGCCAGCCACTCAAAAAACTATCAAGGTTGTTTACTATTTCTTTCAATTTAATTTTCCCACTCGAATCTTTATTTTTACTTGTTTAGATTGTCTACACATATATGCCAAACTACTGTTTCAAACAGTATTAGGGTTTGCTGTTCTTCTGTTGGAGGTTAAACACAAAATACATCTTCTGATGTTGGATTATTGTTTGGTCGTTTTCCCAACTTTTATGCCACTGAAACAGTCAGGACACCTGAAGGTACTTATCATCTCAAGTTCTCGATTTAAATACTCTACTGCTAAACTCTTTCTGTTTCAGTGTATGTACGTTTGCGCGTGTATCAAGATAATGTCTTCTTCTTTGAGTCAGAAATCTATCTGAGTCTTCAGTTATTTCTAGCTACCAGCTTTTCTTTTCAGGTTTTTTGCATGAAAATTATGGATTTTGGTATTTAGATTTTGATTATTATTTCTAAAATAAATTAGGATCTTCAAAATGGGTTTTAGTGATGACTTAATTAGTCATTCTATTATTATGGATCAATTTTTGTTATATTTATTTCATATAGATTCAGAGTCCTGCTCTTGATTAGTGTGCTTAATCTTCTGGCAACAACTGTTATGAGATCCTACTTTAGCATTAATTGCCTGGGAATTTTTGGTCTCTCATATGCAATAACCCCATTTAACTCTATGTAACTGCAACATGCAGAAGGGTGAGCTGTGCAGAAGGTTTCCTTAAAAAGGATACAAACACTTAGACACAACGTTACCTGGAATTAATAAATCTTGGTGAACTTTTGCTGTAACTTTAATATATCTTGCCCTAAAATTCATCCAATTTATGTGAATGGTATACTTTTATAACTCTTAATCCGGGTAGCAATTAACCTGAACTCATACACGATTAATATACTGTTGCACACTGGTCTTCGAAATTAGGCACATGATGAAGATGATTCAGATTAAAAAGTTATATGCATAGAAAGATAAGTATTTAAATTTGAAGGGAAGGGAAAATTATACATATCTGCAAGAGGGACAAGCTGCTCATGAAGTGCTATGTGCATGGTTGGACAATCAATTGTGGACAATTTATCTTCTGGTCTCATTGTGACATCTATTCCAGTTTGATATAGCAACTGTTATCCATACATAGTAAATGATTGCTTTGGCTTGAAATAGGTAGGAAAACTTCCTTTTCTTTTTTCTTTGGGTATTTAATTTTCCTTCCAAAATTAGCTTCCTTGCCTCATACATGATAAAATTTCAGGGATTGGTTCGCAATTGTACAGTACGAGAAATTTACATATGATAGGCCCAGGTCACATGTTTGATTTGTTGTTTCTGTGACAACTTGATGGTATACATATGTGTAGCTTACAAGTAATAATGGCCAAACCAACTGGCTTTTCTGCTTAATGCAACCTTCTAAGCATACATTGTGTAAGCACAGATCACCTTGTTGATCATTTGATCACAGCTTCCTTCAGTGATTTTAACATTAAATTCAGAGATATGAGAGAAAAGGTTTACAAGGGGATTTCTTCCGATGATAATTTGATCAAATTAGTCAAATCCAATGTACTGTTGCCATTAATTTGTGATTTCTCTCTTTTCCTTGTTGGCAACTTTACAAATTGCATTAATAATACTTCACACACTCAAGTTTAGATCCAGTATTTAATTAAGCCCTTTGCTCAAATAAGATCATGCTTGCACTTAATACAAAGTCGGTGATATGTAACCGAACCTCTGATTACATTGTTAAGATCATGCTTAAGCATATTGCATTGCTTATCGGTGAAGGTTGTTAATTATTAATTAAGTGCAGAGTCTTTCAAATTTCGCTGCATGCCAGTTGCCACTACATATATTTACAGCATAATGAACTCTCTAAGCACCAAGATAATGTTGATATGCCGCAGCGGTAGCCATTTTCTTTTCTGTTATCAATAGATACATAATAAAGATAGAAAGCACTAATGGTTAAGTCTATAGTAGTCTAGTAGATGACTGATTATAGTTTCTGAAAATATTTAGATCCATTAATATATAATTATATAAATTGAAATAGGAAAGGAAGCAGTTAAGCTTTGTATTCTAAAGCCCAACAAAGAACTATTTAAGACCAAAGTCTACCAACAGCTCCCTAAAATACAATCCAGGGCTGAAGATCCGCTGAAAATTTGCGAGTCTCTGAGAGGTCTTCTGTACATTTGAGTGCATAGGCCTAATTGTACAGAAAAAAGATTACCAGTTAATTCTCTTTCAAACTATTAAATTATTATTTTGATTTTTTTCACTGATCTTGTTGAGATCCTTTGCTGCTCTGGCGATAGAGATCGTTGAAGATTAATGACTAACAAATCAGAATCCTATTCCCACATAGAGCTAATTAAAATCCTGTAGTTTGCAGGGCTGGCTATGTATAAGACCAATGTTTGTAAACCTGGTCAACCAGAATTATTCAGCAAACACAGGACAAAGCCCTAACGTCATTCTGATGACATGTTTCAATATTTTAGGCAATATATACTCCAAGGAACTAACAATGTGAACTGTGAAGACTCTTTTAAGTCTGAATATTTGGCTATAAATTAACTGTAGACATGAAATTAAACCATGCAGGGAGTTTGACCTGTTTTTTAATTGATTTGTAGTACAAAAATGAGTCCAATCTTTAATGAGGCCACCTCCCCCCTGACCATGCTTGTGCAGCTCACATGCCTGCATGTGGGTCTCCCAAATGCTCATATTCTCAATTCCACATGATCGTGACGAATTCAAAACA
>CP135553.1:3238484-3339308 GCA_032402905.1 Khaya senegalensis | reverse complement strand
TTTTTTAAATTTTTAAAAAATAATAATATATGATATAATTAATAATAAATATTTTAAATTATATTTTAATAAAATTTATAAATTAATTTTATAATTTAAATTATTAATTATTAATTATATTATATATTAATATTAAAAAATAATAATCTTAACAAAAATATTAATTAATCATATAAAATATAACTACATGCAATCAAATCATACCTCCAAAAGCTAATTAATGCATGCTTAGTTCGACATGATGGCTAAAAGGAGAAAGTGGGGAGTTAAAGATCCAATCTTCACTTAAGAATGTGGTGAGTAGAAGATTACGGCTCACTATGCATGCGAAGCCAATTTGGCATGAGCATGAACATAATTGATTATGGTTGACTGGCCGTAATAAATTTTATTATAAGCCGGAGAGAGGGAAGGGATACTGTAAGAAATAAAGAATGAAAGAAAGGAAGATAAAATAAATGGTGACTGTGGTTTCACCAAAAGTGAAGAACATTTGCATTATTAAAGCAATACTGTCGTTTGTTTGAACAAATGGGCACGATCCTCATCGCAAGAACCAGCTAACAACTGTCCCATGACTACTGATGTTCTCTCTCTCTCGCTCTATATTCTCTGTGTGTGCGAGAGAGAGAGAGAGGGAGGGAGAGAGAAGGGAGAGAGGAGAGAGGAGCCTTAAAAAAGTGACTGCATAATGGGCACCGTACGACAGAAAATGTCTCCAAATTAAATGATGGATCTCAAGGAGCTGGCTGGGGGGTTCAAGAATCAACCAGGAAATTAATTCTTAGTTAATCATTATTAATAATGGTCATTATTTTCTTGCCACGAAAGCAGTAAGAAGACGTATATATTGCTGCTAGTCTTAATATAAAGACTGTAAGGTTAAGGCAAGCACTCAGAATCAACTACCCTAGCTAGCTAGTAGACTGGGTTTTTCTGTCACTTTATATATACAGAGAGAACAACGAAGCCCCACTTAAAGCCTAGAGAACTCCTCTGTAACACATCTCCACTCACTCACTCAGGGTCTGTCTATCTCTTTCTTTTTCTCTCTTTCTCGCGCATAGGATCAGACACAAACGACTGACAAAGAAGTTCATCATTGTTAGTTCCTGTTTCTAATTTTCCAATTACATGGATGAGAAGTGGAAGCTGTCAAAGAAGGATAGTTCCTGTAGCCATGCCTCTACTTCTAAGTCTTCTTTCACCAGGAGTTTTTCGACAAAAAGTACTTCTTCTAAGTCTCCTCTGTTGCAGAAGAGCTCTTCTACTAAATGTCCTCTTCCCCGGAGTTTTTCACACAAGGGTTCTTCCATTTCCCGAAAGTGTAGTAGCTTGGCCAAAGAACAGAAGACAAGATTTTATATCATGAGGCGCTGCGTTGCCATGCTCGTCTGTTGGCATAAGCATGGTGATTCTTGAAGATAAAAGAAACCAGGAAATGATTCTACATTGATCGACTGGGAGGAATCCCGTGCGTTTCCTTCCCTTTTTTGGCTCCTTCTTTCAGCGAGATAGATCTTGGTGTTATCTGATCAAACTCAGTACATTTATTGCCATCCCATCAAGAGCAGATTCAAATCACGAAGCTTTCCTCGAAGTGTTCCTTCTATTCTAAATTCAGGTGTAATTACCAATTTGAGAGAGCAACAAGTTTTACACATTGGAAGAAAAGATTATATCACAAAATAGATTTCAATCAAATTAGTCCTAAACTAGCAACATTAATGTGTTAATGTTGGTTTTGTATTATCATTATTATTAGCAGCTTTATAATTTCTTCCAATGTCAATCATATATACCAGATCTCCACACCAGCAACTCTTTCCAAATTTTGATTTTTTTTTTTTTGTTTCTTTTTTTAGTAGTTTTGATTTGGTTATTGGCACTCAGAATTCTATGTCGTCGTCTCTTTTTATCCATTTCTGTATTCTTCTTTCTTCCTTCTGTCTGGATGAAAGAGAGATTTCCTTTCAGTTGTTCGAACTTCCATTAAAATAATGGATATTATTAGTGATTGGATCTGCATTGCGAATGCAAGTCACCTTTCTCGCTTTGAGAAATAAAGAGAAAGAGCTGTAACTCGAGAGATTCAGTAAAAAGTATGGCAAAACCTTATTTTGATCGACTCTAAAGTAGGGATCTAGCTTTCTCTCCAGGCGTCTGTTTCTCCACCTAATTATCACATTAATCTCTGATTTGCCCAAGTCAGCCCTGACAGAAAAGCAAACCCATCACACCGCATAGATTTCACTCTGCTTATCAATAATATTAAAGCTTTCAAGCTTAATTTGAACGAATATGTTGTATGTTTGAATGGCTCTCCGGCCTGCCAAATTCTTTTCTCTAAGTTTAAAGTTTATTCTTAAAAGCCATAGATGGTGGATTTTAGATCTTTAAATTGGGGCATTACTGTTGGTAATATACCCTATGTATATATTCGATTCAAGGGGTAAAATACAAGAAGCAATACTCCAAAACTGAACATGCCGTATCTATCAATACTCAATAATGCGTTGCCCACAGTCAAGTTTCAACCAGTTCTAGCTATCCTTCTGGCCCTACCCATCTAATCCACCATTTCAGCAAAATTATGTTGCAATTTTGTATTTTCTTCTGTTTTATATGCATAGCTAAGATTGCTTCCAGTAAGGAAATTAAATATAAGTACTGATAAGATTCATGAATTTAGAAGTGATCTTGCCCATCTCCAATTAATTACATAAACTTGCTAATCCAGAAATCCTTTCCAGGTCTGGTTAATTATATACATTACCTAACACTGATTTGATCAATTTGGTAGTTAATTTAATTTCAGCAACGTTTGGATTAAAGCACCGACACATTCATTGGATAATAAGCTCTGTTTCGAATGATTAATAGAAAGACACTTTTTGTAATGAGCAAGTTAATTGATTCCAAAGCTTATACAGGAAAGTTCGGAGAAGCCAAAGCCAAGCCAAGCCAATTTGTAGGAGAAATACATTTGACAAACGTGAGACCTTTTTCTCTGGTCAACGCCTTCTCTTTGAAGGAATTCTGTTGATAGGCTGCACAAGCGGCATAACATGCGGATAGTGGGTAAGCCAACAAGAAGATCGATCAACGGAAGCAATTGGTATTTCAGACAACATAATTTACTGCGAAACCTAGTTAAAAGTGATTGTTACACGACTGTTGCACCGTATAAACGACGTCGCATCCTAACTTTATTGGCTACTCGAGTAGGCCTTCGGCATTCACAAACCATAATGTTCAACTCTCTATGGGTATCCACATTCAAAGAAATGATTGTTGTTTGTGAATGTGAGGAGTCCTCGATCCTTAATTGATGAGAAGGGTCCATTGATTAGGTCAAAGAATTTGAGCACATTCAGTCAGAAATGAACACAGAGAATATTGAATATTGATCGACGATCATTATTATTATTGTTGTTGTTGTTTCATGATCCAAGAAAAGCATCGAAAATTCTTTGATAATACAAGTACAAAATATCCTTCACTAATTGTTTCTGTTCTCATTTCGGGGTGAAGGACAGTAGTGGCATCGGAGAAACGCAAACCAAACGATGAGCTCAATGCCCATGTTGGCTCTAGTCGGCTACTCTTTTAATCACAACAAAACCACAATAAGTTATTTTAAGAGAAGGATCGAATGCAAGAACAGGGTTATAGTCATGGCACAAAAGGTTAACATTTGGGAAGATCAGACGGCGGAGGAGGCAGTTTCTGATTGGGAAGTTCTCCGTCAAGGACAATCCAAGCCATCCCTAAGCCCCAGCTCAAGTGGACATCAAAATGGCAGTGCAGAAACCAAACACCTGATCAGGTATAAAATGTAACCCATGTTAATGAATTTTATAGGCAATAAATCATGTAGTAAAAGAAAGTATGTGTAGCATATTTTGTGTAAGCTAAGAAATGATGACCTGGGTTATCTGCCAGAAAACGAATTGCCACCCAACCGCCAGATGGCACGCCAACAGTGTTTCTTTCAACAGGATCAACGAGGTTATATTTTGCTGGGTCTTTTTTGGGATCAAAGTTACCAAAACCTTGACCTACAACGTAGAAATTGTAGCCGTGAAGATGAAGAGGGTGGCTTTCGGCACCCAAAATGCTAGTGTCCTGCATCACCAGCTCAACACTTGTGTTAAATGATATCACAACAGCTTTAGTGCCATTTGTGACAAATGTGTTATTTGGTGGTGTCCCTGTATAGTTGAAAGGATGGAGAGGAAAGTTCGGGAAGTTAGTAGTGTAAATTCCATTAGATTTGGCAAAGAAATAAGATTGAAGCAGCGCTGTGGTAGGGAGAGCAAAGGAAATGTTGTTCACAGAAGCTGCAAATTTTGTGCCATTAGGCCCTTGACATGTTTGATTTTTGGGGCACGGGCTGGCTCCTAGGCCTACTGTGAAATAAAACCTTTTGTCCACTGTTTGAGGAACTGTGGCTGGGAATTGAGCGTTTGCCAAACTACGCAATTTGCTACTAAAATTGGCAACAACATTTGTAGCATTGATGGGAGGAAGGGATGGCTTTAAAATCGGAAGACTTGTAATATTTTTGGAAGAGGAATCCGGTGATGGGTTTTCATATTCAAGGATTCCAGCCACAGTGGTGTTGTCAAAGGTGCCCATGCCAGTGAAATATGGTCTAGCCAACATAAAGAAAGTAGCATTTGGGGGATTTGGTTTAGTTTTCAGAAGCACATTGGTGGTCTGTCCTGGCGCCAAAACTAATATGTCGGTCTCAAAAGGATTAACATAACGTGCATCAGCTTCAACAACAGTTAAACTATGGTTTGCAATGCTGATAAATACTTCGTCATTAAGTGCAGCATTGATCAAACGCAGGAGATATGTCTTTCCTGGCTTCACCTTTAGCTTGTATGTGTCTGCAAATCATTGAATTACAAGCTAATAACAAAAATTCGTTTCTGTAATAGAGCTAATGTGTATAACAAAATCTGCGCGTACCTTTTGTGGAACAATTATACAATGGCCCTGGAAGCCCATTGAAGGTGTAGGCTTCTGAAACATTTGGGCCAGCTCCGGTCTGTAAAGCCTGGCTGATAACTGCCTCTGGATCAGCATTAAACCATTCTCCTGTATTTGTCAAACATTATATGGTTAGCCAATTCTGGTCACGTTTAGTGTATATGAAATTAAAGATACGGTGATCAGTGTGTGTGTGTGTGTGTGTGTGTTACCGAGCATAATTGTGACTTCTTTGTGAGGTTTGGCAAATGGGTAGGAAGCATTGTGCCTAGGGAAGATGATAAGGGGTCCATAGACAGTTGCCCTGAGCCACTGAAAATGTGCGTGCCAGAAGAGAGTTCCTCTTTGGCCAACAATGGTGAAGTTGTACACATAGCTCTGACCGGTTTGAATGGGGCACTGTGTGATATATGATGGCCCGTCTGCCCACCCGCTTCGAAGTTGTCGAACTCCATGCCTGCGTGTTCATCATTATTTATAATTCACCAAAACCGTCGATACTAATATTAACATTAGGCGATCAAGAAACAAATGGCAAGTACGTTAATGAGAAGACCAGGGGATTCGTACCAATGAATGGAGATATTATTTGGAACCCGATTGACCACCTTAACAACAAGACGGTCACCTTCTCTAGCAACTACTCGAGGACCGGGGAACTTCCCGTTGACAGTGACCATGCTCTTCGTGTGGCACAGTCGGGTGACATTCTTCAGTCTTATCTGCAAATTCATTGTCAGGATAATTATGTTTTCAATGCCTGAGCTTCAACAACATACATAGTTTGCTATGATAGTAAAATGCATACATTGAACGTGTAATGTCTTGTGACCCCCGCACACTTCGAAGTGGCCATGGCAACCTCTGGAAAAGCCCGAAGGCAGCTCACCATGAAGAGAAGAGCCGCAAGAGTTGCTGTTGGTAGAGGAATGGAAGTACCCATGCTTGTGACCTTAATCTTTGGCTAGCTCTTGCTTTTCTGGTTCTGCTCTGTACACTTCCAAGAAAGCCAGTGTGTGTTGTTTATATATAGATACAGGAGAGGAGAGTATACATGTCAGGTTGATTAGGTGTCAGGATGATGATCTTTAAGCTAATACCAAGTTTGAAAAGGAAGAGAATTACCTACTGTTGGCCCATGTTCACCGTATACATGGAGTGCCATTAAAGATAATTATTAAATTTATCAGTCCTTTACCTCCATTTTGTGCCAATCAAGTATCGGCCTTTCACATCCGACAAATTAATCATTTCCCGAAAACCCTTTTGAATAACCTAATTTATTTAAAAGCTACAGTACATTTGCGGGAAACAAATTCAACGGTTGGTCTTAGTGATGAAGACAAATGATCAAAGCGTTTGGCTTCTTCGAACATTTCCTCACTGGAAAGCAGTCGATGCTTATCATTTTCAAGACACACTGGGGCACGAACATAGGTTGGTGACAGCATTCCATCTCGACCAAACAAAGCTTAGTAAGAGTTCTAAAGGTACGGATATATTGAGAATGACATCTGACCCACCTTCCTTATAAGCAACAAAAAGAAAGATGGGGAGAGAGATCAGGTCGTTTAGTTATTTCTAATTACTACTAGGATTAACCTAAATAACTAATAATCATGCAGAGAAACTTGGGCATCAAGTTAATTTAGCATATAGAAAGACTTTATGAAGAAATTTTGAGTGTCAACGTTGATTACTTATCAGTTTATCACCTGTAATTGGGTTTGTAGTTACAACAACTACGATCCTTGTAGAGTAATCCAATATCCAGAATCCTTCGTTAGAAAACTACAGATACATCATTGTGCATATGAATCTACTTGTGATTTTGTGCTCCTAATTATGGGCTAATTTACGAGAATTTCTTCTTCCTCGACTGTGTTTTATTTTATTTCTTGGAACGTCAATCATGCGAGTAGCCATGTTAGCTCGGTGTAATTATTTGTATTGATTCCTATTATTATAATTTACAATATTCGGTCGACATATCTGTTCTTGTTCACCTTAAGTATGTATTTTGTTCTCTCTTTTAAGCTTTCAATATTGTGTCATTGCGGTATAGTTGTTTGCAATCAATGAAACAATTCATACAAGTACGTCCACAGAGACAAAACCAGAAAAAGATTTAGAAATTTCATTAATCCCAAATCATGGCAACTGTTATAACTCCCACTCCACCAAGCACGGCGAGAAACATGAAGAAAGGAGTATCGAAGTAACAGTTAGCTTGTGGCTTGGAGCCTTTGGTGATGAGATGGTTGATGGCAACGTAGATGAAAACCCCACAAGCATGTCCCACTGAGATTGCGTATAACCAAGCAGCAACACGTCCTTGAGTTGTGGCATCGATTGCGATGCCTATTCCAACGCCAATGGGGCTAGAAATAGCAAAGGAAAATGAATAAGCTGCTGTTAATAAAAACGCCCTCTTTGGTATCATCCTCAGCAGTGCGATTCCCGTTGCAATAGCTGCAAATATTTTGTGTAACAAAACTGTCCACAAATTTCTCCATGCCTCTGCCTTATTAGCTGGGGATTTACAAAACCATAGAAAAGAACATGCATTGAGGGAAAATTAAAGTTCCTTCAGTTGCACATATACGTATATATCTATGTACCTGCAACTCCAACGGCGATACCCTAAAAAATTGAGTGAAAACAAAAGGCAATAATGAGAAGGATGGTGTCATTGATGGACGATGTCCTCAAGAAAACTGGGTTGGTTCCATTTTCTTTACTTCAGCATTTTTTTCCCTCCTTCTTCCACTTCAGCTCTAGCTTCTTTTTCTCTATTTCTGGTAACAAAACTGATTATGCAATCCCCAAACATGGTTTGAAGATAACCAGCTGATGCTAACGTGAATGCGAGAGGGTAACTTTTGGTTGTCTCATTGGCATCGCTCAAGAAATGCATCATAGAAGTCCCAAGAGAAGGCAAATCTCGTTCCGTCGATAGAAGCAAGGGGAGATGCCCACCAGCAGAAGTGCTTAGTAGCACGATGATCAAACACTATATTTTCGCAGAGATTAAGCCGTCTGCATGCAAATCTGCATGGTCATCACCGCCATCGTGGCCACCGTGGCATCCGATTATGGAAAAGTGTAAAAATACGAGATAAATAAACAGAGTGATGCACTTGAAAATTTCGAAGGAAGCAACAGAAGCCATTGATGGTTTTGGTCTTCCTCTTTTCTTGTACTTCTTTCTTTCCTCTGGTTTGGACTTTCGATTAGTTATGTTCGTTGATTAAAACGGGCAAGATTTGTCTCCGTACTGCAATACAGTTTTTGACTTTCCGAGGTGGTAAATCTAAGGTGGCAATCGCTAGGCTCAAGGGCGAGTACAAGCAGGCCGAGAAATGTAATGCCTTTGGGTGCATTATTTCATTAATGAAAATTCATGAAAATGACGATCAAGGCAGGGAATGAAGCCATTCAAAGTTGAAACAAAATCATTCAATCACATACGTTCATACCACTCATCTTGCTCACATCTTCCTCCTACTCCATCAGAGGACACTGTGATTTGTTGATTAACACATTCTTCTACTTATAACAAAGACATAAAATACTTCTATAGTATGATTGTCAACTATATTATTAAGTAAGATGCTCCTTTACTAAGTGTGAGAGATGATGTGCCAAAGAAAATTGAATAATCACAACACTGACCTGTACCAAGGTGCTGCAGACGTAAAATGCCAATATGCAGGAAGAACATTAGGCTGATGCAATCGAAGATTCAAGGAAACCATTGGGTTGGGATTATATGGTGGACTAAATATAGACTTCGTTCTCTCTCATCAAGCCCAGCCTAGGATATGTAATTACCAAACATAAAAGAGTTTTTATTTACTTACAACCTACAGAACATAATTATCTTTATTTAATTGAAGTATAATAGTTATATACTATATAGAATATACAGAATTTGTTTACTTAGTTAAGTCATCAAACCATGTCCGAGCCATCTGATTCACTTTCCCTGCTTTCCTGCCACCCTGAACCCATCCGGAATTTGCATACGGGGCATGTTCCTCGCTGCCTTAGCCATGGATCGATGCAGTTGGCATGGAACTACAAAAAATGACAGGTGATAGCAATTACCCAACTATTACACTGGTAGTGGCAAATATACCAAGGCAATGACAGTTAAACCCAAATCTAGATATATATAATGATACATAGGCAGGTTAAAAGACAGATAAGTACACAAGCATTTGTGTTGCATAGAATCTACCATGCATATTTACTGATAGTGATAGGAACTTTGGACAAGTTACTGCTCACATACATTAAATAGTATGATGGAACAGATTTAAATATTTGGAAAACTTCATACAGCAGAGAAATGTAGTATCTCAGAAACTGAGAAAAAAAGATTGTTAAATAGCAAATAATAGTAGATAGAGAACGAACCTGATGCAAACAAGGCAGGCTCCGAACAAGCTCCCCCCTGTTAACTTGCTCCAAGCAAATAGTGCATGTAAGTTCATCTTCTGAAGCCTTGGTGCACTCATCCGCCTTTCTAGAGTCCTGCTTTGATTGCTTGCAAAGTAAAAAGTGGGATATTAATAGCCATCAACAAAAGAGCATACAAAGAGCTTATCAAGGAGCAGCAGAAGTGAAATCTAGTAAATGCAATAGCTTCTGTGGGAATTCATACAAAATTTAAATGAAATTCTCAAAAACCATTCCCTTATGTTCTCATGCAAAATGTTAAAACTAGTAGTCAAGTATGTGGTTAAAGACCTCAACCATGCCCTTGTCTAAACAGGTCAAATTTTAACAAATTCTACATATCATCAGTTCATAGTCCAAAACTGGGCTCAATGATTATGCAATTACACTTTGGGTGATATATAAATACCTCAGCTGGAGCTGAAGAGGATGATGGTTGTTGCATTGAAGAGCCAGTGCTGTTACAGAAACACCATAATGTCAAATAATTGCTGTGATCCAGGGAGATTATAGATGAATTTATACATAATTTTCTCACCAGAACCACCAAAAGAACAAAGATAATATATAGCAATAATTAAATCAAATTCAAAAGAAAACATGAAATAATAACTATTCAAAAATATCACCGCAGCTCACCTCTTAGAGCTAGGAACCTTGTACTTGTGAACAGGCAAGGCATTTATCTCTTCCTCACTCATTGAGGGGGTTGTGTTAGTATTATCAGAGTCCAGTGCTCTTAGAGTATCATAATCTACAGAAGCATATGAGGAAAGCTAATCTTCAAAATACATATAGAGAAACTACCTAAACTAGAACAACAAACCAGGTTTGCATTGGATATCTGCAACCCTGTCAAATAGGTCATTACCCAGAGCTGGTCTCACATAAGCAGAGTCCAGACAGGTTTGTTTCAAAAAGGTGGTCCTATCCTTCATCATTTTTTACAAAATGGCTGCTCCCAACACTTAAAAGAGAATCATACCTAATTCATCAAATTCCCTATCAAGAAGTGAAAGCTGAAGTCTCAGCCCTTGTAATCGTCCTCTGGTTGCAAAAGCAATTGATGGTGGCACATGCAATCGCAGTTCAGTATGACCAAGCAAGCCACTGGCTGCAGCAGCATGAGCTCTAGCCTGAGCTTGAAGTTGTTGACATGTTGCATACATCCTCAGGCTTGTAGCCATCAAAAAGACACCCACAACTAGCCAGAGCTGCATGCACAGGTACAAGCGAGAGCTCCTCATTGGCTATGTATTTCAGAAACACTATCATGCCCACATTGAAAGCTCAGAGTACATACCAGAAAGTTTGGTGACATCTGATGAGAGTTCAAAATCATGAACAGCAAAAGTACTGCTCAATAAACAGGAAAATTTTGAATCAGATGCCCTCTAAGGACATGGAAAGTAACATAATCAAACATTAAGAAGGAGAACATTACCTGTGACAAGAAAGGCTAAAGAGTTGATCTTAACTGGTCGGGTTGTATGAATACGCTGATAGGAAGAGGAAGAACAATTAGCACAATGAGAGATCAGTCCTCCCATTTCATAATCTAATTATATAAATCTGATTATGGTACCAACTGCAACCACACATGAACATACCACTGCAGGTCTTTCAGCAATAAATCCCGGAAATCCACTTTCAATATCTCCTCTCGTCCCTCGGAAAACAAAACTCATGATTGGAAAAATTATAAAGAGTTTCCCTTATCTTAAAGGTTCAGACGGTATAGAAGCAAACTTTTGAATTTATCACGCGTTAGGATGTCTTCAAAAACACAAGCCCTGCAACATTCCAGATGGATATAAATGATGACTGCAAACCAAGTTCCATTGTACCCAACCCAGATAACCTGAACATCTTGCATGATTGACTTGAATATTTAAGTAATTCAAGGATTACTTCAGTATAAGAAAGGCAAAAGCAAAAATGAGAACTTGATCAAAATGAAACACACACATGATGTGTCTACGAGAAGAACCAGAACACACCAGGATTGACAAAAAGATTAAGTTCATAGGTTATTACGTAATAAAAAAAATTCCTACTAAAATTACAAAAATGAAAAACAACCTTTAAATTCTTCAATCAGTCTTATGGAAGTGTAGGAGTTTAACTCTATCATGGATTCACATAAATGGTGACTGCAGACCTGCTGCTTTACTCTAAACATGGTATAGTTTAAATATGTTCTCACTTTACCATTGTTCATTAGCAATATTTAGGATATGTAAGGAGAACAATTCATCAAAGCAGATAACCAGATGGGTTTTGTAACTCGTCTCAGTAAACACCAAAAGGCACTTGGCACAAAAGATGAAAACCAGAAACAATGATTACATATCAATTCTCACCTAAGACAGCAAATCAACTAAGTTAAAACATAATAATCCAGATTAAGTGGCAACTAGCAACTACAAACTTGTATTCAAGGTAAATTACTGTCCATGGTTCATAATGCTTAGATTGGATTATACAGAAGAGCAATGTGTACTAGCCAATGGAGCTAATACTAAGAATAAATTTCATAATCAATTATCCCAAATGATCGTACACCAGTGCTGACAGTAGTTTCAAAATCAGATCTGTGATATGATCAGCCAAAACTTGAAGGAAGAATTTCCACCCAAAATGAGATGAATATCAAACATTAGCAAAAATTTTTGGCCTCTCAAATAATAAATTTATATACCAAAATAAGTAAATCAATATCATAACAATGATAACTCGCATTTGACATCACATGAAAGCATGGGGTTTAAAAGCGTTATATCTACGCGTAACATATTCTATCGGTAACAGCACACTAGCACCTCCACAACAAGTTGGGTTAACATGGAAGATAACTATTGCCAAACCCAAACCATAGATACTTAATCACAAATTGGAATTAATAAGAGAGAATACAGTCAAATATATTAAATAGTCCACATGCATGTATTGAAACTGGTCCCAATCTTAAAGAATGTAAGGCTGCTGCAGCAATTGGGAAAGTAAAACTAGAATTTCCATGCATAAAATTTTTTAATACTTTAGGGAAAATAAACAAATAAATAATACTGAACAAGAAATTTTACTAAGTCAAATTGTGAATTTCATCAAAGTCCATGACTAGTCAACCATCTGACAAACTGATAACTCCAGAAAACATGATTTCCTTTCAAACAATTGTATCAAAGCCCCTGCGATATGAATTAGTCATGGCCTTTGAACTTAAAAGTAATATTTCAGACAGCCGCCTCATGTATCATCCCTCTGATCCTACTGTTGCTGAAATTAAATAAAAACCTACCAACAAACAAGTAAATAATCCAAATACTATACAAATGATATTCAAAAAACGCAATATCTACACCAGGATCACCAACGCCGTTTAATTGAAACATTCAATCCTCATAATGTAATCCAATTTACGAGTTTTAAATATTTCCCCGCTTTAAGAACTTCGACTACATAATTAAATGAGTTGATTACTTGATACCTGAGCCACACCGGACAAAAATTAAAGCCTAACTACAAACTGAAAGCTTACACTCACGCATGCAGCAAATAAGTGCGGCGAACACGAAATGGATCAAAGCGGCATAGTTTGATCTCGTTTAACCAGAAACAATGAGGAACAATGGAGAGAACAAAAGAAAGCACTTACAAGTGTGAGAATGACGGCAAGGTAGATACTGAGATCCAATCAATCCAGGCGGATCTGTTGAAGTAGCGCAGTCTCTGGATTTCTTGTCCAAAATGCGAGTAGTCGTTGGAGAGTTGGAGTGAATTTTTGAAGACGGCTCTAGAGACTGCCACGTCAACTTGCTTTAAATGTAAGCGCTGCCACGAATCATGAGTGTGTTCAGGACTTTATGTTGACCGTTGGATCTGCGCTCTTTACGGTTAGATTTGTGGAGAAGGAAAGGAATGCACCGTCAGTCTGTCCACCTAGATTTACAATTTTAATTCGTTTAAATCACAATTATTTGTTATCACAAATATATAAATTAATTAACTGATTCATTATACGACTTCGTTTTGAGAATTCATGCATTTGTCGGCAATTGATCCGCCAAATTGTCCGATTTAGCCGAAACGAGTTCCGAGATGTTATTACTAAGTACGGACTCTATGCATTTGTTTCAGTGCTGTAGACCCCGTAATATCTTACAACGTTTTCCCTGATTTTCATCCTTGCTTCAGCTAACCTTCAGAGTTTTGAATAAGTTCGACTATAAGCTTAGGGCAAAAACCAGCTGTGCAGCCCTATAATTTTTGGAACCGCCCACCGTTCAGACTTCAGCTAACCTTAGTCGATTTAGCTTCTTGCTTTTCCACCCCAACTTTGGTTATCGACCAAAGAATTAGCAACGAGTAGAGGCCTTTCGTGTCTTCTTTGCAATGCAAAAGTTGTTGTTTGGAGCCGACAAGAACAATGCCACATTGTCCATGAGGCAAGGGAGAAAGATGGGTCATAAATATGCCAATTTGGTCTTTACCATTTGAAACGATCACTTTGAACACAATCTTTGACAGACTATTAGTGATAAAAGATTACTTGCCACGAAGGGACATGACACAAATTTGAATGAGCCAACCGCTACCGAACGAATCAGGTAATTGAAGGCAAATCAAATATATACAAACGACAAATAGATATACAAACAATATTGTATCCATACGCTTTACAGAATAGATGCCGTAAAGGAAAAGTTGAGCTCTTGACAAATCATGCTAACAACGATTATTCTTCTTTTTATGGGAAAAATGAAATGCATTGCAAAATGCCCCTGGGTTCTATTCAATATTCTTCTACGCCTGCTAGCTTTCTAATTTCTTAAATTCTTGTTCAACTCTGCAACTTTTCCTTTAACAACCATGAAAAATAAATTGATACACTAATGCTAAATTTATGTAGAACACGAATGCTATATACAGTTAAAAAATAATATAAGAATCCTAAGAGCAGTCTTCGTCCACAGATTTTCATTCGAGAACAGTACTTCTATGAGACTGCAGATCAATTTCATTGTCAGAACGGGAACTCTAAGAAGAATCATTGTTAATCCTAAACCTCCGGAAAAACGATCCCAACCGACGAAATACCCTCCTAAACCCGCCGCTACTCTCTCTCCGCAAACTCCTTGGAATCCACGAAACCCTTCTTTCATCACCCTCCATTTCAGTAAACACAATCGATATCCGTCTTTCTCCCGCCACTCTCCTGCCGTTGTATCTTCCCACTGCAAAACCACCTCCTGGCAATCTCCATATAGAGAAGCCCATCATTGTTTCTTGTTCACCACTTTGTTCATTATCTTGCGGGCTTTCTTCTGCTGGCAACTCGTGCCTGCAAACTGGACACGAGTTTCGCATATCTAGCCATGGTAAAATACAATCTGTATGGTAAATATGCTTGCATGGCAGCTCTCTAGCCAAAATACCAAGCTCAAACGGTTCTTTACAAACTGCACAGTGACATTCTGAGCTCGTATGGGTTGATGAAATCTCAATTGTTGGCATTGAATCGATAGCAGCTTTCGATGCTGGCAAATTATCGGGCCGGGCTAAACCTGTCAGATCAATCTGAGCAAGTTGTCGAAGTAACGGATAAAAACCAGAACCCATCAAAAACCCCAATACGCTCTCCGGTATTGGTCTTAGTCCCGAATCAGAACCGTCGTCGTAGTACAGTTCAAAGCTGTTGTTACTGCCGTCTTCTTCTTCGCTGCTGTGACCGCGTAGGACGATGACTGGATTGAAGAAAGGAGGCTGCTGGTTGCGGAAGGTCCGGCGACTTCCTCGTCGGGAATTCAAGGTTGTTCTTTGACCCGAATTTTGACTGTTCACCATGAACATGTCTGCTGCCGATGAAAATGGACGGCTTGTATCATGATCTAACTGATCCGTGGTGACTTCAGTTTCGATTTGTTCAACGAATCCGCCGTCGCAGTACGGACACGCGATGCCGTCTAGCTCTGACAACGAGCGGGCGACGCGGAGGCATCTGTAGCACCAGTACGACGCCGTCGGCGATGAAGACATTTGTCAATAGTAGTAGACTTTTGAAGACTTTTAAGAGAGACGAGTCCGAAAGATTTGAAGGAAGAAACAAAGGCGATGGCATTTTATAAGGGGTGCAGGGTATGCAAATCGAAAACACGTGGCAATTTACAATTGGTGAGAATTGATGTACTTTTCCGCGTAGACGTTTTGACCGGAACCCAAGGAGTCAACCGGCAATGCCAAAATGCTTAACGCGCCTTAATTTGTCTCGGGGAGGGTCCCACAGTTCAACAACGTGTAAGAAATTTCCCTCCTTTAAAATACAATGGATGTGGTTTAATTAATCAATTAAATATTATTATAATAATGGGAGAGATAGAACATAAGATGTAATATCTATCTATATTTTTTTTTATATTATATATTTTAAATTTTATATTAATAAATATAATTAAATTTATGATCGATGATATCAATATTTTTTTTAATAAAATTAAATTTATGCAACACGTGCAATTAAGTGTTAAACATTAAAAATTAATGTAAAATTTATTGGCACTTAACACATTTTATAATACATTATTTGAAATAAAATTTAGTATCCTTGTTACTTTATATAATTAGGAATTTGGGTCCATTATGAAAGTATCTTACTCCCCATTTTGGCCGTGGACACTCACCCATCATTGTTTGTCTCCCCATGAATCTTGAAGTTCATTTATAAAAGGTTTCGATTTGTTCATTTTGCACGCTCTTAAAGTTGAATTTGTTTTGTTCGAAACTAATACTTTATCATTAATTACTTAGTTGCTGTATTTTTTTTAACAAATACAATTAAAGCACAAATTAATTAGGATTTTTTTTTTACATTAAAATAAAAATTTGTTAAAGAATATAAATATATACATGTGTATGAATATTAAACATATATAACTAATCTCTTGTAGAGATTCTTGATCTTAATTTTATAAGAATATTGTGGTGGTATATTGAGACAATCGATAAATTAAATTTTTAAATATAAATTAAATTGTATATACTCTTAAGTAATTTTTAAATTAAAAATTTAAATTTACTTTATAAACAGTATACTTAAAAACAAAAAAGAAAAAGGTGTGAACAGAACGAATATAAAAAAGCTAAAAGACAATGGCAAATGGAATTATGAGATATTTGTGATGCCCTTGTGTTTCAGGCGCTCCCTTTACTTTTTTATCGAAGAAGTTGGGTTTCCAAAATCTTGAGCACATTGTTCTTTTGACTATCACCGCCATCACCGAGCACAAATATTTGACATGGTTTTCACTTCATTTTCTGCCTAACACCACCTTCTTGTTCATGCTTATGTGATGAAATGTGTGTTGGCTGCTATCCACAAATGGGTTCGACTATTGTTGGTCTTGACTTTTAAGCCCGACCCATGTAGCCACTTCAATGAATATCTCCTCTATTCAATGTACAAATAGTAGCATAGACCAACTCAATTTTATTCATGAAATAAACCCCCTTTTTGCTATGGGTTATAATATGATAAACACATTTTATTTTTTGTGAACGTTATCATGCCACGTTATGAATATATAGTAATTTGTATAGCATTATTCTTCTATTCATAAGTATTATTACTATTATAATTATTGTATGGTTATGGTTTGGTGAACATGGTCGTATTCGAGTTCACATTCAACGGGATATGCCTGGTTGTTGTAACTACAATAATTAATATAATGTACTAGCTTGCAATCAAGGCATGCCATGAAAATTTGATCAGAAGCCAGCAAAATTAATATACAAGTTTAGTCTACCATACACAATGAAAAAAGTTTAGATGGGACAATTTTATTATTTTAATATAATTAAGGTGAAATTATTTAATTAATAAAATAAAAAAATTATAATATATATATATATTTTAAAATTTTTTATGATTATTTAAAATTTTTTATTTATATTTTAAATAATATTTATTACATATTTAAAATTTTTTATTATGTGTTTTAATTATTTTTTATTATTTATTTTATATGTTTTAATACTTTTTTTTTTTTATTTTAAGTTTTATAAAAATCGTTTCTAAGTCTTTAACACTTAGATGTAAAGTTATATACCTTAACACTTGGATATAAGGGTACACACCAACATACCATAGCCAAATCTAAGAAAAATTAATTATTAATAGTAAATAAAATAATAAATGACCATTTAATTAGTGTAAAAAAATAAATTTATAGAACTCTTTTTAAATTTTTTTTATTCATTATTAATAAATAATTTTTTTTGATTTTATTAATTAGATGGTCTTACCGTATTTATTATATTGACATAATATAATTAGTTCATCTAAAATTTTATCTATGTAACGTGACATTTAAAATTATAACTAAACTGAGATGTCTATCTTACTATATTTACGAAAGATTATCATCAATTAATTAATACCTAACCTCAACTTCTACTATTGAAGAGTTGGAATTAATTCCATCAATTCAACAAAGAGAGCTGCCTAACTACACAAAATTTGACTTTATTGTATTCAACACTTAATTGTATTTGAGCTACTTAACTGTACAAAATTAACATTAGTCTGTGTTAATAGCATATAATTAGTCCTTAATCAAATTTAAGAGTTTAAGATATCCAACCACCAAACTTGTTTCTCAAAATCTTTGACAATACTCACACATATATACACTTTAATAATTTTTGACTATATATGTGTAAGGTAATGTAAGATTGAATCATGTTAAACTCCACCTAAGTTGCTAAAATGCTGGTCAAATCGCACATAATTGATGAAATCTAACTGCCAACAAATTTAGTTTTCAACAACTAATTCACACACGAAACATAATCTTACATCCGTAAATAATATTTTATAATTAATGTATATACGAAAAATAATAATTATTTAATTGAGATTAATTTAATAATATATAAATTATATAAAACTATATAAAAAATAAAAATTTTTAATTCCAATCCTTTATAATTTTACATAGGTGTGCATTTAAAAGTAAATTCTTAATTAGTTCTTATAATTATTTTTTATTAAAAAATATTATAATTAAGTTTATATTTTTAAATTTCTTTTTTTTTTTAATTCTTAACCAAAAACGAATTAAATTTTAAAAAAATATATACTTACAATGATCGTTAATGTTATTTTTTTATACAAATTATATAATACAAACCGATGATTACTTAGTATTAACAGTATATAAAAATGTATGGAAAAAATTAACAGTACTAATTCTATTAACATGTTTTTAATGAAAGGAAGATAAACAATTCTATTAACATGTTTTTAATGAAATGAAGATAAAGTAAGAACTTCAACCTTAACATGTTTTAACAACTTGTCTTATGAAAAATTAATTAATTAAATTTCTTTGTTTGGCTAAATTGCTTAAAAATACAGTTCCCATGCATGGAATTGTGCCCAAATATAATCTAGCTTCCTCCATAACTATTTTATTCAAAATATAATAAAATAAATAAAATCAACAATGTCAGAATTCTTACTCAATAACAAGGTTTGACCATGCTTTGACTCTATTTAATTCATGACTTAATGCACAACTAAAATTAATTCATTAATTTTTTTAACATAATTAAATTATTACGTAAGTATAAATTTTTTTACGAAATAATTTTAAATAAAATAATATTATTATGTTAGTATTATTTACGTAATAAAATTATCAAAATTAATAAGATAAGAAAAATATATTAATAAAAAAAATTAATAAAGAGGTATGTTATTGAATTGATATATCGGTAAAAATTTATGAAATTTTATTTTTTTTTATTTATTATTAATGAATATACTAAAACTTTCTTAATTTTTATTGGTTAACAAGTACACGTGGAACGCGAATTCATTGCAGAGCGGAAAATCTAAGGGAAGAAAGAAGTAGAAAAGAAAGGGTAGTTCGGGTATTTAAGTGGATGGGTTAGTTTTTAACTTAGTTTAGTTAAAATTGCCTTAACTCGCGGCAGCGAATCTAAAGAGATGACGTGCCACTCGCAGATTCCTCTTTTTCGAACACAAAGAGGAAATCAAACCATCATTTTCTCCCGGAAAATAAAAATAAAAATTAAATAAAATTAATTTTATCTGACACCAGTCAGTTATCTTTTGGTCAATAAACCCTAATGTTTAGGACATAATTATTATTATTATTATAATAACTGTGTAAATAAAAACTAAAATTACAAAAATATATAATAATAATAATTATTATTATTTTTTACTATCACTGTATTTAATCCTTTCTTCAATTGGAACAAAACCCTAAGGGTTCTTGTAAGAATCAATCGCCGCCGGATTGATCTCTTCGCTGCTGTCGTCTCTTTGTTCTTCGCACACTGTTTTGTTTTAACGGTTTCTTCAACAACGTGCACAAATTTGGGTTCCTTAATTTATGATATCAATTATAGAACGAGATCATCTGTCTTTTAATAATTATTTCCTGCTTGATCATCTCCCTCTTTTTTTTTTTTAAAAGATGGATACATGAAAAATATTGTTAGTTTAGGTGTTAAGGTTTTGGTTTTTATATGTTTAAAGACGAGGTTCTAGGGGCTGTAAATATGGGGTTTAGATAATTAAAAGTTTCGATTTTGAGAATGTTTTGAGGTTTATGGCATGATTATTGCACCTGGTTGGTCATTATTTTTTTCGAGTTGTTTGAAGGATTATGATCAATTAGGGTTTTTGGATAATGTTATCTGAATTGGGAAGGAGACCAATGATAGGGATCGACGAGGGCTCGTTTGGTGATGATTTGGAGAAGGAAATGGGGTTGTTGCTCCGCGAACAGCGTAGGCAGGAGGCCGATGATCTCGAGCGGGAGCTGAACTTGTATCGGAGTGGTTCAGCGCCACCAACCGTGGAGGGTTCATTGAGTGCAGTTGGTGGATTATTTGTCGGCGGCGGCGGCGGTGGTTTTGGTGCTAATAACTCATCCTTTTCGGAGCTTTCTAGGGCCAAAGTTGGAAATAATAATGCTTTTTCATCTGAGGAAGAGCTTAGGTCTGATCCAGCTTATCTTTCGTATTATTATACAAATGTAAATCTGAACCCCAGGCTGCCGCCTCCTTTGCTTTCGAAGGAGGATTGGAGATTTGCACAGAGATTGAGAGGAGAGAGTTCGATGTTGGGTGCATTAGGCGATAGGAGGAAAGTGAACACAGGAGCTGAAAATGGTGTTAGTGGTGGCAGTGGGTCATTGTTTTCAATGCCGCCAGGTTTTGATTCTAGGAAACAAGAGAGTGAGATTGACCAGGAGAAAGTTCATGGCTCAGCTGATTGGGGAGGTGATGGACTCATTGGCTTGTCTGGGATAGGAATGGGTAGCAAACAGAAGAGCCTTGCTGAAATATTCCAGGTGATTTACTTAAATAATATTTACTTTAATGCTCCTTTGGTTTATCTGGGTTTTATTTTGTTGCTTTATCTGTTGATAATTTTGAGTTTTCTGTGGCTGCTTCTTTTTTTTTTTCTTTTCTCGTTTGCTGTCTGCTGTAACCTTTTCTTCCTATTGTTGGTCTTTGACATTTAAAATTGTGTATACTGTTAGTGCTATATCTGTTTTCAAAGTGGAAAGCTTGCTTCGTGACACCTATCGGGAATGACAAGAAGAGTTGCAATTGTGTTTTGGTTTCCCTTTTGGTTGAACTGCAACATGAGATAATACCCCATTGCCGAAAATTCAGTTCAATTGAAAATTCAGTGCTATGTCATGGATGGGTACAAAATTGTTTTGCTTTCCTCTCAGTTAGTACTCCTTTCTTTTCTTGTAATGTTTGTACTTTATTTCTCTTCATGATAAACATTAGTTTGGCATCTTATGTTTGTAATTGTTGTTTTTATAGTACTAAAACACACCAATTTGTAAGCTGCTTACCAATGAATTATGCGCTTATAAATAAGAATCAAGTCATATGCAAGGAATAATGTTGTTAGTCAAGTGCATAAAGTATTTGAATCTTGAGTATCGAATCCAGTTTATATACTTTGTCCATGAGACCTGGAGTGTTACGTTAGATTAAACTTGTTAAGTGCATTCATTTTATTGTTTAATATATATTTTTTTTGTCTCCGATCTAAAGCTTACAACTTGCATTTGTGCCACTGTTATGGCTTTCTTTATTTATTTTCTATCTTCTCTCATGGTTTCCTGGATGGCTAGTGTTCATGCTTCGTACAGCCATATCATCAACTACTTCTGCTTCTATTGAGGAGCTATTATAATACAACATACTGTCTAACAACTGGGCACTGTTCTTGTCTTCATTATTTGCTGTGGTTAATTGGTTACTATATTTGATTTTTGTACAAGTTAATTTCCTTTATACTAGGACCAAAATGGGAAGACATAGAAAGGCCTTGAGCTTTAAAATCCCATAATCATGGGAAAGGTTGCTGACAATTGTTACTTGTGAGGACTATCTGGTCTGAATTAAATTTTTATTTTTTATTTTTCTCTATGCTGAATTAATAGTTAATTTTTATCTAGGATGACTTGGGGAGGGCAACACCTGTCACAGGAAATCCTTCTCGTCCAGCTAGCCGTAATGCCTTTGATGAAGGTATTGAGATCGGATGTGCTGAAGCTGAACTAGCTAATTTGAGGTGTGAATTGAAACCAGCAGATACATTACGACCTGGTGCAAATGGTCAAGGCTCATCTGCTGTCCAGACTGTTGGTCCACCTTCTTCATACACATATGCTTCTGCTCTAGGTTCTTCTTTGTCTAGAAGTACAACACCTGATCCTCATCTTGTTGCTAGGGCTCCTAGTCCCTGTCCAACTCCTATTGGAGGAGGGAGAGTTGGAGCTGTGGAAAAGAGAGGCTTGACTAGTCCGAACTCATTTTCTGGTGTCTCGTCTGGAATAAATGAGTCTGCAGATTTTGTAGCTGCCTTTTCAGGCATGAACTTGTCAAAAAATGGTGTAATCAATGAAGAAAACCAATTACCGCCAGAGATTGAACAGGATGTTGAAAACCACCAAAATTATTTGTTTGGCATGCAGGGTGGTCAGAATCATATCAAGCAAAATAAATTCCTAAAGAAGTCTGAACCTGGACATTTACGCATGCCTTCTGCTCACCAATCTGCAAAACTTTCATACTCTGACCTGGCTAAGAGTAATGGAGGTGGGTCAGACTTGCATAACAGATCCTTGGTAGGTGATAGGCAAGTCGAATTACAAAAATCTGCTGTTCCCACCAGTAACTTATACTTGAAAGGATCTCCTATGTCCACCCTTAATGGTGGTGGTGGCAGCTTAGCTACTCAGTATCAGCATGTGGATAGTATGGCAAACTATGGTCTGGGTGGTTACTCCTTGAATCCATCTTTGGCCTCTGTCATGGCTAGCCAACTTAACACTGTTAATCTGCCACCATTATATGACAATGTTGCTGCTGCATCAGCTATGGCAGTCCCTGGAATGGATTCAAGAATTTTCGGAGGAGGAGGCTTTGCTTCTGGACAAAATCTATCAGCTGCATCTGAATCACATAATCTTAATAGAGTGGGGAGTCAAATGGCAGGCGGTGCTCTTCAGGCACCTTTTGTTGATCCAATGTATCTTCAGTACTTGAGGACATCTGAGTATGCTGCGCAACTTTCAGCTCTTAATGATCCCCTAATAGATAGGAACTTCCTAGGCAATTCATACATGAATATGCTTGAACTCCAGAAAGCTTATCTTGGAGTTCTTTTATCGCCTCAGAAATCTCAGTATGGTGTTCCATTAGGAAGTAAATCTGGTGGTTCTAATCATCATGGTTATTGTGGAAGTCCCGGATTTGGCCTTGGCATGTCATATCCTGGAAGTCCTTTGGCAAATCCTGTAATTCCGAACTCCCCAGTCAGGCCTGGTAGTCCTATCAGACACAATGAGCCAAGCTTACGTTTTCCTGGGATGAGGAACTTGGCTGGGGGTGTCATGGGACCCTGGCATATAGATGCTAGCATGGATGAGAGCTTTGGCTCCTCTTTACTGGAAGAGTTTAAGAGCAACAAAACAAAGTGTTTTGAACTTTCCGAAATTGCTGGTCATGTTGTTGAGTTCAGGTATGTGACACTCTTAGGTAATCTGCTGCGCATTGAATATGCTGCTATCCTAATTTGATTTCTTCCCTTTTATGCCTTCTGTGAGCAGTGCGGATCAGCATGGTAGCCGATTCATTCAACAAAAACTTGAAACAGCCACAACGGAAGATAAGAACATGGTTTATCAGGAAATCAAGCCCCATGCTCTTGCTTTGATGACTGATGTATTTGGTAATTATGTTATTCAAAAGGTAACCTGCTCGTTCTTTGTTGGAGATAAATCTCCTCTTCTGTACAATTTGTTAAATATTGCATGATAAAAATTGCTCAATGTTAACAGTTTTTTGAGCATGGGCTTGCATCTCAGCGAAGAGAATTGGCAAGCAATCTTTTCGGTCATGTTTTAACCCTTGGCCTTCAAATGTATGGTTGTCGAGTGATCCAGAAGGTACCATTATTTTGAAACTGCAGTGTCTTTTGATTCCTTTCCCATGTTTTGCAATTCTTTGCATGTGTATTTATGTCGTTCTGACCTGCAAATTTTTTCTACTCTGAAGGAAGCTCCGTTAAAGAGCTTATGTTAATTCAATGAAGACTAACTGATTATATAAGTGTTTTTACTGAAGGTTTTAACACTAATATACTATGTCTAACTGCTCAGGCCATAGAAGTTGTTGATCTTGATCAGAAGATTAAAATGGTTGAGGAGCTTGATGGTCATGTGATGCGCTGTGTACGTGACCAGAATGGAAACCATGTCATTCAGAAGTGTATTGAATGTATTCCAGAGGAGAATATCCACTTTATTGTCACAACATTCTTTGACCAAGTTGTTTCCCTTTCCACCCATCCTTATGGCTGTCGTGTGATACAGGTTCAGAAATTGTTTATTGCTCAACCTTTTCCTTTGTGTACTCTATAAGAATTCTGATGTGTTTATTCTATGTTATTTTACTTTTATCTGGCAGAGAATACTGGAGCATTGCAAGGACCCAAAAACACAGAGTAAGGTTATGGATGAGATTTTAGAATCTGTTAGCATGTTGGCACAGGACCAGTATGGCAATTATGTTGTTCAGGTGTGTAATCTCTTCGATGTTGTTCTCTGATCCATACAAATTTCAGTTAAATGTTTTGCAATATTTGCTGTTTTGGAATTCTGTGCTATTTTATAATGTCAAGAAAAGTGATTTATATGCATTTCTCTGATATAGGCATTGTCATTATGGAGTCTTCAATGTTATTGAACACTTATACCTGCAGGGTTTTGTACTTTTGGCCTTAGATCCGTGAATGCTATAAATAATGGATTTTAAAAATATTTAATTAAATAATGGTGTTTATGGAGACTCCTTTATTCTTTTATACTTCAATTGACTCCTTGTATTCATTTCACAGCATGTTCTGGAGCATGGAAAGCCTCATGAGCGTTCTATTATAATTGAGGAATTAGCTGGGAAGATAGTTCAAATGAGTCAGCAAAAGTTCGCCTCCAATGTTGTGGAGAAGTGTTTAACTTTTGGTGGCCCTAATGAACGTCAGTTACTGGTGAATGAGATGCTTGGCTCTACAGATGAAAATGAACCTCTTCAGGTATGTCAAATTCATGTGATCTCGTGCTAATACAGTAGAATTACCTGGCTACTGTTTGCTGAAAAACAAAAGATTATTTTGCATTCTTTCCAAAACCCTTGTATCAGTTGCTGATTTGTACCGAAAGATTAGAGGAACCTAACTCCAAAATTTAAGCTTCATTGTGTCTAGCTGGTGCCTGATCTTCCCGGCCAGCTAAAATCTTCATGTCTTGTATTCAATCAATACTTTTTTTTTCCCCTCTGCCTCTAAGACTTGAAACCTGTTATTTGACAGTGGTCTTGCTTCCAATTTAGTTGATCAAGTATCTGCTTCTCAAGCAGTTGGCTTTTGAGAAGTCATGAGATGAAATCGTGTCCTGCAATTTTTTGTTTTCTTCACCTAGTAAGTTAGGGGAGAAGAAAGATTAATCGATGGTATTATTACACTCTTCTCCATTTCCTGATTTATTAATTTCCACTTCTCTTTTCTATTGTATATATGTCTCACAGGCAATGATGAAAGATCAGTTTGCAAACTATGTTGTACAAAAAGTTTTGGAGACTTGCGATGACCAACAACGCGAGCTCATCCTTTCACGAATTAAAGTTCATTTGAATGCTTTAAAGAAGTACACCTACGGAAAGCATATTGTTGCACGTGTAGAGAAACTAGTTGCTGCTGGAGGTACTCATTCTTTCCCTTGGAATTTGTCATTGCATATGAGATTATGTGTGTTAAAAAAAAGTTTATGTATATTTTTAAAAAATTGTATTTAAATCATCATCATCTTGGCTGGTGACCTAACATATATGTAAAGCACCCTGGATGCAATTAGACCTATTGGTTATTGATGATTGACCTAATGAGAAAGCCGTTTTAGCAAATTTTGCATGTGATTCGTTTTTTCCCATTTTAGCTTGGGTAATAAAGCAGGCAGTTTTCTCAGTTGGTTATATATATGTAATTTGGTAAACCCTGGGCTATATTGTAATGTATTGGTTTTCTTTTGGAAGATATCATGTCTGAGTATTTTGTGGATTCATTCCATTAATAGAAGGTGGTTTAACTCACTTTAACTCACCCCTTGGTTTATTTGCAGAAAGGAGAATTGCTGCTCAGTCTCCAAACCCGGCTTAGGTGGGATAAGAAAGAAAGTTGTCTGTACAGCTAACTGAGGCTAGTGTGAGCTTCCTCTTTTCCTTTCTTCCCTGTATTTAGAGCAATGACTCTTACCCCTCTTTTTATAAGATGGGTATGAGTGAGTTGAAAATAAAATGGTTGGTTGTACGGGAAAAGTGTACATTCTGTAGTTTTATGGGTTTATACATAGAGTCGAGCAAAGCGGAGGTTGAGGTTTCTACTGCAAGAGGAGATATAAATATGATGACTGTACAGGTTTTCAGGGGTGTAAAAATATGATTAAATATGTTGAATTAGTTTATATATCATAAAGTGACTGTACAAGAATCTTTGCCATGCGGAGGGCTGTTGATGTTTTAGGCAAGGCCAGAGTTTTCCCTTTTTATTTGTACGCTTAAATGACTTTAATTTTTCTTTTTCCTTGAAAAGATACAATTTTCTTTTAAGTTGTTTCATATTCTTGTGGTGGTGGTGGTGGTGATGGTGAAGGCGTGATGCTGTGATTCATTTCAATCGTTTGATTATGTTGATCACATTCATTTTAATCGTTTTTCTTTGATATGAAAAGAAAGAATAGTAAGGAAACCTGTTAAATTAGTAGATGTAAATTATCTGTACTTTCAACTTCAAGCATGCTTTTGCAAAGCAGAAACACTTCCATTTTAGCCGCCCTTCTTGTTTTGTGTTCACTCTTAACCCCAACAAATCTTTGAAAAATCTGTAATTTCTAATTCTAGCTTCAACTTGTGTCACAAAACATTCACTGAGATTAATGCATACTTCAACCTGAATGTTCACTAATGATTTTCATAATTTTAAGTACTCCGGATAGTTCCTAGATTTCATTTCTCAAAGAACATTGTACTGACACGAGAATATCAATTATTATCTGGGTTTTTACGTGTTTCTCTTGTAACTCAGCAGGCATGAGCTGGAGGCTGTGTGAATAATGATCACATGCTGTCATAAAATATGTCAAGTACTTGGAAAAAGAGACTTCTTTTCCTACGTAGAAAATCTTCCCACCCTTCTTAACAAACATTCAATCGTCATCCTATAAGTCATCACTCTTTTGCCCATATACTCTTGGCCCGGCACTGGCCCTGGCCTTCTTCTTGGCCGCCTCTTCGTTCTCAGACTTATCTCTTACCCTTTTCTGCAAGAAATTTGTCAATCCAACGTAAATTACCTGCCACCCACAAAAACAAACAGCCACAATTTAGCACCTGCCTAATCCAACACACATCCCAAAATCTGCCTTCGCAGCAATCAGCAAGCAGACATATGGCATTTAGCAACTTAACAAATAAACATAGCAAAACCCTTATCCCAAAATAACGAATAAAAGTTTGCACGAGAATGGATAGAGCAAAGAACGCAAAGAAGAAGAGAACTGATACGATGGCAGACGAACCACCACTGGGGGAGAATCAATAATGTAACCAATAATCTCAGCAGCACTGTCATTGGTCCATGTTGAAACTGATGGCTAGCAAGCCTGTGTCTGGAAACGGACAACTGACTGCCCACGTTTACCCAGTAAACGAACAATGGGCTTTTATCATTAGGCATTTCTAAGCTTACAACGCAAATCGTAACTTATGCTGACAAGCTGGGCTTCATTATGATCATTCTGCCTCCAAACTTCAATGCCATTTTAAAAGCCCAATTCAAATTACCCATGTAGATGTAGGGGTGATTATTTAATTATTGGTTCCGAAATAATGAATTTATTTTATTTCAAAAAACAAGAAATGATGATCGTCCCGTATCGTTTCATCAGAGTTTGACAGTCACCGTCTTATGAATCAAAATCTGCAGAGGGATTCGTACAACTCGCAGCTGTTTAGGTGACAAAGCTGTGACGCAGACAAAATTAGAAAGCAGCACAGCAAAAAGTTGACCCGGCATAAGGGTACTTTTGTAATTTCAAAAAGAACAAAAGGCAACTCTTCTATATTCAGTTTAATCCACGTGAACTTTCTTGATACATTGTCTGAAAGCGAAACGGACCCGTACCCTTTTTTGTCCGATTAATTTTGCTTCTACGTTTGTCTTTGGATTCTCCGCCGTTCGATTTGATCCTCGGAAACTGTACCATCCAACGGCTCACACATCATCTTTATGCATCCCCCTCCAGCTGTCAACCAACATCCTCGTTTCTTATTGGTTCATCCAGCGCAGCCGAATATGGAATATCAAAATGGCCAAGGGGTAAAGTCGGTGTTAGAAAAATTTTACCTATCAATTTACCCAAATACACCACAACTGGTTTTAATATATGTTGAGAATGAAAGGGTACTTTTGTAAGCTCATAGGAAATCTTGCACGCTCGGTTCTATCTAATCAATCAATGGATTGCTTAGGTGTCGGAATATCATTGGATGGATAGTACAATATACACAGGTGGCGATCGTGTACAGAGTGTACGAGCTATCGGAAGAGTGATATTGATCTCAAGAGAAGAGATATTTAGAGGATCAAAAATATCTGGCTAAGTCGTCCACGTTGGCACGTGGTAGAAGTTTGATCTGGAATCTTACGTTGCACTTTTTCTGGGCCTTTTCCCTTTCTCCAAACCACCTAGAAAATTTAACTGTTCATTTTCTCCTTCCCTTTCTCTTCTCCCAAACACCTCCTTGAATATCTAAGATCCGAATTTCTACGTAGTATAACTTAAAAAAAAAAAAAAATTGTAGTTTTGCGCAACGAAATGGGCGAAGAGGTGAAGATGACAGACTATGAACCTAACGACAACGGAGAGAATAACGGCGACGAAGAGAGAATTCTTGAGTGGGAGATGGGCTTACCAAACGGAGAAGATCTAGCTCCTCTATCACAGTCGTTAATTCCTCCGGAACTCGCCTCGGCTTTCAGCATCTCTCCGGAACCGCACCGTACGCTCCTGGAAGTTAACCGCGCGTCGCAGAGTACGCTCACGTCGATACGTGGCAGCCACTCTAATTCTGTCTCTTCGACGAACAACAACAACATCAATTCCTTTACAGAAACGCAGGACCCGATGGTTCTCGAAGCGGATGAGGCGGATCAAAACGGGTCGGGTTCGGACTCGAGAAAGTCGAGAAAACCCGACTGTGCTGAAGAAGCGGATTCGGAGCTCAGGACCGACAATTCAAACGAGGATCCGTCGGCGAGGGCGCTAAAACGGCCGCGTCTGGTGTGGACCCCGCAGTTACACAAACGATTCGTAGACGTGGTGGCTCATCTAGGGATAAAAAACGCGGTGCCGAAGACGATCATGCAGATGATGAACGTTGAAGGATTGACACGCGAGAACGTTGCGAGTCACTTGCAGAAGTATCGGCTATATTTGAAGAGGATGCAAGGGTTATCAAACGACGACCCGTCTTCTTCCGATCATCAATTGTTCGCGTCCACGCCGGTGCCGCCTCAGTGTTTGCATTACGAGAGCGGAACCGGGAACAGTGGGGCCCACGTCAGTCATAACAACAATAATAATGGAAATAACAATAATGGGCACGCGGGTGTGCCGATGTACGGGGCGTCAGCAGCAATGATGTCGGTGCCGATGTACGGGATGATGAACCAGGGATTTCACCATGGTTACGCGCTCGACCAGAGTACGTATAATATGAATATGCATATGAATATGAATATGATGCATCAGAGGGACTGGTCTATGAACAAGCACGGGCATGGGTCGGTTGCGTCGTACCAGCATCATATGGCTCCTTCTAGTGATAATTGATTGAATGAATGGATTTGCGGGAATTTTGACCACGCCTTGAAAAGAGGTGATCTCTATTTTGTTTTTTAATTTTCGTACTATGTTGCTATGTTATCTAATATATACTCATATGTATATTAAAGATCGAATTTTGGGTTGCGATTTTAGTTGTAGCTGCTACTAGGCAAATAATCTTAATTAAAGCAGATAAACTTCTGATTGCTGGAAAAGCGAATTGCAGAAATGCTGGCATTAATGATTTTTAATTTTTATTTTATTTTATTTTTTGCACGAAGAATGGGATGCATGGATTTAATTTCCTTGTTCTGAAATATTATTTATTTGTTTTTGAATATGCTATAAGCTCTGTAACTTCAATCCCCTGTAGTTTAAAAATAGGATAAACGGAATTTGAGTATAAAAAGTGATAATGGGAATGATTGGAAAGGAAATACACTTGTGAGGATGAGAAGTGGGTAACTTAATGTCAAGATTGTTCACCATCTAATCGCCTGAGATGAATGATAATATTCTCTTCTTTATGTTGTCAGATTGCATAATGTCCTATTTTTACGTTCTTTCATCAACTCGATATATAATGCAATGTTCTGCTGTTGTTTTGAATTATAATGCTCAAGTTTTGTTGTGTTTGTCAAACTTGTTTTGGTTGAAGTAGTTTGTTCATTAAGATTGCATACTCTTATGCATAGAGCAGATGTGTTTTGCTGCCTGCTTTTGAAGTGATTTTGCTTCTCTGTTGTTCATGAACTTTCTAATAACAAATTTGCAGGTTGAGAGCTTTCCCTTTATAGCAAGAAATTAACACACAGTTCCAAGGTTATCCATGCTTACTCTTGGTTGTGTACTTGTTTTTTTGATTTGATATATTTGGCTGCATTTTGCATAAGAATTATTTATTTATGTATTCTTTTTAATCTTTCAGATTAAGATGCTTGAGCAACTTGGCTTGAAAGTGGCTGTGTGCTGGGTATTAACTTCTCATGAAGTATATGAAGAAACTTCTAATGTATATTGCTAACATGATCTGGAATAATGGAATGTGAATCAGCAAAGTTTGCAATCTTCTTGGTCTCAATAGATATCTACTTCCGTTTACCTGGTGGCAGCACAGAGTTCCCAGCATACCACTTGAGGTCTACATAGAGGAAAACAAATAAAAAAGTACATTCTTAACTTGTTATTTATTGATAAATATTATGAACTTGTGTATTTTTAAACACTTGAAACCCTCTATTTTGGCAATAAACCTGAGTTCATAAATCAATGAAAAAAACTAAGCAAATTTTATAATGTAGCCCCACCATGCTGGGATTGTATGACTTGATCACCTTTTAATACTCGTCTCTTTGAGATTTCTCCATTTTTTTTTTCCAACTCTTGAAAGAGCCAATTATTTATTTATTGTCTTTTTAATAGTTTAAGGCTTCTGAATGCCAATATAATTGATTTTGTACATGCTATGGTATGTATTACCTTGATTTCAAAAACACCTGTTCTGTTTGGCAATACAAATAATTATTCAGTGGTGGAAGTTGGTGTGTTGTGGTCACTACTGATTTTTCTGTCTGTCTGCCCTTCCAATGGTACACTGTGGACAATTCAGTTGCCTTACAGAGTGATTGTAAGATCTTTAGTGCAGAAGAATTTTTGGTTAGTTGTTGCTTTGGTTTTCTTTTTGGCTTTCTGAATTGTAATGTTCACAGCGAATGATAAGGGAAAGAATAAATACATATATAGTTGTGGTTGCTAACTTATGGCTTAACTGATTGATGAATATAATCTAGCACAGAATACATTATGTATCTGTATCAAGTTCCTTGAATTAATACCAATTCGTTTGTTTCTTCACGTTATGTTGCAAGGTATCTCCCTTGTCTTTTTTACAATTGATTTACATATATTTGGTTGTTTTGGGGGGGGTTGGTGGTGTGTTGGTGGGGTTGTTGTAGTTGGTGGTGTGCGATTTAATTCTTTGCAGCAAATTGCAGAGGGTTAAGATCTATCAAGAGAGAATGGCAGGAAGAAATATATTTGGTTTGAGTGGAAGGATTGGTACCGCTTACATGAATGTGCAGACCTTTTTTTGGCCATCCGTCAGGCACTCTGTTTCTTACCAGATGCTAGATGGTGCTGCTAATAACTTGAATTTTCTTTTCTTCCTTAAGTTAGTTCTTCTACGCAACATGAGGGATGCTTATTGAAAACTTTGCTTGCCCAAGGAAGAAAAGCCGGAGTCATACGGAGATCTAACATTTTCTGAGTGTTGATGTTTGCCTAAAATAATAAAGAAACTATATAGCTTTATATATATGGCTGCAAGTGGTCAAAAAAGTTCGTTGCTTAAAGATTAATCAATGATAATTGATGGATAAAGTGAATTGAAATAAAAAAAAGTTCTTTGGTTGAGGATAAAAGTAGGAGCACTTCCGGCCTAAAACACACCATCTTAATAGTGTTTATAATGGGGTCGGAAAGAATGGCTTTTCGGTGGTTGAATGCTCGCTCAATTGGGATTTTTTTAAGGAACTTGGAGAATGGCTCCATTAACAACTTTTGTTGAATGAGGTCAAAGGTTCAATAATGTGGCCAGAAGTGCGATTTGTCCATTGTGATTGTATTGGTGAAGGAGTCGCACTCTTCATGTAGGTAAAGGAGGCCGGAAGCCACCACCCTGATAATTCAAAATCGCTGAAACCAATCTAAGGTTTGGTTTTGTATTGCTGTGTAAAATTTTGTCAGGGCTTCACTCAATTAGTCATGTAATCATAAACCAGCAGAAATTCAGCCCAAGGAGTTTCACCAAGTTCCTATGCCTTGACTTTCCCATGCTTTCAATCTCAGCTACAAGTTCCTTCGTCCCTAGTTCCGAATCATTGGAGATTCTCTTGACAGCAATTTATACACTAGAGGAGGGGAGTACTCCTCTGTACACTTTTCCAAAACCTCCATTGCTGATGAGTTGTTCATCTTTTAATGCGTTGGCTGCTTTGTAGAGAATCTTGTAGGGGAACCTTCGAGTACCATATTCTCTTTCTCAGTCTTCACATATTTCTTACAACATAAATAGCTCCACAGATTGCTCTCAGTACCACTACTCCTGATACTACAGGCAAAATAATAATCCACGACCGATTTACATCCGATTAGAGCGAGATGAACAAGGATATTGGAGGGGATGGACGTGAAGAAAGCTTTGAAATATCAAGGTTTTGGGCTTGCCCACTCCTGTGGAAGCTCCATCGCAGAATATAATGATTACCAGAACCCCGATCGGTTGCCGAAGAGAAGCCAACGTACATCAAATCCAACAGAATTTGAGATAGATCGATGAGTTTTGACAAGAGTAGCCTGTTTGGTTTTGGGATCGTGATTGGAGCTAGTGTTACATTGGAATACCGTTTCTTCTCCATTGTAGTCTATCCAAATCTGTATTGGCTCTCCATTATCCAGACCAAAATTTTCCTCGTACCCTTCTTTTTCCGAAAAATAAGCTGCTGAAGCATTTTCATTGGAAATCAGGCTGTTCACATCAATTCCCCCTTGGTTTCCATCTATATCACTAAATTCAGGGGTTTGTACAGTATCAAGCTCACCGCCATGATGTGGTTTGTTGGCAGGCTATTGTTTGAAGTATTGAAGGCTCCCAAATATGCACCTTCATCAGCTTTAATGAATTCTACAGGGGGCGAGATGACTCAAGCTATGCCATACATGCCAAATACAAAGTTTGTGGAAAATGAAACAGAATGAGAGGAAGAAGTGTTGAATTTCATTGGCAGAGGGTAAAAAGCATGACCAATTTGAAAGTCGGAAGTGCTGGATAGCAGCAGTAAACCATTGGGGTGGATCTCCGCCGTGCCATCCATATACAGCTTGGATTCATTGAAGTTAGAGTAGATGAACTGATCTTCATCTTGAGCCGAAGCCAAGGAGGTAAAAAAAACACCGAAACCAATGCACTAGGATTTAAGAGCTGCAGCCATTGAGGAAGATAAGAAGGAAGGCTTTTGCTTTCAAAAGCAGAGAGCTCTTCCCCTGCTTTGTTAATGTCAAATTCTGGAGAACTAAATTTTCATACTGTGGAGAAACATTTTCAGACTCAAATTGAAGGTTATTATCATCTTTCAAAGCGTTTGCAACGAGGAGAAAATTAATCAAATTGAATCTGATAAAGAATAAACTGGACGCAGAAAATAACGTTAATAATTATCAATCTAATATTCCGATGACGAAGTGAAAATGATAATTCAAGCACCCAAGGCTAAGTGGTATTCAAAGAAACGAAATGCATACTTTCAAAGCTTTATCAGGGTGGTTTTCTCTCATTTATATCAATGATCTGCTTGGCCAATCTTGGTTTCTAAAGGTCAATTAACAGATCGTTAAGTCATTCACTTGTTCTGAGCAAAATGTACTTGACAAGTAATCATTATTGAGAATGGATTTGAACTATACATCTTCCAATAAAATAGGCAGGGACGCAAGTCTTCCTGTAAATAAAGTTGAACGACAAGTTGTTTTGAGGAAGACAAAATAATAGCTTGGATCTCTATATCCTGCCATTAGGATGATAGTTAAATTGAAAGGCAAGGCTATTTCTTGATTGTAAGTTATGGCATAACAGCTTATTTTGGGTTCTGATTTTATAGCTTCTAGCGTTTGTGCAAAATTTATTCAAATACAGAAAACCAGATTATCATACAGAACAATCCAATATCACAAGTTTTAAATTGAATACAAGTGGTATCAATCATAGAGATTCTAACAGATACAGTAGATATTTGATACTCTTTGCAAAATCGAGAAGCATCATTTGGGCACCATAATTAGTCCATATCAATTGCTGGTTCAACGGCCTACCATGAGGACTGAATCAGTGGCAGACATGGTGTAAATAGAACTATTTCCTGTCATTGAAGGAAATGATCTCTCACTTTCAGAAGCTTCACTGATTTCTGTGCATAGATCTTCGAGTGGCATGACTTCACCGTCCAAGTACTGCATCACCTGTCTCATGCTAGGCCTGATTGCTGGGTTTGGGTGTGAACAAAACAGGCCGAGTTTCAGAACCAACTCTATTTGCTTCTTCGAATATAGATCTTCCAGATTCGGATCACTAGCATCGCCAATAGCTCCTCTTTTCCAGCAATCAGCGACCCAATCAACCAAACTTACTGTCTCGGGCAATCCTTGTGTCTCGATAGGCCTCCTTCCGCAGGCCACCTCGAGCATAAAAACCCCAAATGCATAAACATCTGTGCTAGTACTTGCTATTCCTGTTCTCATGAGTTCTGGAGCCATGTAACCAAAAGTTCCAACCAACTTAGTAGTCTGCGGAGTGCTGCCATGATCATATAACCTAGCAAGGCCAAAGTCTCCTAACCTTCCATTTAGATCGCTGTCTAAAAGCACATTAGCTGGTTTTATATCTCTATGTAGAACAACTTGTTCCCAGTCTTCGTGCAGGTAAAGGAGGCCAGAACCTACTCCTCTGATAATATGAAACCGTTGAAACCAATTAAGGTTTAGTATTTTACTGCCATACAAAACTTTGTCAAGGCTTCCATTAGGCATATAATCATATACCAACAGAAATTCTCCCTTTCGCCTGCAATAGCCTTGAAGTTTCACCAAGTTTTTATGCCTTAGCCTTCCAATGCTTACAACCTCAGCTATAAATTCCTTCATCCCCTGTTCCGAATCATGGGAGACTCTTTTCACGGCAACTTGTACATTAGAAGGAAGAAGTCCCCTGTAAACCTTCCCGAAGCCTCCTTTTCCGATAACCTCTTTGTCTTTGAAACCTTTGGTTGCTTTGTAGAGATTCTTATATGTGAACCTTTGCGGAGCATATTCTCTTTCCCAGTCTTCATAGACTTCGTCATATTTCTTCTTCCTCAAAAGGTAAACGGCTGCTCCAATTGTTGTCAGCACAATCACTACGGCCACAAGCAAAATTAAAATTATTAGTTTCAGTTGTGATCTCTCTCTTTCTTTTGCGGGCGGTGAAAAAAGGACGGGAAGTCGAGGAAGTGATGAAACGTCAAGGTTTAGTGCTGGCCCACTTTTGTTGAAGCTCCATCCCAGAACATAATGGCTACTTTTAAGGCTGCCAGTTGATGCAGAGAATCCGACATACATAGTCTCCAAAAGGATGCGAGAAAGATCGATGTGTGTTGAAAGGAGAGGTCTGCTTGGTTTTGGGATTTTGATTGGAGCCAGTGTTACATTCAGTAACTTTTCAGCACCTCTGTAATCTATCCAAATCTGTATTGGATCTCCACTCATGAGCTTCAAACTTTTGTTCATCCCTTCTTTATCAGAAAAATAAGTTGCAGGAGCAGATTCAAGAGAGATGAGGCTGTTCACATCGACTCCCACATGGTTATTATCTATATCGCTGAAGTCAAAGTTATTTACAGTATCAAGCTCAATTGCTAAGATGTGTCTTGTAGATTGACCATCGTTTGAAAAGTTGAAGAGTCCCAAATATTCACTGGGAAGAGCCTCTGTTTTACTGAAGTTGATGGTCGGCGAGATGACAAAAGCCATGCCCTGACCACCAAAAGAAAGGAATTCTGGAACAATGGCGAATACAAAATTCGTGGAAAACGAAAGAGTTTGACTTGAAGATGTATTGAATATGAACGGGAACGGACAGAAAGCATGGCCTAATTGCTGCCCACTGCTAGTGTTGGTTAGCTGCAATACACCATTATTGACTGATGCGAATCCATCTCGATGCAGACGTGAATTTTCATCGAAACCATGGTAGATGAACTGATTTGCATCATGACCCAACAACGAGGAGGACGTGGATGCATAGAAAATTAAACAAAAGTAAACTGATCTAAGAGTTGCATCCATTTGAGGAAAGTGAATTCCCTTACGCTGGGGATGCTCCTTCAAAGTCTAGTATCTTTATATTCTTCGCATTTCCTGAATCATGAATAACAATTACAAGTCACACCATTTCAATTCAAAACATGCTTTTTAACTTCGATTTAAAGCTTAAATAAGTAATATATATATAAATGACACGCGGCCCTTCCCTCCCATTCCATCTCAGAATATCTTAGACAGGAAATAATGAGTACTGGAGTCCGGGCGAATTCAAGAAGGCAAACACAAAAGGTTGTCTCCACTAAATAAAAATGAAAAAGGATTCCAGCCAGTTAACAAAGGGATAACCGGAGATAAGGTGGTAACACCGAAAGTTGTCTCAACAAAATTAATAACATAAAGAATTTATTCTAGCCAATTACCGAAGGGGAAGGTTGTTCCTAGTACATAATGGACAACAACCGATGAATCATTACAATTAACAAAGAATTCTTCTTCCTGGTGATAGCCACGTCGAGGTTAGAACAATAACATGTACATTGAATCTTTTACCTCATGTCACCTTCAATGTTTAAATCGTGATTTTAATAGAATAAGTACAACATTGTTTATTCTAGCCAATTAACGTAAGGGCAAATTACTACAATAATAGTTGATTCATTGAAAATTTATTCCTTCATCCCTTGTTTTGAATCGTGGGAGACTCACTTGACTGCAAGTTTTGGTAAATTAGAAGAAGGAAATATGATAAACTACTTGTCTTTGAATCCTTTGGTTGCTTCGTCGATATCCTTGTCGGTGAAGTTTTCAGGACTATATTCTCTTTCCGAGTCTTCACTTTGTATTTCTCCTTCCTTACAACATAAATGGCTAGAACACCCATTGCTGTCAGCGCAGCCACTCCTAATACAGTCAAAATGATAACCAAAGACTGATTTCCTTTTGATTTCGAGGCCCGGGTCGGGGAGAATGTTGGAGGAGGAAGCTTTGAAATATCAAGGTTTTGAGCTGGTCCTGTCCTGTTGAAGCTCCATCCCAAATATATAGCTTATCTCCACCCATTTCAGTTGCTGCAGAGAAGCCAACAAACATGGAATCCAAGAGAATTTCAGAAAGATCGATGGGTTTTGACAAGAGTGGCCGGATTGGTTTTGGGACAGTGATTGGTGCTAGTGTTACATTGAGTAACTTTTCATCTCCATTGTAGTCCATCCAAACCTGTACTGGATCTGCATTACGCATCAAAATGCTTTCATTATACCCATCTTTTTCTGAAAAATAAGTTGTAGAAGCAGATTCATTAGTTATCACGCTGTTCACATCAATTCCCACACGGCTTCCATCGATATCCTTAAATTTATAGGTTTGATCAGTGTCAAACTCAATTGCTAGGATGTGATTTGTAGGCAGGCCATTGTTTGAAGAATTGAAGACTCCCAAATATCCACTTACATCAGCATGACTCAAGTCTAGAGTAGGTGAGATGACAAAAGTCAGACCATGATCATAATAATACATGCCGAATGCAAAGTAGGTGGAAAACAAAAAATTTGAGATGAGGACGTGTTGAATTTGATGGTAAAAAGGTAGAAAGCATGACCTTTTTGTATCTCGGTACCGTTGGTCAGAGCAGCCGACTATTTGGGAGGAGCTTTGCCAAGCCATCCAGATGCAGTTTGTGTTCATTGAAGCCATGGAAGATGAACTGATTTTCATCTTGAGCCAAGGCCAAGGAGATTAAAAATACACTGAAAACAATACAAAAGTAAAATGATTTAGGAGCATCAGCCATTGAGCAAGATAAGAACTAAGAAGGAAAGTAATATGCTTTTCAGAAACACAGAACTCTTCCCCCGCTTATTAATCTGAAACTCCTGAGAAATAAATTTCCCTAACATAAGCTTCACTCTTTCAGACTAAAATGTCAAAAGGAGAATGTTGATCAACTTGAACCTGTCAACAGTGACAAAGGAAACAATTTTTAAAGTACCCATGGAAACTCGCATATCTTTTTTCTTTAATTATCTTCTTCTCTTTCCACACTGACCAGAGACATTAGGACGAGGATGCATATACATTTAATATATATCTGCTGCATTTGCTTTGAATGAGCTAAATATTCAAGATGACATAGAGAACATAGAAATCTGCCAAAAATTTTTGAGGCTTATTATTATTCTTCCCACTAGCTGGATTACCAATAATAAATTTCAGTTCTACATCACACATGAGGAGATTCGATCAAGTCAAGTAGAAATTCCACGCAGAAGGTAATAATATAAGCAATAATCATATCCTTGGCAATAATTGAATGGAAAATTTTTAAATTAGCCACTTTTCATTATTATTTTATTAAAATAATTATTTTCTTATTTTGTTTATTAAACAAACCAAAAAAATAATATTTTGGACAAAATTATCCCATATCCAAACACTTAAAACAAGTTTTTTTCTTTCTTCCTTATTTCTGTCTTTTTGGATTTTGTCAAAAAATTTTTCATAAATTTTTCTACGATCGACATAACCCTGAGAACATTTAAGTTGAAATCAGAAGACATTAAAATTAAAATTATAATCAAAGTGAGTGTTATGGTGTTCTGTAAAAAAAAAAAAAGATTTTGTTTAAAAAATATTATGTAATGTTGTTTGGATGAGTGCTGTTGTATGTATTTATTTTTTTAAATTGTATTATGTATGATTTTATTTTGATAATGTTCAAATTTTATTAGTAGAATTTAAAAATATATTTTTACTAAAAAATTTTAAAAAATAGAGAGGTGTTTTTTTGGACCATTTAAGGTGATTAAAAGTCAATTTCAATCATTATAATAATGGTTAAAAGTGATTTTCAATAATAAAAAATAGTGATTAAACTTAAATTTGAATTATTTAATAAAAGGTGATTGAAAGTGAGATCTTTACTTTCGATCGCTAATATTAATTATCGAAAGTGAGAATTTTCATTTTTGATCATTCTTTTCAAATAATTTTAATTTTAAATTAATTTTTTGTTAATTTTCAACAATTTTTTGATAAAATTTTTTGACAATAATCAACACAAGCATCAATAAAATTAAATTAAAATTAAACAAAATACAAATAACAACATTAAAATATAATTTCATAATATTTCAACATCAATATCATAACTTTCTCCCTTATCTACAAAATGAGAGAAAAGAACAAAAGACAAAATGAATGAGAGAAAAAAGTAGAGTTGAGTTATGTTTTTAACTATCCAATTATTTTTATCCTATTGCATAAATTTTTGGCTTGCTTGATAAATGAATTATGAAAATAACTAATTTAATAAATAAATTAATAAAAAAACTATTTTAGAAAATTTCCCATAATAGAAATATGTATAATAGAACCTGTCGTGGTTATGGGACTTGCCTCACACTGCACTCTTTGTTGGTCTCCTCTCTTCTTAAATAATACCATCTAAGTCAGTAACTGATTTTATTTTTTGAGTGTCTATTTTGATAGAATAATGGCCTTACCTTTCCATGAAATTTCTCACATCTTTCTCTTTACCTCATTTAAAATTCTCTTACTACGCCTTATCCTTTCCTTAGGAATATGATAATAACAGTCCTTTCAGGAGACTTGCCTCAGGGAGTACTGGAGATAGATTGTATGCCTCCTTATTCACACTAAGCCAGGAAATTAAGAGATGAGAAATCCGAAAATATGGGAAAAAACTGAGCTTCTGCATCACATGGTGGAACTGGTAGATACATGTATCAATCAAGTTAATTCCGTTCCAGTTACGCCACTAAGCATGGGTCCTAACGGCTGCCGTTCGAGGATTGAATTACTGGTATACATGTTTTTGACGGAAACAAATAATGCAGTCAATGATAATAACAAGCCATTAATTTCTAGCAAGTAATTAATGAAGAACGAGTTTTTCCAAGCATACAACTTTGAACACAACACCATTAGTATTGTAAAACAAAATTGATAATGAAATTGCTTTGGTACAATACAAAAACTGTTTGTATGAAATCTAATTATAATACATTCTCAATGTTAAGCTATGTCCTGTCAATATACTACTACATTACCAGCAATCTCCAAATGAAAAGGAACCCTGCTTAAAGTGATGGAAAGGATAATTATGCTTAATATTATGTCTTTGTCCATAATCATGGATTCATATTTCATAAAAGAATGGCAATCCGCGCGTACTCTAATGTTCTTGGACAGTCGAATTTGTTTTCTGGCTGTAAAATCATATCTGCCTTTTCGTTAAGGGCATGTCCAATATCTTCTATTTGTTGCGTTACTTGCTTCAATTTCTCATATACCATTGGCATTTCAAGGTTATTTTGGGTTTTGACATTGTAGCTTCTAAATCTGATACAGAACACCTGTTCAGGATTTTCTGTAAAACTATGTGCTAGAATCAATGTATGCGAACGTGTATAACAAGATATATAGCAAACAGAACAACACCATGTCTAGTTTATGTAGAATGGAGGTAGTATCATTTAGAATTCATAGCCTGTTACATAAACAGTAAGTATATTATACTCTTTGCGGTTTGCAGTAGCTACAAACAGTATGTGTACCACATGGTCCATGGCAACACTGTTGGTTCAACGGCCTACTGCAAGGATTGAATCGACGGTGGACCTGGTGTCGGCAGAACTATTATTTCCTGTCAGTGAAGGAAATGAAATTTCACTCTCAGAAGCTTCGTTGGTTGCTGAGAATAGGCCTATTACAACACCTTCAGGTGGTATATCTGGTAATGGGACTTCACCATCCAGATACTGCATCCCCTGCCTCATGTTAGGCCTGGCTGCTGGGTTATGGTGCGAACAAAACAGGCCGAGTTTCAGAACCAACTCCATTTGCTCCTCAGCATAAAGACCGTCAAGTCTTGGATCACTAGATTCGAGAATAGCTCCTCTTTTCCAGTAATCAGTGACCCAATCAACCAAATTTACTGCTTCAGTCAAACCTTGTTGTTCTATAGACCTTCTTCCACAAGCCACTTCAAGCATAAAAACCCCAAATGCGTATACATCTGTGCTGGTACTTGCCTTTCCTGTTCTCATGAGTTCTGGAGCCATATATCCAAAAGTCCCTACCAACTTAGTGGTCTGCAAAGTGCTGCCGTGATCATATAACCTGGCAAGGCCAAAGTCTCCCAACCTTCCGTTTAGATCGTTGTCTAAAAGAACATTAGCTGGTTTTATGTCTCTGTGGAGAACAACTTGTTCCCAATCTTCGTGGAGGTAAGGGAGGCCAGAAGCTACTCCTCTGATAATTCGAAATCGCTGAAACCAATTAAAGTTCGGTTTTGGACTATTGCTATGTAAAATTCTGTCAAGGCTCCCATTAGGCATATAATCGTAGACCAACAGAAATTCTCCCCTCCGCCTGCAATAGCCTCGGAGTTTCACCAAGTTCCTGTGCCTTAGCCTTCCCATGCTTGCAACCTCTGCTACAAACTCCTTCATCCCTTGTTTTGAATCGTGGGAGACTTTTTTGACAGCAATTTGCACATTTGAAGAAAGAACTCCTCTATAAACCTTTCCGAAACCACCTTTTCCAATAACATCTTTGTCTTTGAAACCATTGGTTGCTTTGTAGAGATTCTTGTACGAGAACCTTTGCGGACCATATTCTTTTTCCCAGTCTTCATAGATTTCTTCATATTTCTTCCTCCTCACAATGTAAACGGCTGCACAAAATGTTATCAGAATAACAACTACAGCTGCAATTAAGACAATAATTGTCCGCGGAGGTCCCGCAATTGCTTTTGCGGATGACGGAGAAAGGACGGGAAGAGGAGGAAGATTCGAAATATTAAGGTTTTGTGCTCGTCCATTTTTGCTGAAGCTCCATCCTAGAATACAATGCTCAGTTGGAATTGAGCCGGTCGATGCAGAGAAGCCAACGTACATAGTTTCCAAGAAGATTTGGGAAAGATCGATGCGTGTTGACAAGAGAGGCCTGTTTGGTTTTGAAATTGTGATTGGAGCTAGTGTCACATTGAGTAACTTGTCATCACCCTTGTAGTCTATCCAAATCTGCATTGGATCACCACTTACCAGCTCCAAAGTTTTGTTCATCCCTTCTTTATCGGAAAAATAAGTTGCTGGAGCAGATTCAAGAGAGATCAGGCTGTTCACATCGATTCCCATATGGTTATTATCTATATCATTGAATTCATAGCTTTGTACGGTATCAAGCTCAATCGCCAATATGTGGTTCGTAGACAGGCCAATGTTTGATTCATTGAAGAGTCCCAAATATTGACTCGGAAGAGTTTCTGCCATCGCGAAGTCCATCGACGGGGAGATGACAAAAGCCATGCCGTGGCCGCCCCAAGTACGATATTCTGAAACAATGCCAAATAGAAAACTCGTGGAAAATGAAAGAGACTGAGAAGAGGATGTGTTGAATTTTATGGGGTATGGGTAGAAAGCGTGTCCTGTTTTTTGCCGGCCGGCGGTAACGTTGTTGGTCAGCTGCAATAGACCATTGCCTTGTACTGATGCGAGTCCATCTCGACGAAGTTGTGGATCTTGGTAGAAGCCGTTGTACACGAACTCGTTGTCATCTCGAGCCAAGGCCAACCAAATTAAGGACAAACAGAAAACTGTACAAAAGTGAACTGATCTAAAAGCAGCAGCCATTGATGAAAGTAAATTGCCTACGCTGTTATTATATATTTTCAGATCCATTTGGCTTTCTAAATGACAAGGCCAAATCTTCAACTTCTACTCTTCTTCTACTGTCAAGACATCAAGCATTGGAAGACCAGAGTTCGCTGTTTGAAGATTCAATATTATTGGATATTAACATATGGATCCCTGAGTTTTTGTATTTTTATATTTTATTTTTACCACATAAATTCTTAATTTCTAAAAATGACAAAAATTCTCGTACGGATAGGGTACTAATTACTCGGGACATACATTGAAAACGATTTTATCCTTGAACAAAAAAGAAGAGTGGAGACTGAAATTTATCACATCTATATTTTCGTTTTGGGAACAGATAGCAATAATTCTCTCGCACTTTTTTTATTTTTTATATTAAAATATATTTTAAATTAAAAAGAGAACTAATTTAAATTTATATTATAAAATTAGATTCACTTTCCTATCAATTAAATAAAAAAATATTAAAATAAAAATAAAAATTAATTGATATTAAATAAAATGATCAATTATAATTATTGAGTATTTTGTAATTATTGACCTATTATAAAATAATAAATTATAGATCAAGCTCTTTATAATATTGAAAGTTGGTGATAATGATGAATTATTTTTTTTAAATCCTATTATTTTAAGAGAGAAAATCAAGTTTTTAATTTTATTATATTATTTTGAAAATGATAAATTGGTAAATGGTAATAAATGGTGATGTTGCTTATTATTTAACTATTCTATTATTTAAAGGTTAATGGTTATAAATATATTATTTATTATTATTATTAATTTGAATAAAATTTATAATTGATGTTTGTTTTAAAAATATAAATAATTTTTTTTTTTGTAAATTAAAGATAATTAATACAAATTAAAAAATAAAGACAAAAAAATATTGAAGATAAAATTTAATTTAAAAGAACTTATTGTCAACCTCTTTAAGATATATTCAAAAGAGAAAAATTTGTATCAGTATCTCAATTTCAATTCAAATATGAGTTTGATTCACATTCCATATTCTAAAAAATATTTATCGTTCGAAAAGACAAAAAAATAAAATTTTTATTTAAAGACAAAAAATTTTAATTTTATCCTTAGTTAAATTAAAACGAACATAAATTAAAAATAAAAATTTATTTTTTAAAATAAGATTATTGTCTGTCGCCGTTACCATTTTTACTAATTTTTATTAAAAATAGTTAAAATAATATTTTAACATTAAGTTATACACTTTTGAAGTTCAACATCATTGAAATAAGTTAACTATTTTAATAAAGATTAAAGACTTATTTTAAACAAATAAATAAACTATGACTCTATTTATAAAAACATAAAATTTGCGAATCTAGATGTTATTACCCTCAACTCCTCCTCATCACGAAACTTACTGATAGTAAATGTGAAAATTAAAAACAAAAAATTAGAAGAAATTATTGGAGTCAATGTTGACGAGTCGGGCACTTCAAATAATTAATGGAAAACGAGTTTTTCAACGCGTACGAGTCATGGCAAAGAATATTAGTGGCCGCTCCCTCGTTCAACACGGAAACAGCAAACACTGGTTAAAACTGCAGGTTTCATATGTCAGTTTTCAGAAACCAAATGATTCATGCAAAATGAACCTAAATGATGTTAATTTAATGGGGTTAAATTGACAGTCAGCAAATAGCAATGGAGCAGTGAGTAAGAAAAATAAAGAAATCATAGTGTTACCAGTAATCTCCACATGAACAGGAACCCTGCTTAAAGTGATGGAAGCGATAATTGTCCCTCAATATTATATGTTTGTCCGAGATCATCGATACGTGTTTCATGAAAGTATGGCAATCCGTGCATACTCTAAGGTTCTTGAACACTCGAATTTGTTTTCTGACTGTCAAGCTTATGAGGCCAAAACAAACTGCAAGTCTTTCGCTGTGATATAAAACCATACCCTCTTTTTCTTCAAGGGCATGTCCAATGTCTTCTATTTGCTGCGTTACTTGCTTCAGTTTCTCATGTACTTTTGGCATTTCAGGATGTGATTTATCCCGTGAAAAGAAAGTGTGAATCGTATTGTTTACTTCTATCCAGCTACATCCTGGTTCCTTTGCAACCTCTTTCAGTTTCATCAGCTTCCTTTGTTTATCTGCATCAGCCCATTCCCCTGCTTCAGCATACATATTTGAGAGGGTAACATAAACCGTTGCATCATTTGGATCCAGTTCTAATATTTGCTTGGCTACGAATTCTGCCATTTGAAGGTTATTGTGGCACCTGCAAGCTGCAAGTAAAGGTCTCCATATTGGTGCGGTAGGTTTTATGGGCAAGTTTTTAATGAAATTTAGAGCATTTTCTAGTTTCCCAGCTCTTCCCAGCAAGTCAACCACGCAGCTATAGTGTGTCTCTTCTGGTAGGATACCGTACTCCGTCACCATGGATTCAAATATTTTCAGGCCTTCATGGACTAAGCCAGAGTGGCTACATGCAGAAAGAACTGCTAGAAAACTAGAATTGGTAGGCTTAATTCCTTCCTCAACCATCTTTCCAAACAAGATTATAGCCTTTCCTGGACAATCGTTTTGCGAGTAAGCTTTGATCATTGAATTCCATGATACCACATCTGCTGCTGACATCTGGCTGAAAACCCTCTCTGCTTCTTCCACACTTCCACATTTATTATAAGCTTCTATCAATGAGCTGCCCACGTGCCTGTTCAATTCAAACTTGGATTTCACTATCTGAGAATGTATTTTTTCACAAGTTGAAAGCGATGGCAACAAAGAACACGCTTTCAAAATGGAGGAATAGGTAAACTCATCACATGCTACATCATTCCTAACCATTTCATTATAAGCTTCTATAGCTTCCCCCGCTTTCTCATTGTGAACAAACCGTGCTATTTGAGCATTCCACGATACATTAGATGCTGATTTTCCCATCTCTTTAAGCTGCTTCTTTGCTTCCCATGTTTCTCCAAGTCCTGAGTACATGTCCACAATGGCAGTTCCCACAAAATCGCTTAAAGCCATTCCTCTTTTTATAACTTGAGAATGAAACATGCGAGCCCTATCAGGATTGTTCATGCTTGCACAAGATGCAAGAGCAACAGTAAAAGTGTATTCATTGGGATCGATACCATCCTCTCTCATCGAGCAAACCAGTCTTAAAGCCTTCTTGAAATCCCCATGCTGTTTAAATCCATTAATAATTGCTGTCCATGATATCACATTCTTCTGCACAAGACCCCGAAACAAAGATTCAGCATCCTCCATCATCCCACACTTAATATACATTGTCAAAAGTGCATTACCCACAGCTGTGTTTGATAAATACTGCATCTTCACAATTTGAGCATGAAGTTGTTTTCCTTCTTTAATAGCTGAAAGATGGCCACAAATTGCTAGGATTGTTGAGTATGTGTAATGGTTTGGCTTGATATCCATACTATTGAAGTTCAAGAAGAAACTAAAAGCTTGATCAAACAACCCATTCTTGGCATACCCAGATAGCAAGCAATTACAAGAAGCCCCATCATGACAAGGCATTTGATTAAACAATGTCACTGCACTATCCATATCTCCACATTTAGCATACATGTCAGCTAGGCTAGTACTCACAAACTGATCCGTACCAACTCCAGCCTTTACAATCAAAGCATGGTATCTTATTCCAAGTTCAAGAAGCGCTTCACTGCTACAAAAGCTTAGAACATTAATCACAAAATGCTTATCCAATAAACTTTCTAAAGGATAACAAGTAACTGGCATATTATTACTAAATTCATCACCACTAAAATCATCATCGGAAACATCATTTCTCTTCAAATAATGGTTTTTATTGATACCCTTTTCTTCACCATCCACATATCCATCAAAGTTAAGGCCAGTCGTTGGAATACCAACTCGATTAGCACTTTTATCAAACAGTTTACAATCATAGTTTAACGCATATGGTTCCATAGCCATCGATGTTATTATATGGTTACATTTTTTGAGCTTTCCTTGGTCTTTAACAGGGTAAGGCAAAGGAAATGAAAAGCTGTTGCTCAAATAAAGCTTCGATGGAAAAGCCATGGATGACTACAATGGACTCTGATCAATTTGCAACATATGATCTAAATACGGGTAATTTTTTAGTTTTCAGTTTGGCAAGTTCTAGACCTCTGGTTTTCTTCTGCAAGAATTACATAATTAGATCCCTATGTCATCGTTCCTCCATGAGAGCGGAGAAGAAGAAGAAGATGATGACGGCTTTACAGGGCAACTCTTTAGGCTCGATGTTTGTGCTATATAATTTTAGTCCTTTTCTAAATTTTCTTATATTCTTAACTAAAATTAGTATTTTGGACGAAAATACGTCAGGGATATTTTTGTAAAATAGACACATTTTCGGTTAAAATTGCAAAAGAATTAGTAACTGACGGTAAAATTAGATAATTTTAATAAAAAAAGCTCAAAATCTAATTACATTAGTACGGGACAAAACGGCAACAATTACCGCGAATGAAAGTTACAAAGCGAGTACCGGTGGTCAAAACGACGCATTTGAAATCAATCTCAGGTTCAAGAAGAGACCATGATTTCATCCAAAGCGGAAGACAAACGGCTTCACGTATCATAACAAGATTACTTTCGTTTTATGGACATGCATGGATTAACTCTTTCTGTAACACCACACACCTTTGTCCATATCCCTCGCCTCTTTTCGATATCTTCTCTTTGTTACTTGCAGAATCAAAGAAACTTAACAACACCCAGTTGCAGATATAGCTATGGAGGTCAATACAGTCTTCTTGTATTCTCTCCGCAGGCTTTTACATCACCTTGTAGAATTGTCAAGAAGAAGTGGAGAAACGGTTGTACCCTTTTGAGGGCAAGTCGCAGAGAGTCTCCTTATGAGGTTTTGGGCGTGGCTCCTTCTGCAACTGCTGATGAAATCAAAAGGGCTTATCGGAAACTTGCTTTGAAGTATCACCCTGATGTCAATAAAGAGGTATTTTGTAAATAAAGCTCTTGATTTTATTTTTTATGTTTAACTTTTATTTGTTTTGTTTTCATTGTTGGTTAATCAATTTCCAAATTGAGAAATTTTGGGTAGTTATATCCGACTTTAGAAAATTTGAATTTTTTAGTGGTTAAGCACTCAACTTAATGTAATTTATGTGTTTCTTTGCTTAGCTTGATAAATCTTAGTGGGGTTTAGATCAAAATTAGAGAAAAGAAAATAATGCGTTTTTTATTTTAGGTGAAAATGGGGCTTTATTGCTAACTCATGCTGGATTTCAAAGAAATTGAATTTGAGATTTAGAAGAAGGTTTAGTCATGAGGGGCAAACTGGCAATTGTACTTTTTGGTGGATCCACAAACTTTGTTGAGATTGTATACCGTGCAATGAGCAAAAACCTATTTAAGTTTTTCTGGTTCTATGAAAGGCATTGATTTTTAGGAGAAAATAAAGAATTTAACACAGTATCCTGATATTCAATTTATATGTACCACCACAGCAACTGTGGTCGTTAAATGAAGGGTTGACTTTTATAGTTTTAGATGCAAAAATTGGTCTACAGATTGAATGTGTCTGATACTCAAGTGAGATTCTGGTGCTTTAGGGCTTAAATTCCCCAATTTAAATCTGTGTTTTCTTTTTCCATTTTATAGAGTGGTCACTAGTCTTGTGTAGATAACTTGTGTCTTTCAAAATTTTTGGCATACAGGCAAATGCAAAGGAGAAATTTATGAAGATTAAACATGCATACAATACATTGCTGAATTCTGAATCTCGAAGGAAATATGACTCTGGAAATGGCACATCTGACTTTTCCTACTATACTTCTCAAGACTTTGGAAGCCAAAATGCCCAAGATGAAGAATTCTATGGATTTGGTAAAAACTTATATGCCTATCAAATCTGGTTTACTCTTATCTGCCTACTAGTTTTAACAAGTTTGCAGTCACTCTACTTCAATGTTCACCCGTATTTTAGTGCATGTTAGCCTGGCAGTACTCTCTGTGCACAATAATGACATTCTGTCAATGAGATGACAATTATGAGGACATACTGAGATTCTGTTGAGATCTTACATTGGAGGAGATCACTTTTGCCAGTGGATCTCAAATTTCTTCCAATCATCCTACTGGTTCTACTTTTTGGCAGAATGTTATTAAAACTATATCTAGATTGATTAAATGATTTGTCCTCTAGCTTGGATAATTCTATAATATACCAAAGATCCCAAAAGGGAAAGATGAAAATAATTTGATTAGGAAATCCTTCTGCTATGTTTGTCACATGGAATAATCAGTGGTATTAGTAACATGGATTGGATTGCCTTGTCATAGCCCTTTCCATGGTTACTTGGATCCTCCAAATTGTCTTTCCTGAACTTCATGGGTGAATAACCCTCCTACTGCTCAAGAAATAGATTTTTTTGACCTTATTGTGCCATCTTTATAGTATTTAGGTTTATTTATGTATTTTCTTATACTTGAACCAATTTATGCTGCAGGTAATTTTTTGAGGGATGTTCAAATAACAATAGGTAGATTTGTCCTCCCTTCGAAACATCTGAATGATCATAATTTTACCATGCATTATTTGTAAATCTTGTGGTGCATCAGTTCTCTTACTCTTCACATTGCAACTAGGATATATGTCTTTATATTAAGTTTAAATTTGGTCTTGCAGAGGACTTCTTTAGAGATCTTCAAGAAGAATTTCAGAATTGGGAAGCAAGCATTTCTTCACAAGAAAAGCCAAAGAGTCTATGGGAAGAATTGGCGGTATGGCATTTTTGTCTTTTGGCATAATTCAGTAAACTTGTTGAAACATAACCATGAAGTAAATGAATGTACATTGAAACTTGTGTAACTCTGCAATGGACTGGCACAAGAAACAGTTTATCTTACTGTGGGAAGTTCACCTTAGCAGGAAATTGGAGAAGAATTTGTGGAGTTCCTAGAAAAAGAACTCAACATAACTGATCCAGAAACTGAAGCGACAATGGGTGGCAAAGAGCGTGGAAAAAGCAATCCTTTTAAGAGTTCTACAACAGACAGAACAGAAAACGGCATGCAAAATGAAGCTGGCAAGGGTAGCAGCATTGAGGAGAACATTGATGACATAGAAGCTACTCTTGCAAAGTTGAAGAAGGAATTGGGTTTGTAGATAGTAAATGTAACTTGTATTGATTATTATTTTGTGATATTGTATTGATCATTATTTTGTGATATTGATGACGAGGCCATGTTTTTGCCATGCTTTCCAATCCATACTCATCTCAAAGATTTTAGATGGAAGGCAACTTCTTGTTAGTATTGCTTAGAACTAATGGAAGTAATTGTAATAATCCGAAAGAAATGTGGCTTTCGTCACTTATACAACATTCTTTTTGTTTAGTTAGCAGCTGTATCCAACAGAAAGCTTGTAAATATGCTGCGGTGCTGCTGGGCAATATTTATCTGCAACGAGAAACAATTTATTCTTTAAGGCTTTAAGGGCATCTTCATGAATATCATCTCTGGTATTAAACTGTATTTTTGGGATTGAAGGATTGTAACTTTGAAATTAGTGTAATTGTGAAAAATGAAAATGAAATCAGTAGATGTTATACTATGAGACGGAAGGGAAAGAAATCAGTAGATGTTATACTTTGAGATGGAAGGGAAAGATTAGCTTACAGCTGTTGTACCTCATATTCTTTAATAGATAATTTAAATCAGTAGATATTATACTATGAGATGGAAGGGAAAGATTAGCCCACAGCTGTTTTAGCTCATATTCTTTAATAGATAATTTAAAATGATAATGTAAAATTTAAAATAATTAATTAAAAAAATGTTGGTTAATTAGAGAAAATAAAATTGATGCTGAAAAATCAGACTGCGAAATGAGAAGTGCCAGTTGTGGAAATTTGAAAAATCAGGTGTCGTTCATTTCCTGCGACGATACAGAAGAACGAAATGAAGTGCAGATTAAGTCGAAAATACCAAAAAGGAATATCCAAAAAAGAAAGAGTCAAGGATCTTAAAATTCAGGCCACAATAATGCCAATGGGTACACAATTATGCAAAAAATTGCACTGGTTTTGTAGAGGCAAATGCCATAAAGAAACACATCATGCATTAAAAAGAAGACATTAGTGCAATATCCAGCATCACTCTCATTGCTATACCAAGCCACGGCCAAACTCAAGTACAAAGCCAATTTAGTTGAAATGAAAGAAAGCCTCTCCCATTCAATAATGTAACGTCTACGCATCTCATGGGTTTTGCATAGCTCTTAACTTTTTCTGAAAACCTAATCATCTGACTGTACTAAGCAAAACTATGAACTCTAAGTGCATTTCAATATCTTTCACCAAATCGGAAGAATAATGCCCCCGTCCCTGTGTTATGATCAACGGCATACTCAGCTCGCACTAGACCTAGCTTGATACCAGCACCATAAGATGAACCATGACCCATTCGCCTATAGACCTCTGTTGGGTTTCCCTTGACATCCTTTGAACTTCCTAGATCATTCCCATGCTCTGCAAATGCATACACGTGTGTATTTTTCACGGGTATACGAATCTCAGCTCCAAGCTGCAGGTGACATGTAGGAGTTAGACATATATCCATGTTTGAAAAGTACAAGCAAAATCCTATGCTCAATCTATGAATGAGTAAATCATGTAATGACTTATGTTTTGAATGGCACCTCCTCTCATGAAATATATGACAGAAATAACCATAAAAGCGTCCAACCAAAAACAATAATTGGCACCAGCAATTCTCACCTCAAGAATGTTTCTGGCTGCACCCAACTCGCCCATGTTGTAACCCCTAACAGAATAGGGACCCCCAAGTGTAAAAGCATCATAACTTGGAAGGTCTCCCACACAACCTCCATAGTGGCCATGGAGTACTAGAACAGGCGGTGGTGGTTTATTAGAACCTTCTTCAATTGGCTTCAACTGGATAAATCGTGTCAATGTCAACTGATGGCGGTTAAAGAATGGAAACTTGCTGCCAATACCAAGGCCTTGGTCCACCTACAATTGGTAAATAGAATAAGCGTTGTTAGCTGGTAAATTTTCATGTTACAGATGAAGGGTATGCACACAAATAACAGCAAAGATTATTATATTTGGTAGGGTGCAGGAAGAAATACTAGTTTGAATTGGCAACCCAATTTCAATACATCAACAGCTCTCAGAGGTTTAAGATGTTTTAAGTTCTTCAAATGTATAATATCCATTAAAACATCAAAGTGGCTGAGACCTACATAAAACAATGTGCTTGGTTTATATGAAATTATTGTTAATTGAAAAAAGCATGTATTAAAAGCCTGTCCAGTTCACAAATATATATGACTATGCAGAGTATACATAACTAAACTTCAGCGTTTAACTTGTTTAAAAATGCATGTAGTCTTTGATTATAAAAAATCAGCATCCATTATACAGAGATTAGGTTCGTATTATAAACAACCAAAATGCCAAGACTAAGGGTATGTTCAAGATTACTTTGCTTCTACTAAACTTTGAAAGCATAATAGTAAGTGTTTGGTAAGCACCAATTTTTGGTGGTCATTTTTCAACTTATATTTGATATATGATATTTCTATCTCATAACAGTTGTAGCTTAAAAGCGACAACACCTCAATCCCAAACACACCCCAAGTTCCTTCGTCAAGGAAATTTCTTTTACTTATTCAGAGCCTTCCAAGACCAGAGCATGAGTATGTAAGGAGCATTAAAGTTATATCAATAATGAGGATCAAATTATGAGAAATATGAACTTACTTGGAATACATTCCTCTCACCAACTATAGCTCCATTTACAAACTTGGTGTTGTCACGTGTGATGTTTGCCTGTAAAAATGCCATTCGGTCAATGCCAGTACCACTAAGGCTGGTTGGAGGCCCATCTGCACTAATTCCTCCACTTGGCAATACTCTTTGACCGTTTGGAGTGATGTGACTGCTTTCATCACGTGTTGTTATCTCTTCCATCACAAGACCATAAGTGAATTTACTTTGACGGGTGAAATTCTGTTCAGCACATATCAACCAGAATAGAAATAGAAACCAGTCAAATCTACCACACAAAACAAGGGGCTCAAATAACAATGCTACAAATTGGTGGACAACTGGATAATACCTCTGTGATATTAGCCTTCAAGCCAGCTCGATCAACCCATATCGGAGGGACTTCATCCACTCCTGGGCCACCAGTGAAGACTGGACTCAGTTTTCGACTGTTAAAGCAACTCGCACGAAAGGTACGGTTACGAGGATTATATACACCATCCAAATATGGATGCACATACTCAAGTTTAAAAGCAAGATCATCCTGAAGACAAGATTGCCAGTGTTATTTTATGCCATGATAAGTCAATATTCTTGTAATAAAATAGACGAACCAACAAGAATACTTTGAGAAAAGTTACCTGAGGATTTAAGAAGTTGCTGGTGGTTACCGAACCGAGAATAGATCTATTGAGCCCATTGAGATTCCGGTGTTCAAAAGAAACAGTTCCACCAGGCTGAAGAGAAGCCTGAGTAGATAACATAAATAAAAAAAAAATTCACAATTTTGTCATAGATGCTTTGATTCCCTAATTATTAAACTCACACAAATTATGGATAAATAATTTGATATACTTACAAATGTAGGCCGTCCACCACGTCCAGGAACAAGACTCCACTCAGCACTGACTTCAGCTGATTTTTGATCAAGTTCCTTAAGCTTGATCTCAACAACGATTCCTCCTTCAATCTTCTCATCAGGGCGTGGATTCACCTCAATATTTGAAAACAAAGCCAGCGAGTTTATGTTTCTCAGAGCTTGTTTCCCAGCTTCAATGTTAAAAACATTGCCTTGTCGAAGCTGTAAATACAAATTAAAAATAAACACACCGAACACAACAATAATAAATCACCCTATTAACCATTTGGAACCATACACATATATATCTGTTCACAATAAATTGCAATTCAAATAATGGAAGCAGGCAAATATAATAATAACTAACAAACCCATAACTTTGAAACAAGAAACAGATACGAAGAATCAGTTATCAATGCAAGTCTAAAACTAAAAATATGAATTAACAAAAAACTCCACCAGAAGCATGAACTTAAGAATTTGAATCAGCAAGCACCGATCATCAATCGGTCATAATCAAATAGATCATTCTCTGCTATTTCATAGACTACAGGTATGTCATTCCATGTCACTGCTGTCCAACAGTTGAAGAAACTCTTTATCATTTGAAATAATGTAAAATTCCACCTACTTTCAATTATCCAATGATGAAACTCTAACATCAACCATGTATATTAACAAATCTATTTTAACCATACCAATAGATGGAACAAAAAACCGAGCAAACGGATTTACACTTCACCTGTTTTGGCAACTCCCTCTTCACAACAGCCAATTGTGTGTTTCCTTCCACGACATTTCCAAGCTTATCCTGAAACTGTACCACCAACTGGGTAATATCACCTTCCACTACCTCACAAACGACCTCCTTCGTATTCAAATTCCCGAAATTCACCACTTGTGCACACGCATACCCCTCATCATGGTACCATTTCTGCACCCTGTCCCTTATCTTCTGCAGCAACCTGGCACTCACCTTCCCATGATCCCTCAACATCTGTAAAATCTCTGCATTCACTGAGGGCGACAACAAACACGGCCTAGCCTTCTCAATCCTCCGCTTATAATCCTTCTCTTGGCTCCTATAATACTCCAACTTCTCTTTTTCCGTCATGTCCGGATCCATTTCCATCGGTTTGGATTGCGGCAGCAATCCCACATTGATGCACCTAATCCTGTCAGCCGACTGCCAAGTGCTTTCAAGAAACGAAATTTTCAACGCCAAGGTCCCGTCCGGGTTTGTTTTGCCTTCCATGTCGACTTTCTCAAACATCCCACAAGTGGCTAACGATTCGAGCTCTTTTAGAAGCTGGGTTTTAGTGTAAACACCTCCAGGACGCAGAGAAACCATCTCAAAGAAGGAATCTTCGGTGCCAACGGTGACGCCCCGTCTCCGATCGAAGAACAAAATCTCCGAAAGTTTGTACCTTTTGAATCCGCTCAGTTTGTTCAGCTGGAACAACATGTTCACCGGAAGCCCGTGAGCGTCCCACTCCTGGGACTCATTACTGTCATCTGCAATTGCTGATTCTTGCCAAATTAACTTTCTCCAAAATCCACCATCGCCGCTTCCGCCGCCGTTATCTCCACCGCCACCTCCAAAACCACCACCATCGCCAGCACCTCCACCGCCTCCGCCTCCAGGAATGGGGGTGAAGCGGAGAAAGAACGTAGCGCCAACCGCGGAGGCGACGGCGAGAGGTTTAGAGAGCGATTTGAGGATATTCTTATTACGTTTACTAGGGTTTTGCGGGGAAGGGAGAGACGGACAGAGATTGCATTGTATGTTAGTAGCGCGTGGGGCAGCAGAAGAGGAGGAGCGTGTGGTGGCAGTGGCGGAAGATAATTTGCGGCGAGAGAATGTGGGCGTTGTGGCGGCGAGGAGGTGGGTGGGAGCGGCGAAGGAAGACATGGTGTTGCTTGCCTTCGGAAGCAGAGAGGATAAGTGGTACAACTGTTGAAGAAGAAAAAGGAAAGAAATTTGGGGGTTTTGGTTTGGGTTGGACAGAGCCGAGAGGTTTAAGAAATGGCTCGAACCTATAGGCCGTCAAGGCTTTAGCCAACGTCGAGCCATGGTGCACCTGTTGGTTTTGTTTCCTAAAAACGACGGTTGGTTTCGGGCGAGACTTACAATGTGGTTTATAATTTTCAAAATGGTGGGATAATCAAGTCATTATTATAACAATTATTAAATGATGTAATTCTACAAAATTAATTTTTAAGTTTAATTTAATTTAAAATGAATTTGTTTTCAAATAAGGAATCTACTATCGTTTTAATGACCAACAAAAGTTTGGGCTAAGCTTAGATCTTAATGATGCAATGCGAAGTTAGGGCATCTTTTCCGACACAGTTCTACCAATGTGGTTCCAGTTGTCGTTATCGATTACGTTTATTCGGTGCTCTGCTGTTAGATCGTTCGGGTTTATCTTCAGGTATTATGCAATTTATGCGTACATCTTCTGGAGTGAATGCCTTGGTAGGAAGAATGCATACCTGCGCCATATGTGATCTGAAGGAGAAAATGGTGGTACAATGAGCTTAAGATTTCCGACACTTGGCTTCCCTTGCCTCTTGTTTAAAGCCTCAAAAACAGCCCATCGGCTGTTTTCCCGCACTCGAACGACATCCGCCGAGAAATTGCTGGTGACCCAGGAGAAGATTTTGTTTCATTGGACTAAGATATCTTCAGTTTCAATGGTAAACCATCGAGCGCAGTTGGTTTGAGCCTTATCACTCAGTTACGGCAACAAAATGGGTCAATGCAAAACCATTACTTTCTCAACAAAATTATAGCATTTTGTGCAAAATCAGTTTCGCATGATGTAGGAGTTCAGGTCCGTTCATTCGTTGTCAAAAGTTGTTTTACTTCAAATCCCTATGTATGACTGCTCTTGTTGATATGTATGTTAAATTCAGCGAAATTTTAAGCTCTCAGATATTGTTGATGAGATGACTCAAAGAAATGGAGTCACTCGGAGTTCTTTGATTTCTGGTTATTTACATGTCGGATGCCCTGAAACTGCAGTTGGATTGTCTGTAAATATGCTTAAAGAGGGAAAAGGATTGACAGCCTTTAGTGTTTTGGCTATTTTGGTGGGTTGTTCACAATCAGAAGATGAATAGATTGGTGCTCAGGTTCATGGTCTAAGTTTGAAAACTGGGGATTTGTAATAATGTCGTTGTTGAGACAGGATTGATTGACATGTACTCAAAATGTTGCAATGTTGAGTGCTCAAAGCGTGCTTTTGCGCAAGAAAAAAAATGCTATTACTTGGGATTTCCATGGTTGCGAGGTATGCACAAAATGAACAAACTAATGAAGCGGTGATTTTATCTAGAGAAATGCTTCATTTGGGTTTGAGATCTAATTATGTAATATGTAGCTTATAACAGTTTGCCGAGTTCATTTGCTAGTGTGGAACATTTGGATTGTTGCAAGCAAGTTCATTGCCAGTTAATTCATGACGGCTTTCTGTCTAATGTATGCATAGCTGTCACCCTTGCAACCATTTATTTGAAAGGTGATTGTTGGTTGGAGGATTTTCAGAAGGTATGCTCATGCGTTACAACAAATCTCGTGGATTGCAGTCATTGTTGGTTTCTGTAATTTAGGGTGTGGTGAAAAACCCCTCAACTGCTCCTCTGAAATGGGACAGGCAGGGAATGATATGGACTATTTTATGCTTACAAACATAGTAGGAGCTATAGGAGTGATTTCAGCTCTCAGAGGGGAAGCAAATACATGAATCATCTTTAAAACAGGGTATGTTTCAGATGTCGTTGTTCAAAACAGGCTTGTCTTATATGTAAACTAGATATGGTGCTATCAATGATTCTAAGAAGTTGTTCTCATAAGTAGATGAACATGATATGTTCTCATGGAATTCACTATTTTCAGGGTGTGCACCTCATGTGTATGGTAAGGAGGCTGTGGAGTTGTTTGAACAAATGCAAACAACTGAGATCAAACCAGATGGTACCATATTCCTTGCTGTGTTATCTGCTTGTAGCCATGCTGGATTTATTGGTAAGGGACATGAGTATTTCTATCTGATAAATAATGATGCTTCACTTGAACCCCCCCGGAGGAGAGCTTTATGCTGCTGTTGTAGATCTCTTTGGTAGAGCTGGCTATCTTAATGAAACACAGTCCTCTGTTAACAGCATGCCCGTAGATCCAGGATCATTAGTCTACAAGACTCTGTTCAGTGCTTGTCTAGTTCATGGAAGCAGAGAAATAGTTATGCGATCTGCAAACAGACTTTTAGAGCTGTGGCCTAATGATCCTGCTACTTATATGCTGCTCTCAAATGTGTCAAAAGACAAGCAGGTTATTGGGATAATGTAGTATGAATATGCGCGCTGATGTGTGATAGAGGAATGAGGAAGAAGCCTGGTTGCAGTTGGGTTTGATTTAATAACGAGGAGATGGTTTCTTTTTTCTGCAATATATAACAGTTAGTCAGTTGAACACCTACTATCTGTGAAGTGGCTGCTGCTCCAGGACTCTCTGTCCCAAGTGCTGGCATGAAAGAGAAATTTTAGAAACTGATCTTACTTGGTGCTGGGTTCATTAGGCAATTTGGAATATAGAAAAATATTTAAATCACTTGACATCATCTCCACTGACTTGAAATTATGAATACATGAAAAATAGTAAAAGTCTAAGTTACAATTGCAGATTGGGAGAAGTTAATACCAATTCCAGAGGATGCATCACCTAGTCATAATTTGCTTAAATAGCTGAGTTGCTTCTGATAGGAATCTGGCACTTGGGATTTTTGGCGTGTTTGGTATGAATTTCGAAATGAAAATACTTTGCTTGGAGTCAAGATGTTGGCTTACGATCCTTAACTGTGTTTGTAGGAGCAATTTTGATGTTAGATGATGGATGAAGTCATGTTTACAACTTCTAATTACCTATTGTTAAGATCCTAGAAATGTGAAGGAAATTCCCCAGATGGCGCTCTTACACTGGATGCGTTATGTGACAAACAGAATATTCTTTTGAGAACTGCATTTTGATGTGATGTTTTACTGATAATGAATCTAACTGCTAGAATTAGTTACAAAAGTTCTGGAGTTCGGCCTTTACTATAATAGTACTAGAGTAGTGTATAACTTCGGATGCTCAAGTGCCTATTAATGTTCACTTTCCATGGCATTATGTTGAATTTTAGTTTCTATATTTTCTTTTCTTTTTAGCTCATTATTAAAGAATTCTTCATCCTTGGCAGAAATTGGATTCTGACGCCTGCAAGTGCCATTTTTTGTTTTCTTTGTATCAGTAAAATTTAGTAACGACACACAAATTCCCACTCAAAAGGATTGCCTTATCTGATTTCTTCAAACTTTCTTATGATGGTAATTGAAGCATTGTGAGCTCTGTGCATTCTGATCAGCTCCTGTGTTTTTAATGAAATTCCGCTTGATTTTGGTTTCCCTCTGTTGGGCATCTTTCTTCTTTGTCTTGAGAGCAGTAGAACCAAAAATATTAAAAATGTTCTGGTCAAACGGGCTAATCTCAACGACGGAGGAATTTTCAATCACAGGGCAAGAGCTAAAGAAGAGGAGAAATGGATGACAGAGACCTAGTCAAATTAGTATTTTAGGGAAAAAAAAAAATCTTCTTTGTGACTTGCAAATGGCAAGCAATTTATATTAGCCAAATTCTGTTGCCATGTGTAGAACTTGAGCCCACAAGCATCCATGCATCGTGTCGGATGACATGTGGCAATTGTCATTGTCCATGAGAGAACCCCGGAAACTAATTATGCACGTCCATTTTTCTTAAATTTCCCTCTCTTTGCTAACTGGAGAGATCTCTCAAGCAACAGCAATGAAATCCCCTCAATATTCCAGATTTGGAACAAATGCTCAACTTGATGGCCTGCAAAAATATGGCGACAATCCTAGAAGTCCTACCAACCCAACTATTGAACAGCTTCTGGCAGGTAATTCCACAATTAATAAGTCAACAACAATACATTGAGTCCAACGAGAATCCTGAAATATGTTTATGTTCATAATACCACTACATTATCATCGTTATATTCAGCCGTTCAGAGTTAAGATGGAGGCAGAATCACATCAATCATTTTGGTTTATGCAGAATGTGTATTTCTAACTTAGAATGTATGAAAATCTTATGCATCGACCATGTCCATTGATTTTATTCTAACGAGACTTATGTCTGTACAGTTGAAGATTCAAGGTGGTCACCTCACTCCTCGCCAACACTCCGGCGAGACCATGACCCGGAAGAAGATCACAGCACCCACAAGAAATCAGTTCTTACCAAAGTTAGGGAGAAGGCAAGAAAATTGCGCCACAGTCTAAGCACAAAGAAGAGGCACGGTGAGGAAGATAATACCACACCCTCTTGGGGTGTTACCTTGGAAGATGATGAAGAGGAAGAGGAAGATGCTGAGTATCTTGGAGCTCCAAGTACAATATTTGAAGCCTTATTATGCTTGTTACAGAACAGATTTGATTTTGCTATTCAAAGATAGATATGATTTAGCAAAGGGGCATTTGGCATTCACAACTTTATTTTGCCTTGTGGGAAGCAAGGCAACCAGATCTGCCTGCAACATCTCTAGCATTGTTTACACATAAAACCAAATTATTTTGAGGGATTGTGGATCTTATGATCAAGATTTTGAAAAATGAAAAAATTTTCTCAAATACTGTTCAAAAATAAATAAATGTGTAATTTGGTAACTCCTCTTAATTGTCTAATTCTATTTTCAGTGTATGAATCGGAGCTGGCACCTGAGGGGTATAGGGAGAAAGCGAGGCAGCAGCCCAGAACAATTCCTGTGATATCTGAGAAGCATGTTTTGGCAAGCAGTGTTAACTGTGGTGTTGGACAAGAAAATGAGAATCCTCGTGTTCCTACACCAAACAAGACGCTAACTGAGACAGTAACTGAGACACTGTCCCCAGCATATGCCACTGTATCCGATGCAACACAGGCAATTGCTTCGAAGATTCAAGGCCTCACTGTTTCATCCCCAGCTGCTCCAGAAACTGACAATCATGCAACCCCGGATACTAACAAGCAACCTTATCTAGCACCAGTCAAATTAACTACTCAAAAAACTGACAAATTAACTACTCAAAAAACTGACAAGCAGACTAGTCCGACCGGGCAAGTATGGGATAAAGGTGTTTCAGTGAAGGAGTATATAATGAACAAGTTTGAGCCAGGGGAAGATGAAAGAGCACTCTCTAAAGTGATAACCGATGCAATGAGTCCTAGGAAAAGTCCCTGGGAAGGAGGCGTTGTGGACAAGATGAAGGACGCAGTAACTTCTTTCCTTTGGTACGAGGAGCCTTCCCAATCTTCAACGACGCAATCCCCTACAAACGCATCAACAAGCATTCCTGCCTCTACCAATGCTCATGAAAGTAAGCTACTTACCGCTTCTGAGCTCTACACTTTGATTCAAGTACTTGGTATTTACCGTTGAAGCTTACTTAATTCTTATTATGGATCAATTACCTAATTCTGGGTTATTCACTGTTGCAGTTGTTCAAGAAGAAAATAATGGAAAAGTACTCCAACCCAACTGAAAGAGGAATGCAGCTTGCTGGACTAGGAAATTATTTTCTGGATCCGATTGTACTAGTTCTATGTATCAATAACTAGTTTAGAAAGGCCATTTCAACTACATTGCATTACTTTGAATGCCATGCCAACCCCATTTCTGTCATCAATAATCTGCTTCTGCTGCTCTTTCAGTTTCAAATTTTGTAAATCAATCAGACAAATGTACCATGTCTGCTTTTATAAATGAATCTTTATTGCTAATCTGATTTTACATATGCGGAGGATTGGTAATGAATGACTTCCAACATAATGTTCTTCAGAATATTCACCATCACCTATCTAACCATAAATTCAGTGAAGAACTTATAATGAAGGAATGGGAACAAATTTCTAAGTCTTGATTAAAACACGTAGTCTTTAAAGCAAGAAGAGAAGAAAACCATTTCACCAATCTTCATCTCAATGAAATTGCCAAAGTTCATGCACCCAATGGTGTATTAGAGCTCATAAATATTTCTCGAAGCAAAAATTTTGCCGTGCAATATTTCGGCTCCCTCCAAAGATCCCATCTAATTCACAGAGGCTACGATATGCCAATACTCTGAGCTTGAATTCTACAAGTAAAATATTGCGATTGAGTTGAATACTAAAGAAAGCTCTGAATTTGGAAGCAATGCCAGCGACAGCTGATTGCGTTTCGGACAATGAATGGAAAACTAGTGCAGGTGTCGACGGACAGGTAACGCGTAGCAATTCAGAAAAACGACATGTCGTATTTTTCCAGACAATCTTATTAACGTCAGGTCGATACTCTTGCTTCTTTATAATGAACGATTATACTGTGTCATTTGCTCATTCCATTTTACTCAACGCTAGGATTGAATTAATTTTTCATTTTAAATTGCTGGAAACATATATGAGAATGGTTTGGCGGAATCTTTAATTTACTACAAACAAGTTGCCGTTTGTCAAACTTCTACCAATTCCTTGCATATCAAGCAGAGATTCCTTTCTCTAGAGCAAACTCTGAATCAAGAATGGTTGATGTCGTGATAGTAAAGAACAGTCCAACATGTTTTGTATCAGCACCGCGGTGGGATTTCCTTTCTGCTTCTCTTAACTGCTGACTGCAAATTTCTAAAAGTTGAATCAAAGTTTGACGCAGACAGGTACAAGCTCTGGGTCCGTGTAGAGGTAAGTTTACTTGCATTTTTGTGTTGCCTACGTCCCATAAATGATGAGAGCTAGCTCGATTGCTCACTCTCAGTTCTGCGTTATTACTTGTATGGTTGACCTTCTTCTTGTCATTTATCAACTCTTGGCATCATTCAGTTACTAAAAGAAATCATTGCAAATTGTTTTTCTCAGGTTAGGTGAAGTATCATATGCTTACTATGCAAGATTGGCAGTTTTCTATTTCTGCATCTCTATGAAATCTTGAATCTTCAGTGCCCATTGAAAAGCAACAGCTGAGCTGATAAATGCTCTTACAAAGAAATAATACGAAATAAAGAAAGAAAACTAACACCTTCAGTTTCTTTTCGAGCTATTGTGGATGGTCTCTAAATTATTATAAATTGGCACAATGCTCTTCTATAATTATTAGTGTTGAATGGATATAAATTAGTGGTCAATGTAGATATTAAAACTGTTTATGATAGACCATACCATGAAATCTTCCTTGAGATTCTACATGTCAAACTCATCTTATTGTACATTCAATGTATCATCTTATTGAAAAATTTCATGGCAAATATATGCCGAGGGGGAGTAAGAAGGTATCTCATCGTTTGCTATGCCATTTACTAAGCCAGGAAAGCAGTGAATCTTTATTTACACCTTGTCTATGTTTGCAGAACATGATAAAGAAGCAGTTTTATTAGTACATGAGTGAATAGAAGAATCAGACTTAGACATTTGATTTGGAAAAATGAAGAGGTCATTTTCCTGGTCACAAGTTGGAAAGAGTCAACTTGATTAACAACTCTCTTTTTTAAAATACCTCTTAGAGTATCTTCAGAATAGAAAATTTAACTGCTCAAAGGTATCAGATTAGTAAAGAAGCAGAACCTCTCACTTGCCAAATCAAAATTACTTCCTCTTTTTCAAAATGGCTCCAGCTCTTAAATCATGCTATTTCTGAATGATTTCAATATATCCGTGATTTGCATGTCCTTGGCTCAAAACGAAAACCAGTTTATCTATAATGGATTCCTTGAAGCCAAGCTCCACCTAGATGGAATTGCAGATATCCACCCCAATGGTCTATTGTAGCCTAACACAACCAAGCGACAAAAAAGCCATGCTTTCTACCTTTCCCAATCAAATTCAATACATCTTCCCCTCAATCTCTTTCGTTTTCCACGCACTTTGTATTTGCCATGGTTCCAGAGTAGCTTAATCTTAGTGGACATGGCATCGCTTTTGTCATCTCACCATCCATGGACTTCGCTAAAGCTGTTGCAAGTCAATATTTGGGGCTCTTTAATATGTTAAACGATGGCCTGTCTAAAAGCCACCTCTTGGCAGTAGAGCTCGATACTGTACAGAGTCCTGAATTTAGTGATATAAATGACAACCAAGGTGGGATTGACGTGAATAGCCTGACGTCCACAGAATCCGCTGCAGCAGCTTATTTTTCATATAGAGAGGGGAAGAATGAAAGCTTAGAGCTCTCCAGTGGAGATCCAATACAGATTTGGATAGGCTATGATGGACTAGAACGATTGCTCAACATAACACTAGCTCCAGTAGGAATCCTGAAACCAAATAGGCCTATCTTGTCAAGAGCCATAGATTTTTCTCCAATTACCTTGGACTCTGTGTATGTTGGTTTCTCTGCATCAACTGGCACACTTGCAAGTGACCAATATATTCTCGGATGGAGCTTCAATAAAACTGGGCACGCAGAAAACCTAGATATTCTGAAACTCCCTAAACTTCCTCCGCACCAGAAAGCAAGAAAGAAACCAGGACCGATGATTATTGTTTTGCTTGCAGCACTATTAGTACTGCTGAGAACAATTGGTGCAGCCATTGACATTGTGAGGAAGAAGAAATATGAAGAAATATATGAAGACTGGGAAAGAGGATATGGTCCTCATAAGTTCTCCTATAAGAATCTCTACAGAGCAACCAAAGGTTTCAAAGACAAAGAGCTTATAGGGTAAGGAGGCTTTGGAAGGGTTTATAGAGGCGTGCTTCCTTCATCCAGTGTACGGATCGCCGTTAAGAGAGTCTCCCATGCTTCGAATCACGGGATGAAGCAATTTATTGCTGAGATTATAAGTATGAGAAGGCTGAGGCATAGAAACTTGGTGCAACTCCGCGGCTATTGCAGGCGAAGGGGAGAACTTCTTTTGGTGTATGATTATATGCCTCATGGAAGCCTTGACAAAATCTTATATAGCAATACCATACCAAACCTTAATTGGTTTCAGAGATTTCGAGTTCTCAGAGGAGTAGCCGCTGGCCATCTTTATCTCCATGAAGAGTGGGAACAAGTTGTCTAACTAGTGCTTACTTGTACACTGATAAAAATAAATTTAAATATTTTTAAATATTATAAATTTATCAAAAATTAATATTTTATTTCTACAAATAAATAAAATACTAATATTTTGATACAAGAAAATATAAATTTAATATAAAAAATTTTAAAAAAATAATAAACAAAAAAAATTTTAATTGTACTTGTTATCTTTTAAAATTATTTTATATTTTTTTTTATAGATACGTGGTAATTTTTTATAAAAATATCTTCTTATTTATAATTATTAGATAATGTTTAAATTTAAATGTAAATAAAATTTTTGACTTTACTTGTGTATATGTACTCATATATCGGGCATACTTGACTTAGAATTATATGTCATTAATGCATGAATAATATTGAACCCTAGGTTGCATATATATTAATAATATATAAATATTATTAGTATTATATTATTCATTAATATTCAGCCCTACGCAGCATCCAAGTTATTGCCCCACTCATAGTACATGCATAGAAAACGTGAAGATTTTGACCTTTGTACATGAATGAAACTTTTGGCTTTATTTGTGTATATGTACTCACACATCCATGCATATTTGACTTGGAATTATATGGCCATTAATGCATAAATAATCTTCGTTGCCTTGCATACACTCATATATATACATTATTTTGAAAATGATCTCTGACAATCCCTTACTATTTTCAAAATAAATGCATTATATTTAAAAAATTTTTTTACACAAATTGAAAAACTTTCTACATAAATAAAGATGTCTTTTAAACTTGAATCTTCACTTAGTAAAAATATATCAAAATTAATTAAATAGTATGTTAGGCAAAACTTTGAACCAATTATCTTATACGATTAACCGGACATATCTCACATATAAATTTTTTTATTTTTAGATATTCTTTTAGCCAACACATGAATTGGCCTTATGTCTTTTATCCTATTTTCATGAATGTTCTAGTAATTAGTAAAGTTACATAGAAGGTAGCGCCACCTTCGACACTCACGTAGGTGGACTTAAAAATATCCTGTAACCAAGCATTTTAACATTTTTTTTGTTATAATTCCATTAAAAACTAAATAGTTTATCATTTCCTGATTCATTACAAGTACTAATCACTTTATCTATGGGATGTATTTAAATATTATAGTGCTTGCAATCACAACTTATGATGTACTTTACTCATTGAACTTAAAATCTTGATGTTTCAAGTGTTAGGTTGAGTTTCTATTATTAGTAATATTTAATGCTGACTTCAGTTCCATCCTTTTTAAACTTTTCAAGATAACATCCCTTATAAGACTTTTAGTTAAGGGGTTAACCAAATTTTGGCTAAATTTTACAAAGTCAATTGTGATTACTCCTTCAACAATCATTTGTCTCACATATGCATGTCTTAGACTAATATGTCTGAACTTACCATTATATATTTTATTAGATGCTCTTGACCAAATTACCTTACTATCACAACGTATAGACATTGGAGGCATTGGTTTTAACTGTATAGGTATCTCAATTAACAAGTTCTTTAACCATTCAATTTCTTTACTACATAAAACTAATGTTACAAATTCTGCAGTCATGATAGAATATGTTATACATTTTGTTTCTTAGAACCAAAAAAAAAAAAAAAAAGTACCTCCACCAAGAATAAATATTCACCCACTTGTAGAAATATAATCATCTCGATGCATTATCCAGTTAGCATCCGAGAATTATTCTAATACTGAAAGATATCCAGAATAATATATATTATAATCTATTATATGTTTCAAATATTTCAAAATTCTATATACTATTTGCTAATGCATGTTACTTAGATTACTGGTATATCTACTAAGTTTTTCAATAGTAAAAGCTATATCTAGTCTTGTACATGCCATAGCATACATAAGATAACCAATAATACTAACATATTCTAATTGAGCTACTGCTCTTTCAGTATTAGGATATAGTTTTATGTTTAAATCAAAAGGTGTTGTAACAGACTCGCATTCAAAATAATTAAACTTTTTTAATATATATATATTTTTTATATAATGAGATTGAGTTAGTATTAAATTATTATCACTTCTGATAATTTTAATATCTAAAATAATATTAGCAAGTTCCATATATTTCATATCAAAATTAGATGATAACAATGGCTTAATGATTTTAATGCTATTACTATCAGTTCTAAAATTAGCATACCATCTACGTATAAACAAATAATTACACTTTTATTATCATATAACCTATTATAAATACATTTATCTAATTTATGAATTATAAAACTATTTGATATAATTACTTTATCAAATTTTTTATGCCACTATTTTAGAGATTGTTTAAATTCATATAATGATTTAACTAATTTACATACTCTACTTTCTTGTCTAAGCATGACGAAACCTTCTAGTTGTTTCATATAGATTTCTTCATCTAACTCTTTATTAAAGAAAGTTGTTTTCACATCCATTTGATGGATCTCAAAATGATAAATAGAAGTCAAAGCAATTCATATTCTAATAGTAGCAATTCTCGCAACAGGTACATAAATGTCAAAATAATGAAGACCTTTACTTTAAGTAAATCCTTTTGCTACTAACTTTGTTTTGAATCTTTCTATTATTTCATTAACTTTTTTTTTTCTTCTTAAAAATTCATTTACAGCTAATAGGTTTTGATCATGGTGGTAAATCAACTAATTTTCAAATTTTATTACCCATTATAGACTCTATTTTATCATTAATAGCCTCCTTCCAAAATACAACATCTTGAGATTTCATTGTCTCTTTATAAATGAAAGGATTAGATTTTATAGCATATGATAACATGGTTTGTTTAATATGTGAATATCTAGTGTCTTTTACTAAATAAATAATAAAGTTTGGTCCAAAATCCTTTTTAATTTTTATTCTTTTACTCTTTTTAAGTTCAATTTCTTCATATAAGGTATTCCTTTTGTTAATCTTTAAAGATTTATCTACTTTTTTTGAATCAATACTTTTGAGAATAGTAAAAAATCTATTTTTATAAAATATAGCATCTTTAGATTCTACTATTTTATTAACTTCTGTAAAATCATTAGGTTCTACTATAAGAAATCTATATGCTTTACTATGTTTTGCATATCCTAGAAAAATACATTCAATACCTTTTTCTCTTATTTTTTTTATTTTAAGTTATGGTAGTCTTACAATAGCTTAACAACCCCAAACTCTAAAATATGAAATATTAGACTTTCTATAATTCCATAATTTATAAGGTGTGATATTTAATTTCTTATTAGGCACCCTGTTAAGGACATGACATACAGTTAATAATACTTCATCCTAATATCATTTTCCAAGATTTGAATTATATAACATTGCATTTACCATTTCAATGAGTATCCTATTCTTTCTTTCAGCTACTCTATTTTGTTGTAGTGTGTATGCAGATGATGTCTCATGTACAATGCCAACTGTTTCACAAAATTCAGAAAAATGATATTCACCTCCTTTATGTCTTCTAAGAGTTTTAATATTGATATTATAATAATTTTTAAATTTAGTTTTATATATTTTAAATTTATCTAATACTTTATCTTTAGAATGTAAAAAATACACATAATAATATTTTGAATAATTATTAATAAAAATCACAAAATATCTTTTACCACCTCTAGTCGATGCGTTATGCATATCACATATATCACTATGTATCAATTGCAACAATGAAATTTTTCTCTTAACCTTTGGAAATGGAGTTCTTGTAATTTTAGTTTGTGCACATACTTTACATTTTTCATACATGTCATTCTTAAAATTAAGAATTAAATATAAATTAATCATATCATGTATTATTTTAATATTAACATGTACTAGACAATTATGTCATAAAAATAATAAGTCAATTATATAAATAAAAACATTAACTTTATTAATATTAAGTTTAAATATTCCCTCATATATGTATTTCTTTCTAATAAAGGTTCCACCTTTAGACAATATAAACTTATTTGACTTAAAAATAAGTTTAAAATTAAACTTGTTTAATAGGCTACCAGATACAAAATTTTTTTGTAACTTTTAATACATGATATACATTAGTGAGAGTTAACATCTTTCCAAAAGTAAATTCTAGTTGCACATTGCCTTTTCCTTTAATTTTTGCTATGGAAGAATTTTTCATGTATAGTACATTTCCATTCTCCATATTTTCATATGATGTGAAAAGGCTATGATCCTTGCACACATGTCTTATTACACTAGAATCTATCCACCATGCTTCATTATCTTTGATAACATTCATCTCAGATATCATGGCCACAAAATTAAATATCGAACCTCTTTTTTTTCTTGAAAAGTCGACATTCTCGTTTATAATGACCAGGCTTCTTACAATAATGGCACATACCTCTTATTTTCTTCTTGTGTTGATTTTTCTTAGAGTCAAATTTTCTCTTTTGATTGCCTTTAGAAAGATTAGAATGCTTAAACTTTTCCTCTTCCTCTACCACATTAATTTTGAAAGACATTGAGTTTGGATCTTCAAGACTATTAAGTCTAATCTCCTCTTCAATACGAAGGTTTTGATCTAACTCATCATGAGTAATATTTTTCTTCTTATGTTTAAGATTTCTTTTATAGTATTTCTAATAAGGTGAGAGTTTATCAATTATAGAAGAAATGACAATAGACTTATCCATCTTTATGCTAAATTGGTTGAATTTATCAAGCATATACATTATTTCATTATATTGTTCAACCACACGCTTATTGTCAACAATTTTATATTGAATAAAATTTAGAAACCAAGAATTTCTTACTTGCAGCGTCTTTCATCATATGCTTTGCTTCTAACGCATCCCAAATAACTTTGGTTGTAAACTTGTTGTGGTACTGATCAAAGAGATTGTCAGACATAGCATTGCAAATGTGTCCCTTGCACACATAATCATCTTGTTCCCACTTTTGATATTTTCTTGTTTCTGTTAATGTCTTATCTTCACATTCTTCTAATTTTAGTGTAATCAAAACATAGACTACATTAAGACTAGCCAACAACAAATACAACTTCTTCTGCCAACGCCTGAAATTACTACCATTAAAACCTTGAACTTCACAAAATCTATTGCAAACTGCTATAATGATGAGATCAATGTCATTTTCAGTAAATATTGTCTTAAGATTGTTGGTAGGATGTGTGTATAATAGAATAAAATTTTGTAAAGTGAAGTTAGGAAGAGGAAAAAATAATCTTGAAGTAGATTAAATAAATAATAATAAACAACAACAATATAATGTGTAGAGATAAGAAACAAATTTGTAGATGACGTGCTTTAAGTCAATCACATAATACTCACTTTTCTTAAGACGCTATTTAATTCCATCAATCCAATGATGTATTTGAGTTAAGTAAATACACCTCTAGAATAAAATGAAGCACTTGTATTTGCTTGTGTTGTGTACTGACAAAAGTAAACATGAATATATTTGAATATTGCAAATCTGCCAAGAATCAATATTTTATTTCTACAGATAAACAAAACACTAGTGTTTTGATGTAAGAAAATATAAATTTAATGTAAGAAACTTTAGAAAAATAGTGGGAGAAAACAGAAGAAATTTTGATTGTTCTTGTTATCTTTTAAAACCATCTCATACCTCCTTTTTATAGATATGCACGCAACCCTTCATAGAGACACCTCTATTTATGGTATTCCTTCATTTATGGCTATTAGATAATATTTAAATTTAATCTAGGATATAAATTAAATCAAAATATGAAATAATACATTGAAGGACCATGCCTATTTAGCCCAAATCATGGAATTTCCATCATTACTGATATTTAATACTAGTTTCAGTCCCATTCCTTTTGAAGTTTTCAAGATAATATCTCTTATAAGGCCTTTAGTTAAGAGGTCAGCCAAATTTTAATTAAATCTTACAAAGTCAATTGTGACTACTCCTTCAACAATCATTTATTTCACATATGCATATCTTAGACCAATATATCTAGACTTACCATTAGATATTTTACTATATACTCTTGACAAAATTGTCTCACTATCACAACGTATAGACACTGAAGGCATTGGAATTATATGGCCAATGAGAACAGGAAAGGCAAGTATCAGCACAGATGTACATGCATTTGGGGTTTTTATGCTTGAAGTTGTCTGCGGAAGGAGTACTCCTGTAGGGCAACAAGGATTGCCTGAAACATTAAATTTGTTGATCGGGCTATTGATTGCTGGAAAAGAGGAGCTATTATTGATGCTAGTGATTCAAGATTGGAAGGTCTTTACGTGGAGGAGAAAATGGAGAACGTTCTTAAACTAGGCCTGTTTTGTTCACACCCCAACCCAGCAGTTAGGCCTAGCATGAGACAAGTGGTGCAATATCTGGAAGGTGATGCTAAAGTTTCCTGATAACAACATGATTGATGTATTCAGAGCAAGCAATGAAGTTTCTGATGTTGTGGTATCACTGCCTTCATTATTTGAAAGTAGCTCTGAATCTGCTCACACGATTTCCACCATTGTTTCAATCCTCAAAGTAGGTTGTTGAATCAGAAATTTCTCATGCATCGGTACAGTGAATATGGCTGCCGCTGGTATGAAGGTGAGGAATAGAGGAGACATTGGATTGCAAATAATATATTTCCATTTTTGTATACAATTTTTGTCCCGTAGATTGACTGTAAATTGTGAAGGTAATACCATCCGTCTTTTTTAAATATCCACACCACCTCCAAAGCACAAAGCGTCGACGAATTATCATTCCATCAGATCTCCAGAACACGACTTAACGTTGGTTTCCAATAAACGACCTGTCAGTTTCTAAAATTTGACAGCGTACGGCATGTCTTTCTTGCTTGTGCACGTCTTCAATGAATGACCATTCAGTCTAATTTGCTTGTCCATAACATTTTGCTCATAGCCTCCAAATTGTTTTCTATTTTCATTTTGTGGCAACAATCTTCCAGTAATTTGTAGTTATGTGCTTAGAACGATAGAGTCTTTCATTTTACTACATACAACTTGCCATTAGCCATATTTTTTAGCCACTAATTTCTTGTGTTGCAAGGCAAGCTGAAGATTCCACCCTTTACAGAAACCACCAACGGCTGATGGTGTAATCGGAAGAATAATTTAATCTCAGGACCATTCACCATGACAAGTATCCTTGTGGGTTTCCTATATTATGATGCGTATGGCAAGTTTACTGCCAAAGCTTCTCACCAAGTGAGAATAAATTAATGGAATAAAAGAGATGGAGAGAAGAACCCTACCAGAAGTTACAACTACAAGCTGCTCCAATTGAGAGTTGAAGCAAAGTTTCGAAGGGTGTGTTCAAGCTTTGAGGCTCGGGAGATGTATGTTTTGACTTGCCTAAATTATGTAAATCACAGCCTAATGTTATGGCTGATATCTCACTCTACTGGCTTTCTTTTTGGCATTTGTCAACTCCAGGAATCATTCAGCTAATTATAAGGACCATTACAGAATAATTTTTTATACATTAGGTGAAGATTGACAGTTTTCTATTCCCTCTTGGAACTTCAACGGTCACTGAAAGCAACAGCTAGCAAATAGTTATTCCTGCGTTACTCAAACATTTCAAAGTCATAATCTTCTTATGGAAGAACATCAAAGTAGAAGAATTAACCAGTTCTTGCAATGTGTGAATTAACCTTGATGAAACTAGCGCACAATCACACATTAAACTGCTTTCGTTCAACCAATCTTGCGGATATAAAAATTGTTCATGGATAATAGGCTACAGCAAGTACTCTTCCTGAGATCTGAGTATCAAGTGAAGCATCATTCTGATTCAATGATCAATTAAATTGTAGATTTGCTTCTCGAACTTTGAAATTGTTAATTGGCTACCGATATGGCATGCGGGAATTTATTAATAGATAATCTGAGATAGAGGTCACATTTTTATTTCACTTGAACAGTGTACAATGGAGGGAGAAAAACACCATGTCGCTTAGTAATCTAGAAGAGCAGTGAAATCTACATTAATGTCACATTCATGGGTGGTCTGACTACCATTTTAACTTTTTCCTGTAAAATGTCATTGAAAACAACAATTACATTCTCTTAGCAACGGCTCCACCCTTTCTAGGGTCAACTTGTTTGGCCTGAAAGATTATCTTAATAACAGAAATTTTAATTCATTAGGAGTTGGAGTTTAGCAAACGGGCAAAATCTTTCTGCAAAACGCATTATACTTCCCCTACTTTTCTCAATGGCTGCAGCTCTTGGTTCACTTCGTTTTTGGAAATTTTTTTTTGTATCCTTGATATCCTTGGCGTCGGCTCAAGATAAAAACCAGTTCATCTACCATGGCTTCGATGAGTCCAAATTGCAACTGGGAGGCTTGGCGAAAATCCACCCCAATGGTTTATTGCAGCTTACCAATAGTTCCCGACTTAAAACTGGTCATGCTTTCTACCCACTCCCGTTGAAGTTCAACACATCTTCCTCACAATCCCTTTCATTTTCCACAAATTTTGTGTTTGCCATAGTTCCAGTTAATAACTCTGGTGGTCACGGCATGGCTTTTGTCATCTCACAATCTATGGACTTCAGCACAGCTTTTCCATCTGGACGTTTGGGACTCCTGAATACATCTACTGATGATGGCCGGTCTACAAACCATATCTTTGCGGTGGAGCTTGATACTGTAGAAACCGCTGAGTTTAATGATGTGGATGGAAACCATGTGGGAATTGATGTGAACAGCCTGATATCGAATACATCTGCTCCAGCAACTTATTTTTCCGATAAAGAAGGGACGAACAAAACTTTGAATCTCATGAGTGGAGATCCAATACAGATGTGGATAGACTACAGTGGGGCTGAAGAGTTAATCAATGTAACACTAGCTCCAATCAAAATCCCAAAACCAAACAGACCTCTCTTGTCAACACACATGGATCTTTCTCACATTCTTTTGGAAACTATGTATGTTGGTTTCTCTGCATCAACGGGTACACGTATAAGTAACCACTATATTCTCGGATGGAGCTTCAACAGAAGTGGACAAGCACAAAATCTTGATATTTCCAAGCTTCCTCCACCTCCTTGGTCTCTACCTCCATCTGATTCATTTTCACCATCTTCTCCACCACTTGAGAAAGCAATGGAGACACAACACGGTCAAATGATTATAATTTTGCCTGTAGTAGCAGTGATTGTGGTTGTGCTGATAACAATCAGCACAGTCATTTACATAGTGAGGAAGAAGAAATATGAAGAAGTACGTGAAGACTGGGAAAGAGAATATGGTCCTCAGAGGTTCTCATATAAAAATCTGTACAAAGCAACCAAAGGTTTCAAGGACAAAGAGCTTGTTGGAAAAGGAGGTTTTGGAAAGGTATATAGAGGTGTACTTTCATCTTCTAACTTACCAATTGCGGTCAAGAGAGTCTCCCATGATTCAGAACAAGGGATGAAGGAATTCATAGCTGAGATTGTAAGCATGGGAAGGTTGAGGCATAGAAATTTGGTGCAACTATGTGGCTATTGCAGGCGAAGGGGGGAACTGCTGTTGGTATATGATTATATGCCTAATGGAAGTCTTGACACAACTTTACATAGCAGTACAAAACCTAACCTTAATTGGTTTCAACGATTTCGAATTCTCAGAGGAGTAGCTTCTGCCCTTCTTTATCTCCACGAAGAGTGGGAACAAATTGTGCTACATAGAGATATAAAACCCGCTAATATCCTTTTAGATGCTGATCTTAATGGAAAGTTAGGTGATTTCGGCCTTGCTCGGTTATATGATCACGGTGGCATTCCACAGACCACAAACCTGGTAGGAACTGTCGGTTATCTGGCTCATGAGCTTCTTAGAACTGGAAAGCCAAATACTAGCACAGATGTATTTGCTTTTGGGGTTTGTATGCTTGAGGTGGCTAGTGGAAGGAGGCCTATAGAGCCTGGAAAAGCTAATCTGGTTGATTGGGTCACTGATTGCTGGAAAAGAGGATCTATTCAGGATGCTAGTGATCCAAGACTAGAAGATCTTTATGCGGAGGAGCAAATGAAGTTGGTATTGAAATTAGGCCTGTTTTGTTCACATCCTAGCCCAGCAGCAAGGCCTAGCATGAGGCAGGTGATGCAGTATCTGGATGGTCACATTCATTTTCCGGATATTCCACCTGATAGCCTTATGATCAGTGCATCAACAGCAACTGATGGGGCTTCTGATAATGTAATTGCATTTTCTTCTTTGCTCGAATGTTATTCTTTTCAAACCGTTTCAACCATTGATTCAATCCTTACAGTAGGTCGTTGAATCCACATCCACATTCTTTTTGCCTGGGCCCAATATAAACTTGCAGAGGTTTGATAAAGTTCGCCGACAGAATTGAATTGCTTAAATTAAGGTTGAGTTAACAGGATTTGCAGTAGACAATGTACCGCAATCTTTCTTCTTAGGAAACTTATTCATGTAAAATTCTTGATTGTTACTTCTTGTTGTGAATTGCAATAGCAATTCATATGCATATTCATTTGTACATTCCTATATGAGTTAATACAGATAAATTTCTATTCTTGTATGTAGAGAAAGTAAAGAACTTAATAGAGTCATAAGGGACTCTTCTAAATAGTTGAGATTTGTCTATCAATGTCTCAATTCCTTGTTTTCATTGGCATATGTATAAAATGTTTTATTTGGTATGCAAGTTTTTATTTGTTTATTAAAGGCTGTTTTCTGTTGCTGTTAGTTTTATACGGACAAGTTTTAATTCCATTTTTACAAGAAATGACCTGTGGTTCATACACATTTTTAGTAGATGACTTGGCGGTATATATATTTCAGTAGATGACGTGCTGCTATGAAGATAACCTTCCCACCCAGTGAAACACTGAAACTAAGTAACACAGCAATGAAAGAGCTGGGAATACAGAATTTCATTCAAACATGTGTGGGAGAACCGTTGTAATGCTCCAAATCCAACACGCATCGTACATGTCAAATTAAGGCGCACGAGTTCATAAACTAATACTAAAACTTTATCATAATAGCTTTTATATCGAAATACTTTATTACATTAATTAATGAAACTAAAATTTATTAAATATTACAATATCTCAATCTAACTCAAAAATTCTAAAATAACCTCCACAAACAAAATAAAGAGTGCGATAAATAAAATATGAAATTTTATTCATCACCTATAATAAAAATAATATAAAATCTCCAAAACCATCTTTCAAACAAACCATCACACTTACTAGTTTAAACAATTAACTCTGTAAAAAGTAAATGACGAGGGATGAGCCATCAACTCGATAAGTAATGCCATTCATAACATATGTATGAATTTTCTTGTTTTCAAATGTACAAAAAAGTAACCTTTTTTGTTCAAATATTATGCGAAAATCATAATTTTAAGTACTTTTTCAAATAGACAAAATTTTAATATTCATAAATTTTTTATAAGAGAATATATTTCATACAAAATAAATGCAAAAATTTATAAAACATTCATTATGAAAAGTATAATTCATTTATTTGTCATATAAACTTCATAAATTTTTGTAAGTCAAAATTCAAATTTTATAAATCATAAATCATAAATGCGGAATCGAATAAACATTTATTTCAAAAAATACATTTAATTTGTTCATGTCACATAGTGTTAACTGTAGTCCCAGTAACCCAGCCAATTAATATAATATCACCTGTAATTCCGATGACCCGACCATAAAGATTCGTATGTACACTTAAAATATAATACCAGCTGGTCCATTCATAAATTGACTGTAGACATAATTTTAAATCAAAAATAAAATTTCTTTCCTATTAAGATTTCTATTTAGAAAATAAGTTTGTCAAAATTAATATAAATAATAAAATATATCTTTTAATAAAATAAGGTAAAATCTTAATTTTATTAAAATATTTATTAATTAAAATAAAAATTATTATTTAACTAAAATAAACAAAAAAAAATATATATTACAATTTTAATATTTTTACATAAATAATAAAAAAAATAAATTTTTGAATAACATTATAGTTTTCTAATTTAATTAGGAAAGTGAATATTACATTCTCTCATTCTTAAAAAAATTTCATCCTCAAAATTTATCCGTCTTATCAATCAAGTATAATTCAACTAGTATACCTTATCTATTCTTATAATAATTTTCTAATGGAACTAAAGCATATTTCAAGTAATTGAACTTATTCACTTAATTAATTTTGTTGCAATTTTATCTTCCACTCGAAACATATAGTAAGAAAGATAAATTAATACATGATTGATGAGCCTATTCTGCTAATACATAATCATTTATAATAGTAATAAATATCATTCCTAATAGATCATACCTTCACTATGAACTTTAATAACAAATTTCAAAAAAAATTTTTATAACAATAAATCATATATCTTAATAACTTGTATTCTAATCACTATTATTAAACTTAAGAATATTTGAGCAACCTCAAAACTTAAACTTTGCATTATTCCTTATTCTAAAATACTCCAAACTCTACAAATAATTTCTACAAACTTTTAAGTAATGCAAATTGGCTAAAGTTAACATTGTATATAATATCTACATCGTACATATAAGATCTAAAATTAAAGATATCAACTGGTTAATCCTTATATCATAATCCCCCTTCCACGTTAGTAATTAATAGACATCATTACTTTAACCAACTGTCTAATATTATACTTAAACTTTCATAACATCATAAACAAAATTACTTAGGAACACAAATATTAATCCTCAAATGGTAGCTACTATGTAGTAAAGTTCAATGTTCTCAAGATAAACTTCTATCCACCTTATGTATATCCACCTTATGTATATCCACCAAAAATTCTATTCTTCAATTTGATTAGAGTCTATAATATTATAGCAAAATCATTGTTCTACTTATAAACATCTAATAATATTCTTCTTAATCAAATTATTAAACCAAGCCACTCAACTTTTGTTGATACTTTTGTCTTCGATGTACTCTATGTTCTTAAACAACACATGTATAATATATAAAATCTTAAAACAATTAACTTCTTACAATACCTTGCAATTCTATCATCAAGACCTTAAAATCAATTACAATTAATATGACTAAATCTTTTCAACTACTACTAAATCTTTTCAACTTTAAGCTATGAGTATATACATACTCAATAACATCTTAGTCATTAATCAAATTCGAATTTCGATACCTTAAGCGAATGCAATGCTAACCTACATGTCCTTTCAATCTACATTAAAAATAGCCTCATTAATAAATCTTTTCAATCAACTAAGTTTAAAGTTCTCAATAACTAATTGTTTCTTTCCATTCACCTTGAGTGATTTTTTTTTTAATCCACTCATTCTTATAATTAATATTCCTTCAGTAACAAACTCCATTAATCATCATAAGTCTACTATCATAAATTTGCATATAAAATACGATATTATCACATTTATGATATATTCTCATTAATATACTTTTATTTCAAATAAATTCTCATTTCAAATCCCTCAACTTCTTTACCAATTTATCTCCATCCATAAATTGCCCTTGTCATCCATTCTTCTTTTGTCAATTATAAATTTTATCTTCCAAATATATATCCCTTATATTTGTATAATTCCTAATCATATACGTTAATCATTTAATCATCATTGAATATAATAAAATCAGCATATATTCCAATTTTAAGAAATTATAGATTTTCTTCATGTATATCATATCAACTAATATTTCAAATTTTTGTAAACTACATATATTTCAGTCTATCATTTTCACACCTTAAAAAGTTTATTATATTTCTTAGATACTCTTGGTCTCCCTCTAAAAATAAAATTTTATTTTCTCTAGATCTTGAATTTCTCCTTTATAAGGCTTATTCAATTTCCTCAAACATCTTCTCTTTAAAATAACAAAATAAACTATTACACTAACCTCAATATTTTATAACTTATGTTTCCTTCAGTCAATGAATTTAATTCTTAGTAATCAATTCTTATAAATCTCATAAAATAAAACTCGCATTCCTCATTATTTCTTATAATAACTAGAAAAGAGTTGGGTATTGTTCCTAATTATTAGACTAAACTCATAAGATAGAACCATACCAAAAAAAGCACTTGACACAATCAAATAATATAACTCAAAACAATTTTCTTAACAAAAATTATAATTTTTTTTTTTAAATTAACATACAATCTAAAACAATAATCTTAAATCTTTCTCTGACATTAATACTAATGCATGATTGAAAACGACAATCTTAAATCTTCCTCTAACATTTCATAAATCATACATAATTACATAATATTCGAGAAAGCAAAAACACCTTTCATGGCCTAATTACAATCTTCAACATCTTGCACAAAATCTTCAATAACAATATCAATATCATCTTATTTTCTCACACTCCTAAAAGCAACTTTAATAACTCATACAACTATTTGCTTTCATTCTAATGCCTCAAATTTAATCTCTTTCCATAACATCAAACAAAACATAATTTCCAATAAATACACACATATATAACGTAAAGTTTTGGCATTCTACTTAGTTTCTTTTAAATCTTTCACCTATGAGTTTATAAAACCATTAACTTTCATCACAATAATTGCATCACATCTTACAATTTTATGAAATATCAAATCTTAATTTCATTACTTGTTTAATAACTATGAAATTCTAAACTTGAGTTCCAATTATTCTTAAAGTTTATAAAATCTCATACCCTTCAACAAATCATAAAATTCTATTTTAATATCAAAAGAATTTAATTTCAATCATTTCATAATGTCTGAAAATTTCAAACTATTGCCTCAATTATTATATCATTACTTAGAATTTACAAAATCTCAAATCATTACATTCAATCATTAAATCATCACTTAAAGTCTATAAAATCTTAAACTTTAACTTATATCATTTCTTAAAATCTACATAATCTTTAATTTGATCTTATATCATTACTTAGTGTTTACAATATCTCAAATATTGACTTTATCATCACTTAGAGTCTACATAATCTCAAACATTGACTTTATCATCACTTAGAGTCTACATAATCTCAAACATAGACTTTATCATTGCTTAGAGTCTACATAATTTTAAATATAGACTTTATCATCACTTAGGATCTATATAATCTCAAACATTGAGTTTATCATTACTTAGATTCAATAAAATCTCAAACTTAGGCTTATATCATCATTATATAACCTCAAACGTTAACTTATATCATCACTTAAAGTTTACAAAATTTTAAACATTGACTTATATCATCACCACGTAGTCTCAAGTATTAACTTATATCATTACTTAAAGTCTACAAAATCTTAAACATATACTTATATTATCACTTAAAAACTATAGAATCTTAAACTTATACTTGTATCATTACTTAAAATCTACAGAATTTTAAACTTATACTTGTTTCATCACTTAAAGTCTATATAATCTTAAACCTTTGCTTTTTTACCACAAATGTAACACCTCAAATCCAACACGCATCGCACATATCAAACTAAAGCGTACGAGTTTATAAACCAATACTAAAATTTTACCATAATAGTTTTTATACCGAAATATTTTATTACATTAATTAATAAAATTAAAGTTTATTAAATGCTACAATATCTCAATCTAACTCAAAAGTTCTAAAATAACCTCCACAAATAAAATAAAGAGTGCGATAAATAAAATATAAAATTCTATTCATCACCTATAATAAAAATAACATAAAATCTCCAAAACCATCTTCCAAACAAGCCATCATACTTACTAGTTTAAACAACTAACTCTACAAAAAGTAAATGACGAGGGGTGAGCCGTCAACTCAGTAAATAATGCCATTCATAACATATGTATGAATTTTCTTGTTTTCAAATGCACAAAAATATTTGTAAACTTTTTTTGTTCAAATATTATGCGAAAACCATAATTTCAAGTACTTTTTCAAATAGACAAAAATTTAATATTCATAAATTTTTTATAAGAGAATATATTTCATACAAAATAAATGCAGAAACTTATAAAACATTCATTACAAAAAGCATATTTTATTTATTTATCACATAAATTTCATAAATTCTTATAAGTCAAAATTTAAATTTTATAAATCATAAATCATAAATGCGGAATCGAATAAATATTTATTTCAAAAAATACATTTTACTTGCTCATGTCATATAATGTTACCTGTAACCCCAGTAACCCAGCCAATTAATATAATATCACATGTAATCTCGGTGATCTGGCCATATAACATAGTATCACCTGTATTCCCGGTGACCCGGCCATAAAGATTCGTATGCACACTTAGAATATAATACCAGCTGATCCATTCATAAATTGACCGTAGTCAAATATATTCATAATCATAATCATAATCATAATACTACGGACAGAGGAACCAAAAATATTTCATCTTAATTGATCATATAAGAATTATTTATAACATAATGGCTTGCATTGATTTATTTACAAAGCATTTAATAAATTTCATAATTAAACATTACTTCTATAAAACAATTATTAAAACTTTTAAAATATGCAATTTATGAAAATTCATAATATAAATACATTTATCGTATAATCAAATCAAATATTTCACAAACATTGAAGTCAAATGATTTATGCTATAAAAATAGTTTCGTAATCATTATGCAAAACAACCCAATAGATATCATGAATGGAATTACTTATCTCAATCGAAACTAAATTTTTTGACTACCTTTATTCGTCGTTCAATGGTTCTAAACTTTCTATAATAACAAACTATCTAATTAAAAAAAATACTTAAAATAATACATAGATAAAATTTATAACATTCTATTTCACTACACTAACTGCTTATAACTCCAACCAAAACTACCTATAAATCTCGAATTTTAAATTCTTATTTTATAAATCAAATCAAGTTAAAATTTCACAAATTTATTGAGCGCACTTAAAGATGTCATATACAAAAATTTCATGATATTTCATGTTCAAAAAGATTTTTAAAATAATAAATTTTTCATAGAATAGTAACCTGTCCAGAATATTTTGGAACTGCATATGACTCAATAGAAAATTTATAACTATTAACATATTTTTCAAAATGCTATGAAATTTATGGACAAACTAGTAAACATGTGTATAAACTATTATAAAAATTTTCATAATTTTGGAAAGTCTTTTCGTATTTTAAAAACAATTACATAATTCAGAACTATAACCTGCCGACATAATTTGAGAATTGATGTCCATAAAATCAAAAATTCATAAATATGTAAATATATTTCTAAAAATCACAAAATTAAAATAACAAACACTAAACATATGTATCAAACTCCAATTAAAATTTCATAATTTTTGGAAGTCGTTTTCTCCTTCAAATAAATTTTATCTTTTATTTAAATCATAAAATGTACAGAATTTCATATTTCATAAGCTAACTTCAAAAATTTGTAGAAAATTCAATTCTCATCCAATTTAAGTAAAACAAAATTTTATATTCTCATTATCATGTCAAAATTCAATTATGAAAAACTTTCGTGAACAATCTTGATAAAATTTTTGCTAAAATAATTATAGAAATATCATGCTCAGTAAATAATGTAAAATCCTAATCCAAACAATTCACAAGATATGGTGCACTACTGTTCTATGAACACTAACTCAAGAAATTTTATTTAATCTATTCTAAAATAATGACAAACGAAAAGAAAACTCATTCCACATTGAACTAAAACAACAAAATAACAAAATTAATTAAACGTTACCTCTAACATCCAATAACTTAAGCAATCGTAATCATAGAAAAAATATCACGTTTGTTTATTGAAAAGAGAATAAAAGATAAAGAAATTGAAGAGAAAATTAGGTTTTTATAGGTTGTTTGAGAAAATTTAATGTATTTAGAATATTTATCAAAGACATAATTTTAAATCAAAAATAAAATCCATTTCCTATTAAGATTTCTATTTAAAAAGAAAATTTGTCAAAATTAATATAAATAATAAAATATATTTTTTAATAAAATAAGATAAAATCTTAATTTTATCAAAATATTTGCTAATTAAAATAAAAATTATTATTTAACTAAAATAAACAAAAAAAATTACAATTTTAATATTTTTACGTAAATAATAAAAAAATAAATTTTTGAATAATATAATAATCTTCTAATTTAATTAGAAAAGTGAATATTATAACTGTTCTATCATTTTCGAAGATAGTTTATTACCTAAGGTGGTAAAGTATTAGGTTCGACATCTACAAATGCAGTTCTCCAAACATACCTCAGTCTTAAGACTTGAATCAAACAGGCCGGATAAGCCTACGGGAGAATTAGTATTATTACTTTTACTTTGAATGCTTGACCTGTCCACATCCTGTAAATGATATGGAAGCTTAATCACTTTGCTGGGTCTAAAATTCAAGATGACCAGGAGAATAATCGAATTCTGATGCATGATATGGTTGCCAAGTTCTATGGCTAGAACATATCATGCAGTATTCAATGGTTGTTGAGTGCCACGTAAAATTATTTTTTCTTCGTGGTAGTCATCATAATGCACCATTGCAATTCTTTTATCTTCATAAATTAGTTGAGAAAACAATTAGCGTATAAAGAATGGTTAGACAATTTCCTACAGCTCTGTATCTCTGTCATGTTGAATCTTCAACGCATATTGAAAACAATAGCTCTCGTTATTTGTATTAAACATGTCATAATCAACATCCTTGAAACTGTCATGTTGAATCTTCAACGCATAGTGAAAAACAATAGCTCTCGTTATTTATATTAAACATGTCATAATCAACATCCTTGAAACTTTCAAGGAAAAACTTGCAGTGCAAAAGCTGGTTGACTGGCAATGAAAGGAGAAATATTAATAGTTAAAACTTATTACAGTAACAATTATAAAATAATAGGATTAACAATATAGGATAATTTGTAGAGTTCCCTTCTTTGCAGGAGATGCCTACTACAGGAACCTTTTGAACGGATAATCTGAGTTCAGGATTCACCCTGCAATTCATCGGAAAAGTGTACGAAGGATGAAGTAAGACATTCTTTCACCCTGCCAAGTAATTTGCTATAAAAGCAGAATATCTAACGTTAATCATATGCTCTGACGGTCATTTCACTTTTATTACAAACGAGAGTCACATTTCGATCATGTCAAGCCGTTATTTTCAGAGTCACATTCCAAGGTCAACTTAATTAAACCTTATTCACTCTGCCAAGGCTTCTGCAAGGCAAAAATTGACGGAACTGGTTCTGAAAGACATTATTATATTAGTTAGTCAAGACTTAAAAAAAAAAAAAAAATTAGTCAGGAATTTAAGACCAGCAAAGAGGGGCAAAACACTATCATTGCAAAAAGCAGACTTTTCCCCCTGCTCTCAATGGCTGCAATGGTTAGATATTTTTGTTTTTTGATAGTTTTTAACGTATCCTTGATTTTTTTGGCCTTGGCTCAAGAAGAAAACCAGTTCATCTTCCATGGATTCAATCCGTCCAAACTGCACCTGGATGGCATAGCAAAGGTTCACCCCAACGGTCTAATGCAGCTAACCAACACTTCAGAGCTTGTTATTGGTCGTGCTTTCTACCCTTCTCCATTCAAATTCAACATATCATCCTCTCAATCTCTATCATTTTCCACAAATTTTGTGTTTGCCATGGTCCCAAAATTGCCTAATTACGGTGGCAACGGTATGGCCTTTTTCATCTCACCGTCTACGGACTTCAGCAAAGCTAAAGAAGGTGCATATTTGGGAATCTTCAATTTCTCAAACAGTGGTCAGTCCACAAATCACATCTTGGCAATTGAGCTTGATACTGTACAAAGCCCTGAATTCAATGATATAGATGGAAACCATGTGGGAATTGATCTGAACGGCCTGGTATCCAATAAATCTGCTTCAGCAGCTTATTTTTCTGATAAAGAAGGCAAGTTCAAAAACTTTACGTTAGAATCTGGCAAACGAGTGCAAATTTGGATAGACTACAACGGAATAGAGAAGTTACTCAACGTAACAATTGCCCCAATTTCAATTCCAAAACCAAATAGGCCTCTCATATCAACACCCCTCAATCTTTCTCAGTTTCTGTTAGATTCTATGTATGTTGGTCTCTCTGCAGCAACCGGAACCCGCGTAAGTGACCAGTATATTCTAGGATGGAGCTTCAGCAATAGTAGTCCAGCACAAAACCTTGATATTTCGAAGCTTCCTGATCTTCCTCCGCGTCCTTCACAACCTGGGAAAGCAAGTAAGAAACCAGATCGAACAATTATTGTTTTAATCGTAGCAGTAGCGATGGTGCTGATAACTATTGGTGGAGCCGTTTACTTTGTGAGGAAGAGGAAATTTGAAGAAGTATATGAAGGCTGGGAAAAAGAATACGGTCCTCATAGAATATCCTATAAGAATCTCTACAAAGCAACCAAAGGTTTCAAAGAAAAAGAGGTTATTGGGCAAGGGGGTTTTGGAAAGGTTTATAGAGGGGTACTTCCTTCTTCTAACGTACAAATTGCCGTCAAGAAAGTCTCCCATGATTCTAAAGAAGGGATGAAGCAATTTGTGTCTGAGATTGTAAGCATGGGAAAGCTAAGGCATAGGAATTTGGTGCAACTCAGAGGCTATTGCAGGCGAAAAGGAGAACTTCTGTTGGTCTATGATTATATGTCTAATGGAAGCCTTGACAAAATTTTGTATGGCACTACAAGACCAAACCTCAATTGGTTCCAGAGGTTTCGAATTATCAAAGGAGTAGCATATGGTCTTCTCTACCTTCATGAAGAGTGGGAACAAGTTGTTGTACATAGAGATATAAAACCAGCTAATATTCTTTTAGATGCCGATCTAGGTGGAAAGCTTGGAGACTTTGGCCTTGCAAGGTTATATGATCGTGGTAACAATCTACATACCACCAACCTGGTAGGAACTGTAGGTTATATGGCTCCAGAGCTTCTTAAAACTGGAAAGGGAACTACTAGCACAGATGTATATGCATTTGGGGTTTTTATGCTTGAGGTAGCATGTGGAAGGAGACCTATAGAGCCAGGAGATTTAGATTTGGTTGATTGGGTCATTGATTACTGGAAAAGAGGAGCTCTTCTTGACGCTAGTGATCCGAGACTGGAAGGTATTTTTGTGGAGGAGCAAATGAAGTTGGTTCTGAAACTAGGCCTCTTCTGTTCACACCCTAACCCAGACACTAGGCCAAGCGCGAGGCAGGTCACGCAGTATCTGGATGGTGATGCAGTGTTGCCTGATATACCACCTGATAGCTCTGCATTCGCTGTATTGACAACTAAAATTGAAGCCTCAGAGAATGTTATGCCGTCATTTTCTTCGTTGGTTGGAAGTAATTCTTCTCACCCCTTGTCTACCGTCGATTCAATCATCTCAGAAGGTCGTTGAAACAACATTTCTTCATGCAATGGTTGCCTTCTGTTTTGAAGGTGACAGTTTTCTTTTTTTTGGTAACTACGCTGCGAATTTCTAGAATTGATGCTACTTGTAGTCTACTGGACATGGTGTTCTCTTCAATAATATGTTTTTTTTGTTGTATAGAACAGCTCTGATGTACTGTTATATCATCTGATTGTATTTTCCTTGATGCATTCATAACAAGTAAAGAAGCATATGATGTTGTGACATCATTTCCTTCATTGTTCCGAAGATGATCAGCTCGCACCATTACTGCCATTGATTCAATCTGCACATAATGTCATTGAATCAACAATTGCTCCAGCAATATGCAGCATTTCTTTGGATCATTTATGGTGGAATGTGTATGGCTGTTTTCAAGGAGGAAAGGAAAGACAGAGGGAGAAAACATAGGAAATACAGAATTGGATGTAACTGTTCCTGCAGTTTTCTGTAATGTAAATTGCTGAAACTGATAACACCTGTATTGGACTTGACACAGCATTATGTGAGATATTCGATTTTCTGGATTTATATTCATCAATCATGATGTAGGTGTTTGCAGCTCCCATATCAGTATCCCTGGTTTCCGACAGTCCAATGTCTGAGCTCTGTTAGAGGACATTAATGTGCAAATCAGTGAATTGTTAGCTGCTACATTTTGGATTCTGAAAAATGGCATCCTGTTTCTCAAAACTGATTGACCGTTGGGATCAAGATCAAAAGATATAAGCTCTTCCTCTTCACCACTTAGTTATTATTTATCATACACCTGATGTAAGTCTAGAGTTTTTCTTGAAATTTGCTTTATTTCATGAGAGGAAATTTGGAGATAATTTAACTCAGTGAAGAAACTCAAGATGAACGGAGTACCTTCGAATAACAAACACAGAACAATATGGAAAACGAAGGAGAGGTTTTGGCCTGTACAAATAGTAATGCAACTATCCAAGGCAGAGTCAGGCTTTTGACAATTATGGAAAGCCAAATACTTCTCCATTAATTGATGGGAAAGGGCCTCCTAATAGTGATAAAACATCCCAGTTTGATAAGTTGATTTACAAAAGATAGCTTCCCAATGCCGCATTGAGATTTATGTAAACAGAATTATTGTAACTTTGGTATACAGGCACTTTAAACTTTCACTTTAAGATTTTGGATTCAATTTCTTCCAAGCTCAAACCTTTGGTCTCTGGGACAAGGAGGACTATGAACAAAACTGATAACAAGGCAATCGCACCAAAAAGGAGGAAAAGGTTTTCTGCTCCCAGCAATTCCTGCAAATTTAGTAAATTTTAGGGCAGCTCACCAGAAACCAGTTGACAAAAAGAAGTATCATGAACCATTGAGAAACCATCTTTAAATAGACTCCTAGAAAACTAATAAATACCTTCAAGGGTGAGAATGCAAAGGTCACAACAGCATTTGAACCAAAGTTAGTAAGAACAGCAAGACTAATGCCTCTTCCTCTTGTATGAAGTGGGAAAATCTCTGACACCATTAGCCAACTGATTGGACCAAATGATATCTGAAAAGACATTTTAAAAAAGCAAAAATTTTTTCAGTATCAACCTTCACCTTGATCTTGTGAAGAAAATCATTTCAGTTCTTTTCTTCTTTGCATTTTTTCCAAGTTTTTCTACTACATGTGTGTTCCACACAAGTTGAACATAGAAAAAATTTGGAAATTTTCACCAAGGAGGAAATAGAATACTTGCCTGGTAGCAACCAACGTATAGGAGCAGACCTGCAACAGCAACAAGTGGGAACCCTCCAAGTATTTTGTAATACGCCGAAAGCAGAAGCAAGGAAAGAACCTGTGTTGTAGTCATTCAAGGAAAGCAGTATTATTATCCATTATTTTCTTCACCAACTACAAAGGCATTTAACACTGAAATAGAAAGTGAGTTGAAATCAACAATATTAGAGAGAGGAAGGGATGCATACAATGCCACTGACACCTCCAATAAGCAAGGGTCTTCTTCCAAGATCATCAACTTTTGCCACAGCTATCCATGTCATCAGTAACTGTGGAGGATCAATCCAAAACAAAACTTAAGAGGCCAAAAGATAATGGTGTGGCATGGAAAATCAATTTTTAAACTAAATTCAATAAATTTGTGATAAGATTCTGAGGGGATACCTTGAACACACCAATTACAACAGACACTCGGGTAGCATCAGCAGCCGCAGAGAATCCAGCACTCTTGAGCATTGGTATTACAAAATTCAGTACATGGCAGCTCGAAAATAGCATAAAAGAATATTTTAAACTTTGTTTTGGCAATACTTATCAAGTACCTGAAGAATTGGACCTGCGTAATACAAAACACTTGGTTGTCCAGTTATCTGTCACGATTGCATAAAAAGTCAGCACAATACAAATTCCTACACTCTCCATTATATGGTTTGTAACAGGGAAGACCTAGGGTAAAGATAAACATAAAGAAGGCTGCTCATAACAGCAAAGAGGAAGGAAGAAGCACCTGTTGGAAAAGGACCAAACCTCCACCGATAATGAAGGCTTTCAAACTCGGTCCCTGAAACACTTCCAAGAAACTTCCTTCAGATTTCTTATCAGTATAGGCAGACTTCACTGATATAAAGGTATCTTCTATTTGCCTCTCAGACACTTTGTCACCTAGAGGCCGGCCCCTAAGTTTGCTTAGGGCAGAGATAGCCTTCTCTTTGTATTCTTGCAAGGAGCCTTTGCCTTGAACTGCCCTGAGAAGTAGCCAACGTGGAGATGGCGGAAGACTCCACATGCCTAATCCCATAAACAAAGCAATAGGAGCACTGAGCCCATACATGTAACGCCATCCCCCAACTGCATTAATTTGGAAGCTTCCGATAAAATAACCCAGCTGCAAATCAGACCATCGTTTTACTGAACTCATTACTAGAAAGAAAGAAAATATAATATGAAAGTGTCAAATCATTTGAAAATTACCAAAATTCCCATAACTATAAAGAGCTCCTTCAGAGATATGAGAGTTCCCCGAATCTGAGATGGGCAAGTTTCTGCGATATACAAAGGAGCCCCATGCATGGCCTGTCAAATGATATCATCTGAGAGATGCTTAAAACATGATAAAGCACATCAGAGCCATCAGCTAACTTTACAAAAACAGGTACAGTAAAATTTAAGAAACTCACCAAACCAATGCCAAGGCCATAGAGAAGCCGTCCTACCAAAAGAACACCAAGGCCGGGAGCATAGGCAGTGACCAGACCACCAAGCGCATACAGCACAGCAGCTGTGATTAGTTCCCGCCTTCTTCCTTCATTAGTTAATTTAAGATATCAAATGAGAACAATTTATGTATAAGCTCCAAACATTTAGGAAAAAAGCATAAGAAACAGATTTACCAAGGAAATCTGCAATTGGGTAGACAAGTAAGGATCCAAGAAGCGCTCCATAAAGGGAACCACTAACCTACATTCAAAGCAACGGGACATATAACTGGTTCGATATATTATTGGTCATTCTTGGTAAAACTGACAGCATGTTTCCAAAACTGAAACACCAATTCATTTTGTGTTGCACATAAGCCATACCACAAGACCAAGCTGAACAGCTGAAAGGTTGAACCATGTCGTGCCACTAAGCTTAGCTGACTATGTAAGGACCATAACAAGCAATTAGAATTAGCAATGTATGTTCTTCAGTGGTAAATGTACTGAGAATATCTTCAACCAATACAATAACTAGAATAACTATAAAAACCATCCACCAAACGATGGGAGCACCTGCAACGAGATGGTTGCACCCGAGGTGGCACCAATGTCATACCCAAACAACAATCCTCCCAATGCTGGGAACAAAAACCTGAATGTTGCATGAGTTTAATTGATTTAAAACTGTAAGAGGAACTCAAACTAAAATTTTGAAAACATAATTAAACAATGACTCATCTAACACTACTCTTCCAATTTTTAATGTTCAACCAATTAGGGACAAGGCGTGGTTCATGGTTGGTGAAGTGCTCCAAAAAAACTAAGTAATAGCATCAAAATTCAATTTAAAAGGTAAAATGCACCTAATCTTAAGATTTAGTATGTACCACATTAACATAAACAAAAAGCTTAACGAATACCCAGCATATTCGCAAACACTTAACCCTCCACTAAACTCGACCAAAATACAATTCTACCCATTTGCCAGAAACGCGGGAAAAAAAAAATAAAAAATAGAAATAATCAAGATGCACAACAGAAGACAAACAACTCACGGCACAATCACAGAAGACCAAGAAAAAGACTCTTGATATGTTGCGTCGGATATAAGCGACTCATCCTCTCCGGCAGAAGAATACTCTCTCTGAGCTCCAACCTACTCGCAAAAACAAAATAATAAACAAACAACAAAATTACATTTATCAAAACAATAGTAAAAGTGATTCTAACGAAACAATCGGTTTCTGGTTCTTCACATTGAATCTTGATTTGGCACTAGATACCAATAATGATCTAGAAGATGAGAAATTCTTGGCCTCGAAAAGAGAGAAAGACTTTGCTGATCGGGCAGAGATAGCCTTGCAACTAAAGAAGAAAGATTTTGGTTTACTGGGTGGGTTTAAGTGAGGGAGATTGAGAGCGAAAAGAGGTCGAAGTGAAGCAGAGCAAGCCATGAACAGAGCGATCAGTGAGATCAGACGGTTGGCAGTTGGGGTTCCCGCTAATATTATCCTCCACCTTGTTCTATTTATTTATTTTTATTTTTATTTTTATTTTTATTTTTTATAAATAATAATAATAATAATTTGGATTGTTTTGTCTGACTTTTGAGGTGTGCTTTGCCTGGTAGGTTGGCAACTCCAGACACGATTCGCCGTCCACTAAGTCTACACGTGGTCAGTGTTTTTCTCAAAGGAATGTATATTTGCCACACTAGCACGAATAACACTTTAATCAAGCATGCGATGCTCATTATAATTTGATCAAAATTATTATATTATGATAAGTTAATGCATGGCCTAATAAACACAATTCTGAGTATTTTTTATTAAGAGATTTATTATATTAAATTTACACATGAATAATTGTTTTCTGCAACATATTTATTTATTTATTTGTTTGACTAGCTCTCCTATAAAGACTATGAGCCATGCAATCATGTGTAATTCTATGTAACCGTCGATTCGAAGATTTGTATCCTTTCTTTTTACCTCCATAACTGAAACCATCTCTTTCCTTGTAGGGTGTTCTAAAATCTCTGCAATTGCATCCCATATCGTTTTGTATGAGCAAGGGAAGAAGAAAACATCTTGCGTGTTTGGGTTTCACTGCATAATGTACAAGAGTTGAAGAAATGGGGAGACGGTGAGAATATATTTCGGAAACAAAACATGATCACTAGTACATCCAAGATCATGATCAAAGAGTGGACGCCACCCACCAGATTACAGAAGCATGCTCCGGTGATACTTCGGCTAGATCACGCCACCGCCAGTACTAATTTCACAAACACCCTTTTTGGGCTGTAGCAATGTCGCTGTAATTCCTCTTCTTCCGCTGCACATTGTGTCGCCACTGGAAGCACAAGGATTTAAGTTCCCCATCATCATCATCATCAGTTTACAGTCACAGAAAAGTATCAACATGCGGGTGTGGCCGGATACACAGGGACATCAACCTTATTAGGTACTTGTAAACGAAAAGAGATAAGACTTCTGATTAATTTTTTCTTTGATTGTGGTGCTATTGTTAAACTTGAAGATTTGTTTAGTATTGAAGCAATTACACTTTGGAAGCAAAATTAAAAATGGCGATATTGAATCATTGATCGTGGTGAAATATGGTCCAACAAACATAAAGCACCAAAAGCAAGCAAAAGAGGGGGCAACGAGAAATTGTTGAACCCAATCAAGTGAATGAACAAAACTGAAGGCAAGTAAAATAAACAAAGGATGCTCCTTGTAAATTTAACCAAAATGTCCACATGCAACGGAACTACAAACGTAATGTGATTCCATGAGAGAAATTGTAAACTTCAGGGAAAATCCACAAGTAGCCCATCCATCCATTTTAATTTCAAAGGCCGAAAAAGCTCCTCTTTATGTACATAGGCCAACAGTCCAACTAGTCTCTTCTTTTCCCAATAGGAAAAAAAAAAAAAAAAAAAAGGCGCTGTCAGAAACAAGATCTTGTTCCTTTCCTCGAGCTTTCATGCAATAATTAATTAAAGAAAAATTAACGATAACACCCAATGACTCCACTGGAATTGCTCTACCAGAGCACCGACCGCTTGGTGGAGAAACAACAACCACACCTCTCAGTCATCAAAACTCAAATTCTCCTGTTGCCTGCACAAATATAATAACAAGCCTTCTCATTATCAATAACTTTGAATATCACAGATGAAAACAAGACAACATGAAAACAGAAAGCAAATATATATATATATATATATGTATGTATGTATGTATGTATGTATGTATGCTAACTATAGTATAGAAGTACACCTTATTGAAGAGAATGTCTTTGTTATTTATATGCATAATTCCATCCTTCAGAGCACATTTCCATCTGCTTTTGGTACGAGTTACCTACCCCAAAAATGCACGATATGATCACCATTGCTCATGGATAAAAATGATAGCCACTATATTATATACATCAATGATGCTTGCCACGGTGGAATAAAATGAAAATTACCTTGTCAAACTGAGCCAAAACTAAATGCTGAGTATTCAGCTCCTCTCCTTGGTCCAAATCATCTAACTCATCATCGTCATTTTCATTCAATGGCTCATCATCATCGTCTTCGACAGCATCATTTTGAGTGACAACAGCAGGGGTACTAGCCTGAAGATCTACAGAGAGAGAATACATATAAAAACAACCAACAAATTGAATTCTGAAGAAAACAGTCTTCAACACATATATTGAACTTACCACTGGGAGCAGGTGTGCTCGCTATGTTGTAGTCTTCATTAACAACTCCTTGATAATTGTATATCTTCAAGTGAAGGCAGGAGAAGCCAAAAGGAAAGAGAAGCACAGAATGGTTGTAAGTATAGTGATTTCTCATAATACTCAAAGAATGCATGTATGTGTGGAAAGAAAGAGAAGGTCACGGGGTTGCGCAAAAGGTCATAGTCAACAGTTAAATCCAATTTACATGCACAGAGTGACAGAGTTATGACATGCAGCATTCAATATGAACAAGATTAGCAGTTGTCCATTGCATTTATTAAACCATTCTTAAAAGTACCCTGCTGCTTTCAAATGTGTATATTAAAGAAAATTGGAATGTCACTCCTAGAGAGACTATTTTATTAGCTAACCAATAGGATTTAGCAACTCCCTTGTTTGCTCAGAAGATGGAGATGAAAAAGTTCTTACTTCACTTCCTCAGCAAGCAAATGGAGTGGCATGTTGATCTATGATAAAACATCCAAATTCAAATCTAAGTTGTTGCACAAATATATATGAATTTGTCTCTACATGCATTTGCATACAGAAACCATTTGACTAAGCAATACATCATGCTGCTTTAATGAGGTAAAACCTCATAGCAACCACTATCATTACAAGGAAAAATAGTTACTATACCAATGGCATACCAAGCAGACATGTCCGCAATCAGATCGCAGTATGCATTTTATGGATCACTCAAATGAAGACATTTAGATTTTGGGATCAGTATAGTTAAACTTGTTACTGCCCCAAGAATTATATTGGACATAACAATGAAAATGCTGTGAGGGGCCAACATTTTAGCAATTAAACTAACAAAAGAACATCACAGACACATAAGTTATAATTTCCGCATGTGCATGTCTTGAAATTGAGATACAAGGATACTCACATTGGGAGTAGAAAGAACATCATCATACGGATCAGGAATTGGCCCATCCAGTTGAGGAATCTTCGTAGATGACCGAGCCAAACGTGCTGAAATCTCTCTATTTGCAGTGGTGACTGCATCATGTCTACCAGGGAAATCACTCCCTTGGCTTACCTAAGAGGTTGTTACATCATTTGAATATGCATACTATATACATATACTTAAATTTATACATGAATACAGACACATGGACACATATGAGGACAGTGGTGGTGTTCCTGATCCTTCTGTTTTTAATTTGTTTAAGAATTAAATTCACAGATGAGATTTCATCTATTCAAAAGCTAAAACTCTAACTTAACAATATGATACAATGGAGAAAGGAAGCTTCTCTAAAAGGACCTAATAATACAGAACTAAATATATTGAGAATACATGAGGTAGAGCCTTGTAAAACAAATGAACTGAGAATACATGAAACCAAGAAATGGAAACTTGCTAAAGTTCAACACTCAAATGATTCAGTTATTGTACTGAAATTATTGAAAGAGCTCAAGATGTACACTGACTGCCAGCATTTAAATTTTCCCGAGTGAAAGAGAATACAAGCTGCTAAGATTCTATCCCATATGACTTGCATAATTTTGACTACAGGTGAAATGGAACATCATGGTAGAACAAACAAAGAGAATAAGAGTTTTGAAAATAATGATCAATATAATCTTTTGTATACTTTTACCATATGTAACTACTGTTTACCATGACAGCAAATATCACCAATATATGACCAAAGAGTGGACAATTATCATACATCATCAGCTAACCAGGGTCCATTACTTGTCAAATAAAAGAATCCATCACCTATTTTAAGCCCTAGTTAATGAACTATGCACATCTATTATGGTCTAAGGTACATATAGATGGAGTTTAATATGTTACCTGATCCATTGATACTATACCATTTGGTTGGTAACATGGTTAAGATACAGGAGTGATGATTGTTAAGAAAATACAATTACATTTGGGCCAGAAGTCAAGGTATTTACAATATGTAATGGCTTCAAGAAAGGAGGTTTCCATTTCTTAATGGTCAAAACTGAGTTGCAATGTCAAAGGTGTTTTGTGTTTGTGCAGAACACATCCACAGTGACCAACAGGATTACAAAAAACAGCCACCAGTACTTCACCTTATATCAGTTACTATAACTCAGATGAAGGTGAAAAAGGTAGCTGCAGATGTTCTCAAAAGTTAGTAGCAATCCTGGAAAACATTTCAAGCCACCTCCTAGCTAATCCACCAATCACCCAAGTTCACACATATCTACTCTGCTTAAATGGGAAAGGAAGGACATGCAATGAAAGGTGTACATGTAATATCAGAGTGTTTGCAGTGGTAAAGAGAAAAAGACAGGCACCATTTCATCACAAAATATAAGCATCAAAGTTGACCATAAAATTTGACAATAGCACACTGTTGTGTATGAAAAGCATCAAATTCTTAAGTGAGAAAGTTCAGCTCAAGATACTCTTTTTCTATCTTTCAAAACACAACATGATAAACAAGCATACGCCCAAAAATCCTCACTGCAAACATTATATGCCTTAACAACAATCTGCCAGAAGAAAACTAAAAACCAATTCCTACATTAGACAACAAATTCTCAGTTGAAAAAAATGGAAGAAGTCTGAGAGCTGACAAAACGTCTTGGACATAAAGTATGTTAATCTTCGTCTTCTAAATCTAATTTCATCAAAGAATAAAAAAATGCAAACAGCCATTTATAGAATATGCCATCTCAGATGGAGAAATAAAAAAAATTACAAAAACAATATAAACTTACTATGACTTCAGTTTGTGAACTTATGCAGTACTTTTTACATTTTGCACATACTAGAAATAATGTTAATATGATAAGATTTTAAATGACACAAATCCAAGCTTAAAACTAATCAAGTGAAACACCCATTCTTGTAATCAAAATTAACAATAACAACAATAATAAGGCATGTTTTCAAAGAAGACAAGCATTTCCAGTGGGGTAATATAGAACTTCTATTATTATAACACAGCACGATTATTTAGGGGAAAATATTTGCTGCCCCAGCTTCAAGCTCATAAGAGCTTTTCATAATTAATTCAAGACAACATATCATTCATTGGCAAACAAGAGGGAAAACAAACCTCAAGCTGGAAACTCTCAGAGGTAGCATCTCCAGCTCCATCTTGCTGGGGAATATTATATCCACCATTGCGGTATTGAGCAGGGAAGTCCTCGCGTTTTCGTTTTCCAGAAGACATCATGAAGAAGTCCTGGAATTCTCTCCAATATTAAAACTGATAACCAACTTTGGTGCAACAATATTGTATCGTTTTCAGAAGGGAAGAAAGAATATTCATGAAAATAATTCAAAAAATAAGGCTCATAAAGCTTTGACAGCCAGAAATTTCATATCATGTATTTTCCCCAAACCAAAAAACCAAGCATCATTGTGCAATCTCACTATTTACTGGTAACAGAGATTACCTGTGTGGTTGGTTGATGAGAAGTTCCTCTATCCGCCTCTTCCCTCCCTTCCACGTAAGCTACAACAAGGCACCAATCATCACTGAACCATTAAACATATATAACAAACAGCTCTTTTGGCATCACACAAGTACATACCAACATTAACATCAACATTTAAGGGGGGCCTCTGATTCATCCAAGGAGAAGGTGGGGGTGGCTGTTGCCAAAAAAAAAAAAAAACCACAAAAAACAAATCACATCCATCAGCCCATAAAACTACAATGAATTTTGCACACTTTTATCCAGTAAATAATGCCCAAAAATTATTACAAGCAAACAAATCTTACAAAGAAGAAGAAATGAAGGCATTCAATGTAAATATAATTGAGAGAAAATGACAATCAAAAGAACTTGAAAAATAATAGCCAACAAACATAAAGGTACTAACAAAGCTGCACTTACCATGTATGAACTGGGCCTTCCATTTCCACCCTTGGCCTCAGTATTGCCACCAGAATCATTTACAGGAGTGGGATAATCACTAGATCCAGTAGGAATGTTATACATTGAGTTATCTGTGCTCCCAGACAGTGGTGTGGTCCCAGGTAACGGTGTGGTCCCAGGTAATGGTGTGCTTCCAGGTAATGGTGTCTGGATCGGAGTTTGCAAAGGTGTCTACAAAGACAATTGAGTAACTTGCATTAGAACTCCAAATTCCAATACAAATTAACTCTCAAATTATTTCAAAATTAACCTGAAACAACAATAATTCAATAAAAACACACTGGAAAACTTAAAAATCCATCACAACTGATTCACAAGAAAAGGCACATCAAAACTTCACAATCTAACACAATTTGAGCCCAGATAACCACAAAAATTCTCACCTAGATATCAATATATGCAAATGCATAAAAAAATAAAAGAGGTCAAAATCCCCAAGATCCAACACATAAATCTCAAAAATCACTACGAATTTCAAGCACAACAAAGAAAGTCCACCATAATAAATGAAAAATAGATAATCTGGTAACAAATAAACATTACAGGAGGAAATAGTATCTCAGCAGTGGGAGTTTCGTACTCCTCGGTCCCCTCGTATGGCACATTAAGATCGTGAACAGGAGTTATCGGACCACCAGCTGCAGGCTGCTTAGGCGCTGATGACCTATCTATTGGACCACATACAACTCCTGCTTGGATCATCTTCATCTCCCAAATCTAAACAAACCAAAGTTTACCCAAAAAACAAATAAATGAAACACCATTCCATAGACAAGATCAGCTCCAATACAGCTCCGATAGAAACAAATAATAATAATAATAATAATAATAATAATAATAATCAAGTGATGTCAAAACCCTCTACCACGTCCGATCCAACAAGAAGACAATTACAATACCAATTTCCTTACTATAATCTATAACGTTGGAAATTGAACTTTTAGCTAAACAAAATGTGACAAAATGGAAGAAAATTACTCCTTGAAGTTCGTTAAGAACACTCTCGCCGGGGCCGTTATTGACGAACTCGTCACGGACCTTGCTGATGACGTCTTCGATGACGCGGATGTACACCATGCTCGTCGTAGATGTAGCCATTTTTCAATTGTAAATTTGAAGTCTTCCTAGCTCCTCCGATTGAAACTTTCTCGGTAAAACTTTGAATCCGAATAGATAATTTCTTCGAGAAAATTTAGGGAAGCATAGGGAATCTTTTTAGGGTTTAATATTTCGGGAGATATGATTGTTGAGTAAGAGAGAGCTAGAGAGAGATCGGATAGAAGAGATTTGAGAGAGGGGCGGACGAGAAAAGACGAATAAAGAATGGAATATAAATAGGTTTGCATCCGATTATACGAGTTGGTCCACGTGGCGAGATCTGGCAGGGTTCAAGATTTTTTTTTTCTTCTCTTCCGGGTAAGGATTTAAGTCTACTCGCGTCTGCGATTTTGTGTGCATCGTGTGCAACGTTTGATGTAGTTTTATTCTCGGGACAAGATCACAACCGTCGCCGCCTTTGATGCCCGAGTCTTGGGTTGGTTGGGCCTTTGATGCCATTATTTGTTTTTCCTTTGTAATCTACCATATCTATTATTTTCAAATTTAATCGATTCCTTTACGAAAGTCAAATAACATTAAAGAAAGTCGGTCAAAATTTTAATTGCTTTTTTTTTTTAATAACAATTTAATCCAGTTAAAAATTTTGTGTTATTTGTTGGTATTCTTATTTATAGCGACGTCGTTTGGTCGTCAATCAATCTTAATTGCAGTCAGCTATGCATAGAAAAGATTTAGGGTGCGGTTTCTAGCAGCCCAACGTGGCCCACATTGCGGCCATAGATCCAAGCCCAACAGTGATAGACGAGAAAACAAGGGTGAAGGTTTCAAGGGTTACATTCGTCTCAACACTGGACTCATAACTTCAACTCTCCGTCAAAACCTGATGAACTAGACGGTCTGGTAAAACGGCAGCGTTGGACATCGAATAGGGACCTAACGTCGAAGGTACACATACGGCTCTCTCCTACTCACCTCGAGCAGCAACCACTCTTACCGTCTTCAGTCTCCACCACCAAAACCCTAGAAAATGTCAGGCTGGTTTTTCAGGGTAAGCTAAGGTTCAACAAATTTCCCGATTTTGAAATTGTTCATTGTTATTTTTGGATCCGTATATTTCCCATTGAAACTGGAAGTTTGGGATTACTTATTATAATTAGTCGATAATGTTTAATTAGGGCACGTCGGCCGATCAAGACACGCGGTTCTCGAACAAGCAAGCGAAGCTCTTGAAAACGCAGAAATTCGCTCCTGAATTGGATCACCTGGTGCATTTGATTTTTTTTTAATTTGTTATTTATTGCTTGCTCATATTACTTGTATTGTCTCTGGCGTGTATTTTCGAATTATGTATCACAACTGAAGTTGCTAGGCTTAGAAAATTGCGGAAATTGAATTTTATCCGTTTTCTTTTTCCTCTGTACTGTCATTCCTGAAAGTTGCGTTGCTTCTGAACCCTTATTTGCCATATGGTAACAGGTTTTTAGACCAAAAAAAAAAAAAAAGAGAGTAAAGTGATATCTTAGTATCAAATTGAATAAAATGATATCTAGTGTTAAATGTTCAAATAATTTTTGCTATATATTGTTTGCTGATGAAGTGAACAAATGACGTGGTTCTAGGTGGGCATAACAAAAGTGAAGATGGATGTTATGAGACCATGGATTGCCAATAGGGTCACTGAGCTACTTGGATTCGAAGATGAAGTGCTCATCAACTTCATTTATGGTCTTCTTGATGGAAAGGTAATTTATGATCTTTTGATGGATAACAATATCAGAGTTGGAAAGAAAAATGTAATTTATATATATAATCAAATTATATTCGCCCTTGCTTATTCTTTGTACACTTGTACTTTTGCATTTAAGTACTTTCTCTTTTATGTTAAAACAGAACCCCATTGCTATTTTAATGCGTGCTCTTTCCATGCACTGTTCTTTAGTTTTGGTCACAGTGACAGAGGAGTACACTATCGGCATATTTGTTTACCAGCACTGGCATGGACTGAACTGTATAATATTTTTATCATGTGTTTGGCTGTAAAATGAAGTGGATTTAGTGAGGGTCAAGCCCCTCACTATCCCTTTTTTTTTTTTTTGTCTTAAATAATAACAATATTATTATATTAAAATATGGTATAATATTATAATAATTTATAAAATAATAATAATATAATATTAAAATATAATAAATTATTATAAATTATTTGGAGTATTTTCAAGTACCTCTCTTGAGGTTTAGCAAAATAACACTTAAATATAAAATTTCACAAAACTAATAGAAAGTACCCTTCAACAATAATTAAAATAATAAAATGACTAAAATATCATTATAGATAATTTTAAATATTAGTAATAT
>CP135553.1:3181476-3238443 GCA_032402905.1 Khaya senegalensis | reverse complement strand
ATTTTCAGGATTTTTGTTGTACAAGCAATTTGTTATTTGCATCTAATCCTAAATAACGCTTGGAAGAAACTGGGCTGAAAATGTTGTGGCATGGTAATGTTACATTTCTACGACACTTGTGAGTTTGAATAACTCCGTTTGGTTTATTCTTGAAATTTAGTTATTTACAAAGCTACAGCAATTTGATTGAAATGTAAAATAAAATGGTTTAATTCCAAAGTTAAATGCTTATTATAACATGCACGTGCTGGGACTATCATAATTTGAACTTTGTTCACTCATCATTATTTTAGGTGATAATATGTTTTTCATGAAAGAAATATTCCATTAATTTGAATTATAAACAGAGGAAAGATTTATTGTACATATCGTGTCCCACATGTGAGTTACACCCATATTGAGTTACCTTTTGGTTTATGTTGTTGGGGAGTGGCTGCACGTAAAGATGATTTTCCTATGTTTCAAAGAATATCGTCTCTTGTGATGAAGAAAGCATAGTGTATTATGCCAAGATAGAGATATTTGGTACTTAACACTCATGTAGGAAAGGTTTCTTGTCCCACACAATTGTGTCAGTATATTGAAAAGTTTCTGGTAATAGTTCCAAAAGATCTGCTTGTGTATTTTGGAGATTCTTGTGTTCATACTGGTCCAAGTGGCGACATTACTTTTAATCTCCTTAATAATCAGCATTGTTCTTGGAGAATGATGCTATTTTAAGTCCATACAAGGTTTCTAGATCTCCTTGTTCCACTGCTTGTTCCCCTGCTTGTTCCCCTTCATCCCATCCGTAATAATGCTGAGTTTGCTGACCGTTATTCTATATCATTCTTCTGAGCTTAACGTATGGCTTTCTTGTTGAGCATGTGGGTAACAACATTTTTGTTTTATTATTCAGAGACTCACCTTCTCTGTCAATGAGCAAGTCACATTCCAATTCCAGAAGTTATTCAGAGTATGCTTTTATTAGCCAGTTGCAACATTTTACCCCTGTTTGGCTATTTTTTATTGGAATGATATTTGCTGCTGTATCTTAACCTTTCTTGGCATAATACGTGGACTTAGATTGGGTGGTTTCATGTCTAAGTGAAATTTTTTTAATATGTAGATGTCTAATAAAAAATACAATTATCAATTAATATATGCAGTGGCAGACGCAAATCAAGGAGTGTATCTAGATCACCTAAAGCACAGAGATGCTCTATCTCTCCGAGAAGACGGTCCATTACACCTCGTAGGAGGAATCCACCTCAGATATCCCACTCTCCTTCAAGAAGATCATCTTATTTTAGACAAAGATCTAGATCATGTTCACCTCATAGATCTTCCTCTCCCTTAAGGCATAAGCTGTGTTCCCCTTTTCAGCATAAATCACCTTCTCCTCTGTATCGTAGATCACCATCACCTGTTCTGTGTCATAGATCACTATCGCCTGTCGGGCGCCGAAGATCACCATCACCTGTCTGGCGTCGAAGATCACCATTGCCTCCCCAGCATTGTAGATCACCATCACATGTTGGTCATCGAAGATCTCCTTTGCCAATACGACACCATCGATCTCCTTCACCCTTGCAGCGTAGGTCTCCATCACCTGCATGCCACCAGTTGTCATCTCCAGTGCGGCATAGATCTCCCTCTCCTGTGCAACAAAGGTATCAAAGGTCTCCATTGACACCACAACATAGGTCTTCATCTCCATCTCCTGTGGCATGTCGACCTTCCAGCTCCTTGAGGTCACCACAGCAAGATCCAAAAGATGGGAAAGATTTACCTAAAAGAGATTCAGCTTTTTCACCTTCACCAAAAAGATCACCAACTGTGTCAGAATCTCCACCACATTTAACAAGGAAAAGGAGTACCAGTGGAGACGAGAGGTAGTTATTTGTGATGTCTTATAATGGTTAAATCTTTATCATTTTATCAAATATATGTTTTTAAATGTTTGGCTGCTTTGGCAGGTCATTTAGTGCAGATGAAAGTCTTGTGAGGCAAACCAAGAAACGAATGGCCCATGATGGCAGCATTGGTCCTTCACCAAGACCAAGGGAATGGAGACTTCGTCTGATGGTCCAGATACAATCGTAGAGGATAAAAAAACCGATTGCATTAGGTTAACTAAAAACTCAACAGCTTTTGATTCCTAAATTGTCTTCATTCTTGAGAATTCCACAGGTTTTTCTGAGTTTTTAAGTATTTAATTTTGTAGGGAGGATGGAGACCATAACTCTGTTTCATTACATGGAAGATCTGTGCACTCATCCACAGTCAGTAAGCAGAAAGATTCTCCGCGAAGAATTTGTAATAAGGAAGAGCATTCACCTGGGATGTAAACATGTCTATGACATATGGTATCCTACTTATTTGATCTCACATTTTCGTGCATGAGTTTATTTGTAGATCCCTTTTATAATCTGATATTGTTACACATTTATGGCAGTGAGAAATTGTCTGGAAAAGGTGTTCATCTGGAAACTTTTGATCAGCAAAAGTCACCAACACTGTATGAAGACTCCTTGCCTGGTGAGAGGAAATGGTCAACCTACCTTGCAGAAAGTAAAAAATCTGATGGAAGAAACCTTTCTCATAAAAATAATGGCAAGGACAGTGAACAACACCGTAAATCTGGAAAAGTGACAATGGAGGTTGAAAAAGTTGATCAAAATAATAGGAGTGATACTTCTGATTCTGGTTCTGAGCATAGTGATAAACCCAGAGCTAAGAGTAAAGAGAAGAGAAGGCATAAAAATATGACAGAGAAGTGGCTTCAGATGATGACTACAGTTATGATTCTGAAATAGAGAAGGAGGCTAAGTGGAGGAGGAAGGAAGAAAAGAAATTATGAAGAGAAGAAAAGCATCGACGACGTGATGAGCGACGTCGTAGAAGGGAAGAGCGACGTGTCACAAATCCCACATTGGATAAGAATGGGGAATTATAAAGGTTTATAAGGGTTGGGCGCTACACACCCTAAAGGACATGTCTTTTAGGGAGGAGATAATGGCCCAGCCCGTGACAGACGTGTGGAGAAGCTGAAATTGAAGAATCAAAGTGATGCTGATGCTTCAGATGGTGAAGCTATACCTAGGAGGGAGTATTATCCAAGTGATGAAGAGATAGAATCTGAACAGAAGAGGCTTGAGATTGAGTTACGAAATAAGGCTCTTGAATCAATCAAAGCGAAGAAGAACGGCAGTCGCTGAATCTCTTCTGTTTTGGGACATTTAGATTTTTTTTGTCATTTAAATCTCGTTCACCTTTATCGTCTAAAATTAGTAGGCTATTTTATGTATGAATGGGAGTGTAGTTTTATTTTGGTTACTGTTTAATGTAGTCTGTGTTTACCACTTGCAGTTGAAATGGATAAATGAGGATTTCCTGTGCTATACTCTTGAGTGCAACTATATGCAGACTAGGCTGCTAACTTTTCTGGTAATATTTGTCTTCCCTTGGGAATTTTATTTTTTTTTCATTTTCTGGGATTTTATCGTTGCTTGGATGTGAAGGCATTTTCGATATTATTGCATTTGTCGTATAAGATTTTGATTAATGTAAAGTGTTTCTTGAGTCATGCGGCTGTTAGAAACCAATAAGATCTTTAGGTTTGACTGATCTTGGTCTTCTTGTTAAAAGTAAAATTAAAATTAAAGGTCTTGTCTATTGTATGGATATGAGACTGATACTAAATCAGCTTTCTGGTCAATTGGTGGATGAATATTTTGTCAACTAGATGGTTGAGCAAATCATATGCAGATCCACATTCTGAACATCAATGCAGGTGAAGTTCTTTACTTCTTTATAGGTCTTTTAAGAAGAAATCTCAGTGCCTACAAGTGAATCCTCTTTGTATGTTAATCTTAGATGCTTTCTCACAATTTTGGTTACCATCTGTATGGATGGCAGCTTTGGGATTGTTCCTGGGACTTAATTTTCTAAAATTCTTCAGGGTGCTGAAAATTTTGGACTCGTCCTGTCCTGATGTTATGAGCTGTAAGGTCTGTAAGGTACTGTTGGCATAATCATTGTATGTATGTGTAATGATAACCTGTATACAAGAAGTTATGATATTTCTTTTTGCATTTTGACTGTGTTGATCTTCTCTTTTTCCTGAGTGAGTACTGTTTTTTATGGGTCTTCATTGCCTGTGCAAAGATTTTGTTAGCCTACTTTGCATTTTGTTCTCATTTTAGGCAGTGGAAATTGGTCAATCAGAGTATGTACTCTTGAGATGCCCTTTTGACCTTGTCATTATTTTACTTTCTACTCGTCTGCTTTCTTGCCAACTATCATTATATCATGTAGGCATTGAATATCATATTTCTAGCAAAATGATTATCTGCCCTCATGAGGGATGTGAATCATGCCGTGAAATGAAGTTTCATTTAAAGAATAGGTGATAAGGAGCAGAACATTGCAGAATTCATAATTTCTGTTTACGTAGAAGGTGCTTAATTGGAGTGCTTTATGATGGCGAAATTAATTGATAATTTGGTCCAACAGGGACAAATTTTTCTGGAAGTAGCATTTATCTTTGGGATGTATGGTGTTGGTGTTGGTAAATAGAACTGGAGCATTTGGTTATCTGATGATGAGGGCAGTGGATTGATAGTAGAGAGCTGATAATGAGTGCTTCAGGTCCTTTATCCAGATGGACCTGAGCTGAGGTGGTAGCCAAGGTTCAATATTTGTTATTTTGTTAACTGAGGGATGGTACTCTAAAATTGATGTGGCCGTTTATGAGAATGATGCTTTGCATGGACGATGGTAGTACAAGTTCATGTGGCTTGCGTGCCTGTTTGTGTGTCAGAGAGTATTTGAGTAATTGATGTTGAAACGAGGAGAGGATGAAATAGTTGTGCATCTTAGTTGTGGAGAGGTAACTCATGTGTCAAATATGAACATAACGTGTGAAATATATGAAAGCATTAGATTTTTGACCTTCTAATAGATTATTGTGATCTTTTTTTAGCATTTAACCTAAGTTTGAAATATAATGGAGAATAATTGGCGTACTGTCCAATAAGTTCTTGATGGCCTGCCTAGGTGGTGTCTACAAATGCACTTTTCCTTTTATTTCATTATGCTAATGATCTTGTACCACAGTTGTATTAAGACTTGGCTGTTTGTGCTAGAATCCTTGCACTTGGGAACATAGAAACGTGGAAAAATATATCAACGAATCACCACTGCATGCAGTTACTCAAGTGTATTACTGAACTGGGACATGTACTGCTTGTATAATTTATATTTATGAAGTGGCAGACAGAAAGTTCTACGAAGCTAATCTTTGTTAAAAGCATTTGGATATTAATTGTAATCGAGACATCCCAGCAGTCATATGTTGTCATCCTACTAGGAAAGCTCTATCAGGTATTATGTGGGTTTTGATGCCTTTCCTCAGGCAGCTTGTCTTATAATCACCACATTCTAGACTTTTAGTCGGATTAATTGAGCGTGTTTCTAAAATTCGAGGATCAACAAAATTTTCTCTGTAACTAAAGGGGGAATTATATATTTCTTGAACCACTTTCAGCTGGAGCTAGATGCCATGGCAGCAATTGGGAATAACTAACTGGGTGTTGAACAAGCCCATTAGTATATCCAATATTAGACTTCTTTTGGTAGTGATTACGAGTTGCCCGCTTCTTGCCATATGTTTTGGTTAGTGGCTTTTGTGGGCCATGAGTATCAGACTTGTGGCAGCCAATTGGATCAAGTTGGATAAACCAAGCGGGTTAGTCCATCAATATTTTTGTCAATGTCTGCTTGGGTGGGGTAGATCATTTGTTGGTGGTTCAATCATACGTTGATGTGTGCTGCAATAAGCGACTGGTGTCCAATTTTCTCAGTAGATAAACAACGACAACGTGGCGCAATACCATTTGCCATTACATCCTTTAGCTCCACATCTAGATGATATTCAAACCAAACAAAATTCAATGGCGACAAGCAGCATTGGGTTGGTGTTGGAGATCAAAGATTTTGTTTTGTATATACAACAAAAATAGTATTACTCCTCCGTTAAAGAAGCAAGAAGGAGGGTCACCTTCTTTATCCTCTGATTATCCGTTTATGGCTCCAACTCTTACATCCAATTCATTTCTTCCTAAAACCACGCCACATTCGAGGCTACCCATCAGGGGCCCAAGACTAGCTGTGTTTGCCAAGAAACCTGGATCTTTCCCTCCATTTCAGCTCGGCAAGCCTAAGGATGAGAATTCATCCTTGGCGGAAAGCTCAAATGGTGATTCAGGCAATTCCAATCCTTTTCGTTTCAACTTCGGTAAGGTACCGGATGTCAAATCTTTGATCCCAGTTGTGAGCAGTCCTGGAATTGGTTTGTCATTCTACTCCAGAAGAAAAGATCCTGGCACAGTTTTTGTGGCCGGTGCAACTGGGCAGGCCGGTATTCGCATTACCCAAACGTTATTACGTGAAGGCTTCAGTGTTAGGGCTGGTGTGCCTGAGCTAGGTGCTGCTCAGGAGTTAGCTCGTCTCGCTGCCGGTTACAAGGTTAGCTTCTTAAATTGGATCAACATCAGCTCTGAATTGTCATCTGGATTTGCACTTTTTATGAACTGATTTTGGAAAGTAATTCTAGTAATTAGAAGCGTTTTCATAAACCGAATTTTACAGAACAAGATAAATCTAACAGCTCTTTCATTGCATGATCGCCGCAGATCATATCTAACGAAGAATCAAAGCGTCTGAATGCCGTTGAATCCACCTTCGACAATGCAGAATCAATTGCCAAAGCAATTGGAAACGCCGGCAAAGTAGTGGTCACTATTGGCCCGGCCGAAAACGGTCCCACCACCAAGGTCTCAACATCGGACGCCTTACAAGTAATCCTAGCCGCTCAATTAGCGGGAGTGGGTCACGTGGCAATTATCTATGATGGGAACACAACGAACTCATCAACTGACAATGTATTGGACGGCCTCTCATCATTCTTTAACAGTCTCTTCTCACGAAATCAGCCGTTGACTGTTCCTGAATTTTTGCAAAAAGTAATCCAAACGGACGTTAGCTATACGTTCATAAAGACAAGTTTGACTGAAGACTTTTCGCCCGAGAGTTCCTACAATGTCGTGGTGTCAGCCGAAAGAAGCATTGGTGCAAACGACTACAAAGTAATGTAATGTATGCGATTACATCAATTTCATTTCTTTTTTCTTTTTTCTTTTTTCTTTTTGTTTATTGGGTATAAATATTTTGTCTTTATATTAATTTTTCTGTTTTATGTTCTTCAATAATCATGCGCAGGTAGCAAAGTCTCAAATAGCATCACTGGTGGCAGATGTTTTCTCTAACACAGAAGTGGCCGAAAATAAGGTACATTTTGTTATGAAGCTTGAGAAGAATACACTTCTCTCTTTAAATTACACAAATGTATGTTAAATTTCACCTCCACTTTGATATTTGTAGAACCTGAAATCTCGTCTTTTTGTACCATTTTAAGAGATTTTACTGGTTAAATCAATAAGTGATACAAGCAGTTGGGGTCCAAACTTTGGCTTAAAATTGAGTCCAAAGTCTATAACTAATATTCATTACTATTTATTTTTCAACTCAATATTAGACTCCCTAAGAGCCACTCCCTGTAACTGAAGGTTGCCCTTGAGTTAAACTAACGAATACCAATACCATGAGTTCTATGTACTTTCTAAGTAATGATAATATTGTTGGTGGAGTTTGAATCAGGAGAGGATTGAAATTTATCTGCAAATCTAAAAGCATTGTTAGTTTATATTGACTGAATATTTAGTTATTTTTGTTATATAGGTTGTGGAAGTTTTTACAGATCCGTCAGCCCCAGCTAAGCGTGTAGATGAATTTTTCAGGTGAATTGTAATGCCATAATTTGCTCAAAATTAGATGCATGCGAGTCTTTTGGTTTCAGTTTGGAACAGGAACATGAGTGCATGTCCTAATCTATACAAATTAAACGTGTGACACGCTTTTAGTGCCATTCCCGAGGATGGAAGGAGAGCAGCCTATGCTGAAGCTCTTGCAAAGGAAAAAGCAGAGGAGGAGGCAAGAATAGCTGCTGAAAAAACTCGTGAAGCAGCCAAGGCACCTAAGCAGATTGAAGAAGAGGTGAAAAAGCTTTCACAACAAGAGGCTCGTGCAGCAAGTTTAGCCCAAAAAGCTCAAGAAAAAGCTGAGGCTGCAGGGACTCCAATGGGAGACCTATTGAGTAAAGCAAAAGATATCCGTTCAGGATTTTCTTGGGATAAACTTAGTTCCCAGATTACAACCGCAGGTCAAAATTCCACTGAGAAACCAAAAGTGCAGATAGCTACTGTTAGAGGGCAAGCCAAGGCCAGGACGCTGTCTCCCAAAAAAGCTGTTGTTCAACAAACTACACCAAAGCCTCGGGCTGTTATGAAGCCAATAGGGGAGCCAAAGACTAAGGGGACACAGACAAAGCCGGAAGTGAGGAAGATGTTTGGAGGTCTGTTTCAGCAAGAAACTATATACATTGACGATGACTGAGGCGATACTTTGCAACATGTTTTCAGTCTTTCAGGATATGAATTTTGTGCGAATGTGGCTTGGCATGTGTATGATTATTGACAATGAATTATCTAACAAGCCTGGAACTTGTACTGGCTTAATATTTTCAAATTCATGTATTACCCAAGAGGAAGAAGTCCCTGTCGAATTTCTTGGTTATTGATAATTTTCTGGCATTGTCTTGAAAATGTTCTCATACCATATTTAGGAAATCCAATACCTCAGCATATATGCAAACAGTTATCTGATTAAATAATACCGAATCTCTAATTGTAGATGCATTTAACAGTTCAAATATACACATAGTTTCATCGAGAACAACTTCATAAATTAATCTGATTATTGTGCAAATGGTCAACTTGAAAGGGATTGACAGCACCACAAGAACAAAAGATGACAAGTTGACTACCATGATAATAACGACAGCCAACAAATACAATGACAAAAACTAATATTTAGTGACAAATACTCAAGCTGATAGTGGTTCAAGTAGCAAACCAGAAGCTTTAATCTTATTTAATTGGTTCAATCTTTAACGCAAACATCCGCTCTCCTTGCCAAGAGGAACCCCAAGTCCTTCATTACTCTCCATCTATCGTACCGATACAAGTTGTGAAACCCATTCTCCCAATAACAAGAACTGTTTATGAACATATATATATATATATATATATATTATAAACTCAAGTGGGGCACATAGGCTGCATCCATGGCTCGATTTACAGTCATGAATAGTATGAAATGATTTACCCACGCCAAGAATTCTATGAACACTGCCCTTTGAACGTTTATCCATGGAATGATAACTATACGGGCATATTCTAGTAGTGAGAAAGACGTTTAAACCATGGGATCGAAGAATATATAAACATAACCTGTGATGCATACTGCGTATATTGGGATATAAACATGATCGATCCCGTCTATGTCCACATTGATTCGGTTAGAAAGTCGAGAACTGCTCGAAAGACAATGAAAGTAGTCATTGATATGTAACATTGCATCCTTTGATGTATTGGTTTATATGAGCTAAAGAATTGAAGTTTGCGTTTCTTAGAGATGCAATAGAGCTAGTCGGCATTTCGTCCATGATTGTCTCATACGATAATCTTCTCCAGTAATCATGGCTAGGGCACTGGGAAATTAACATTTTCTTATTGAGATTACAGTTACACAAGAAATTAAGGAGCTGATTCCCTAGAACATGTTCATCGCAAATAATTTTCTTTTTTTATTTTAACCTGGAAAACAAACAAGTCTATCATGTAAAGAAAATTAAAAGACAAAGGTAAATGGTCCCTGAGATTTGATGCATGAAATTCTAGAAACGATTCCATTGATGATCATGACTCACACTCATGGCTTGCTTAATACAGCGTCAATCAAAACTAACAAAGAATGATACTTGAAAATCCCTATAACCTACGAGACGAACAAAGAATGATTCTTGAAATTCTAGAAACGATTCCATTGATGATCATGGCTCACAATCATGGCTTGCTTACTGCAGTGTCAATCACAACTAACAATGAAAAATACTTGAAAATCCCTATAACCTACAAGACTCTTCTTCCACATTTGTTATAAACAATTAATCCAACTGCATATATATAATGGACCTAAGAGAAAAGTTAACATCATCACTTATATCTTTCACAAGTATCCATTGGCCATTATTTCATTAATTATTTTTGTGTGTTCAAATGTTCAAAGTTAGAATGAAAATATGATCAACTTCTACAACGATTATCTTCAAGAGCGTGTACTCTAGATTCCGATGACATAAAATTCCAAATAATTCATGCTTGTTCTGTTCAATCGGAAAAGAATGATCATATACTAATTACATAGTGAAGAACCGCATTATATAGTCATGCATGGCCGCTAAAGAAAGCAATGCTTCAGATGAAACATGCACAAGGAGATCATATAGATCTATACATACATGTCCAGAATAGTCTCTAGCTTGACTAGATGAGCTTGCTACACTTGATTTGTTATCTAGGGTTTAGACTAGATTAAGATGTTTTCATATAAAACTTAACCAAGGACCAAGGGTTCTTGCATGCAGAGGCACATTTTAATACATGGACTATAGAGAGAAATTTGCTTCGCTATATACATACAAGTCACAAAATCCTAATTACAGGTTCTCGTTAGAGCTAAAATTTTGTCCTGATATTGACACTACTAGTTAATTTCTTCCACAAAGTACATGCAATTAGGAATAAAACTTCAAAACTCAAATTTGACCAGACCATCGAATTATTCTGTATTCTAAACACTTCCCAACAAATGAACACCCAATACGGCCAGGATACCATAAAAATCAATAAGATTGCAAATTTATGCAAGTGAGTAGTCTAATATTAAAAAGTTGTCAAAAAAATATGTACTATGTAGGAATAAAGTTTGATGCTTAATGAAAATACAACATATTTATCAAATAATTAAAATTAAGGAACAAGAAAAATCATTGTTTTTCTCATGTTTAGAATAACTTTTTGGTACCCGTTGATGACGTTGATGGCTCAAGCCCCAGTCTAAGCTCAAGGTCCAAATCGGACCCTGATGAGCTCGGTGACAATTCCTTTTCGCTGCTTCCTGCATGAATTGGACTGCCTGCAAGGCGTGGCTTTCGATCAATTCCCAATGGTCTTTCAACAAACAAAGGCAGTTGCCGGACTTCTCCAGGTTGGATTTTGTATGATTCAGTGGCATCATTTTCTTCACCTACAGGAATCCTAGGGCGCCACTTAGTGTTACTGCTTCTTTCTTGTCTAGTTGCCATAAATTCCATTGATGACCGTATTCTGTTTGTAGGAATCGGAGAATAAGAGGCTCTTATTTTCGAGATGTCAAAAGATTGTTGATTCGAATTGTTTGATGAGACCGCAACTTGCTTGAGCTTAGCTTTGTCTTTGCGATGAATATTCATGTGACCTCCCAGTGCTTGAGCATTAGAGAAGCCTCTCTTACAGAAGGCGCAATCATAAGACCTAACAGGGCTTGCAGCTTGATCATCCGAGGTTCCCTGGTGGTTTGGACTTGCTGGTGAAGGTTGATCAGTCTCCATTACAGCTAGCTAGCTTTAGCTTTCTGCAGAGAGAGAGAAAGGGAGATCGAGGAAGAGAGATGGTCAACTGGAAGATTGTGAAAATGTTTTTATATTCATTGATTGTTAAGGGTTTAAGGCCTGCTGTGTCTTCAGCCCAATGAACTATTAATGTGAAATATCTAGGATACATTAGACAATTTCAACTCTACCAAAAGATAAATGTTCCCTCACAAATATTGGTAATTATTTGGACAGATAATTAAGGGATATGCTCATCGTCAACCAAAAATTTGGGGCGTGTGTGTGTGTGTGCATGTAGAAGAAATGTATACATGCTTATAATGCTAAGATGAACAGATCATAATTCAAGTAAATGAACTTTGATTTTAATCAGTTTGCTTCTTTGTTTCTTGTCGTATCTTTATACAGTAATTTAGTTGATACATATTCTCTCAATTCTAAGAATGCATCAATACCTTTGCCAATCCTCAGTCCTCATCTCATCGAGATAGAAGCTGGCTTGGCTAGGTAATTAGCTTTTGCTAGATGGGCAACTGCTCTAGTTATAGATATCAGCCACGTGGAGGAGATTCGTGAGACATGGCTACATGCATGTCATCTAGTCGGCTGACTGTAAACTGCCACGTTTCATTTCAAAGCAAGAACATAAAATTGTATTTCTATGTGTTATCGTCATCTCCGAGAAAGCACTGGATGGTTTACAGAATTGCATGCCATTTGGTCCACTTTTATTTGACTCTTGACTTTTCCTTCACTATGAATTTGCTTTTGCGATAATGATTTTGAGAAGGCAGCTGCTTTATAATCTCAGTTTACGAAGCAATCCATGTTGAAGGAGTCGTAATGTAAGGCTACCAGGCTTCGGAATTGCCACAGAGTTTACAGGTAATTACCATGTTTGGCTTCGTCCTTTACAAAAGAGAAGTTGTCTGTTTGAAACTTTCAATTGGCTTATTAGTCGTCTTTAACTAAACAAGAAGGTTGAATTAGTGTATGGTTTAAAGGTATTAATGTTTGTGTAAACTTATTAATGGTCTTAGTTTGACAATTGTTATAATTAATTTGGAGATAAATTTGCCTAATTATGTAATTAATTAATTAATTTTATTTGGTGATTCTAGATGTAATAGTGCCTTGTGCCCCAAGAGGTGACAGCTGATCTTTCAAACCCTTATGGAAAGTAATTAATTAATTAATTAAGCTGATGAATACTTAGCAACATTGTTTGAAATTTTGAAGAAAACAAAACTTTCACTTTCCTTCTACTACTCCATTGATTTATATAGTGAATTCATCGACTATAATTTCAACTTTCTCTTTCTCTATACAAGATATTTTAATTTTGTACGAGTAATATTAGATATTTAAAAATTAATATTAAAATTTTTATATCAAATAATACAATATTCATCTAGTAATCGACATATCTTTACAATATTTAAAATTTTTTGTAATATTATTTCACTATTCACTCGATGAATGTTTCATCATTTAAAGTATTTAATTAACAAGTAAAATATAATAAGCAAAGAGAAGGTAAGGGAACTCTTAGAATTTCAACACCCATCTATCTTAGCAAATTAATTATTCAGTATTAACTCAAAAAGTTTCTTGGTAACTTCATCAAAGTCAAGAGCAACGTTTGATCACTTCTCTCTGATAAAGAAATACAGCTAAACAATACAAAATGATCGCCTTACATCAAGCACTAATTCCAGCACTCGTCCACAGGTCCCTGCATTAAGATATGGCTGCAAAAGCACAACTTGGGTTTCTTTCTCTGTCAAAAGCTTTTCATAAGAATTTTGCTTTTGGCTTTTAGGGTTTGTCTTCGTTGTGATTTTAATAATTAAGTACACGAACAGAAGAAGAACAAACCAAAGACACGCAGATGGTGTCTCACCAATGATGCAATAATATTCTCTCCATGCTCAACCTAGCTAGGGTTCTACGAATAATTGTGCAATGAAAGAATACAAAGGAGTTGGTGGACAAATTTTGGAAGTTTTCCGAAGGCAACAAAAGGTTTGAGGATTCATGTGGAAGTTGGCACTATTATACCAAGTCCTCATCTTATTATGATAATAATGCAAAGATAAAGAAAGGGAACCCATATTGGCTTATATGTTGATTCCATCCTGTGTTATTTCCTTTTGCTCTGGATCTTTTTATATGGCTTTTGATTGCAACTGAAGTTGTTAGTGTTCCAAAGGAAATAACATAGTTCTATTTTGTGGAATGTACAGAAAAATATTTTTTCAAATACATTAAAGGAGTAATAAAATTACACATGATTGTGTGTAAATTACTTATAACTTTAAAATTTTAAAAATGATTATCTTTTTTAACTTTTATTAAGTTACCAAATAATGATACATACATAAATTCAGCATATTTTGAATATTAAATTGTGATTAATGTACAATAATTTGAATGGTTTTTAAATAATTTTTTAAAATTTTAAAGATTTAAATAATATTTTTATAATTTTTGAATTGTGATTAATGTACAATAAATTGAAAAAATTTTAAATAATTTTTTAAATTTTAAGAATTTAAATAATATTTTTATAATTTTAAAATTTACTATTTTTGACACTAAAAATATGTTAAGTTAAGATAAATATTATTTTTCTAAATTATCACTTCATCCAATTATCATACATGATGTACCTATATTGTCCATGGCTCTTAAAATTCTAAAAATTGACTATTTCTTTAATTTTATTAAATTATTATTTGACCCAAAATTTTAACCTAATAGATAAAAACTCATACAATATAAGCTTTATTAATCCTTTCACATAGAAGATCGATATCAAATAAGCTTGCAATTATCCTTACATGAAAGAATGATATCCAATGAGCTTACAATTATCACACATAACTCATGTATATTACCTATGGCTCTAGAAACCTAGAGATTAACCATTTCTTTAACTTTTGTTAACACTTGTCCAAAAAATTAAGGTAATAGATAAGGCTCAAACAATGAAATCGAACTATTAACAATTTTATTTGAAATTCCTAATGCTACTTAGTCCATGCAAAGAAGAGTTTTCATAAGATTGCAAACGATGGATTCATTTTCTTTTTGAAAGGAAGGATTGACTTTCACTTGTATAATTTGAGATCATGAAGCCCTTTAAATTAGAAGAGTTTTACTTATAAGACACAACTTTTGAATCATGTTCGAAACACAAAACATGCACATAAAAATTCAACATCCCGAATTAAGAAATAAGAGGCACAAAAGATAAGATTAAAGGTAGAATATATGCAAAGACACGTGCATAGATCCCAAGAGAAATTCATGGAGGAGCATCATTTGAATTATCAATCGATGCATCACACTCTACGGCCGGTTACCAAGCCTAAGTTCGAGATCTAAATTGTCTTTTGTGGCTGCTTTCAGAAAGAAAGGCAGTGATAGATCAGCAGTTCTCCTTCCCTCGCAATCAGCTGTTTCTTCCATACTCACAGTTGTCAAGTGATCATTTTTATCGATATCAGCCTCAAAAGGTCTCGATTTTTGCTTTTCTGTAACGTCTTCTGCAGTTGTTGAATCTATGATGCTGAATAATCTAATATCAGAAGTAAAATCAGATCGAGATGGAAGAAAAGAGTAATAAGGTCTCTTTTGTTGAACTTGCGACGTAGAAAACGGCATAAACGACTGATCATAAGTACTCTTTTGAGTGAATGGAGGAGGAAGTTTCCCAGAATTATGATTGACAATATTAGTATTGTAAACCATAGAGTGAACCTGATTTGGGCATTCAAGAACTTCTGGTTCAGCAGTAGGTTTCCAAAGATAATTGTTATGATTCTGGCTCTTTACAGGAGACTGTTTAAGTCTCGCCCTGTCTCTTCTATGGACATTCATGTGCCCTCCTAAGGCTTGAGCTGACTTGAATTCTCTTCCACAAAAATTGCATTTGTAAGGTTTTGGAGGCCATACGAAACCACCAGAACGCCTGGCTGCATCTTCTGCAAACGCTTTCTCTTCCCACGTTACTGAGTTACTGTTCCTTACCCATATATTCCGGATTCCTGTTTGTTGATCCATTGATACTACTTCTGCGCCTCACTTGTCTCACTACTGACGAAGCATCAGATTTAAAAGATCGATGATTTACTACTGATGAATTCCTTTTCTAAGCATCAGAAAAGCATACACCTTAACTAGTGTTTGAAGGGTAATTTTGCAGTTGGTTTTCTAAGTATTCGGAGTTTTTATGGAATTCTGGTTCCTTTTTATAAGCTGGTGTGCTACACTGTTGCAAACTTTCAATTATTGAAGTTGTATTGTTTAAAGAAATTAAATTTCCAGCATCCCGTGACAATTTCATTTCCATTTCTTGAGCTACTGCAAAAACCCTAGTAATTAACATATTCCAGTTATCGCCTTATAGTCAACACGCATTGCCCTAAAATATAGCATCGTGGGACCGTAATTCCGGGGAATGTTTGAATTTAATTTCTCTGGAGTGTTAATGAAACAGTGATCCATATTCCAGGTACAAGATTTCCAGCATTCATATCAGATGGATGTTGACATAAAACTTGAAATGATAGGGACAGAACCAGCCCCCATGACCTCGACTTAACCTGCTTCTTTGAAAATCATTTAGTTAAATAATAATTCATGTAATTTGGGACCTTGCGGAGACTTGCAGGTCTTCATTCTTTTGGTAGTTGATGCCAAGTTTTTCCTACTGGTCGAAGAAGAAACAATAATTAATTAACTAAATTATTTCACACACAACTTGTCCCAATCATGTTCAAATTCTAATTAAAACAAATTATAGGAACTGTTGTAGCTCTAATGTTTGAGCAATTTATACTTTCTTGAAAAGTTAAAGCTTTATGATCAAACTTATCATTTAGATTATTGTTTTATGATTTTGTTTGCCCACCATTGATGATCTTCTTCTTAGTTCTTGTTAATTTAATAAGTGATTACAAAGAATAATTTACTGTTCCATTCACAGGTAAATGCAAATGAGGATATTACGTGGAAGTGAATGTTTTGGGTCAGACCAGATGGTTGGATGGAGAGTCAGGGTAGTACTGTGTAATGCAATACATTCTGCACAGAGTTAATTAAAATAATTTAAGGCAGCCACCAAAATCCAATTCTTTAGCCCACACGATCGCTCGCCCGCCCGCCCGCCCGCCCGCCTGCGCACGCGTCCATGGCTCAAGCACTGATCTTACCTCCATCATCACTCTCTGATCGTTGTTCAACATCTTTTTCACCGCCTTCATTTCTCTCGAAAACCCGCAACTTTGTTCATTTAACCCTTTCTTTGGGCCTCCGGAAAACCTCTAAATTCAGCCATTGTTATCATATAAAACCCGTATTAAGCCAGAACACATCACGCAATCCGGGCATCAGTAGCAGCTGCAGTATAAGCGACAAAAACAGATGGTCTCTTCGCGGCATGACAGCTTTAGTAACTGGTGGCACTCGCGGTATTGGGTATATATTGCAATACTGACCCATATGACTACATACATTTACGCTAACTATGTTGTTTGTAACTTTTTTTTTCGCGAGAAGTTTAACGAGAATTTGTTACTGGATTTGTTTTGTCTCTAAAAGGCGAGCAATCGTGGACGAGCTGGTGGGTTTTGGAGCGAGAGTGCACACGTGTTCGAGGAATGAGAGTGAGCTAAACAAATGCTTGACAGACTGGGGTAGTTTAGGCCTTGAAGTTACTGGGTCTGTATGCGACGCGTCAGTTAGAAGCGAGAGAGAGAATTTGATTGAATCTGTGTCTTCTTTGTTTGATGGCAAACTCAACATCCTTGTAAGTTTGTCTTCTCCGCCCTAAATATTTATGTACATGTACTGTTTGTTAAATTGCCGATGAGAGCCTAGAGATTGCTGTGATGTTTAAAACTTAAGCTCGACTTTTATTTGTGACTTTTATCTGTATAATTCTTATGCGTAGCGTTAACAGGTTCCAATGTTTGTTTACTGATGATTTTTGTCCTGATTTGCTCTATGTTGTCTGATTGTGAGATCGAATTAATCGTAGCTTTACGAAATCATGTACGTTATATCTGGCATCGTCAAGTTCCCAACTACTTATTCTTGTGATTTGTATTATCGTAACTGAGTGCGCTGGTTAAGAAATTATGCATGTTGTCTGATTTGTTCTTCGCAAGAATAATTCTGAGGGCGCTGGTTTCATACAGGTGAAAAACTAGAATGGATCCTTATCACACCCAAACTTCATTTCTTGATTTTGATCTAAAAAGGCATTTGTCACATAGCTTGTGGTGTATAATTGCAGAGATGAAACCAATTATGTCTTCACACACAAGTACTTCATGCTCTGTTTATGTCATTTTAGAATGCTATTTTTCTTGATTTATTGCTTTATCATTGACAAGCATTGTTGTGAAAACATCTATAGAGATTGGAGAGTGTGCTGCTTCTCGATAGTTTTGTGCTCCCTTTCCTTAAGGTTTAATGTATCAAAACTAAAATTCATCCTCTCATTCCTAAGCTACATTTCCAGCAAATTGAATTTTATGGCTTTAATATTTTACATAGGTTAATAATGTTGGGACAAATATTCGGAAACCAATGGTAGAGCTCATGGCTGAGGAATTTGCCACTCTCATTGCAACAAATTTTGAATCTCATTTCCACTTGTGCCAACTAACTTACCCGCTACTGAAAGCATCTGGAGCAGGAACAGTGGTATTTACATCGTCTGTATCTGGTTTTGTCTCACTCAAAAATATGTCTCTTCAGGGATCAACTAAAGGTAATTTACTAATCTTTTATAACTTCCATTGTATTCAAATATGGGTTGTGCGCTCTGAGCTTGAAGAGTTCATACAAAAAGCATTTTTTTTTTTTTCCTTTTGGTTGTTTCTCAGGAGCTATCAATCAACTTACAAGAAATTTGGCTTGTGAGTGGGCAAAGGACAACATAAGATGTAATGCTGTGGCACCTTGGTACATTAAAACCTCAATGGTGGAGCAAGTATTTTTTTCATTTCATCTAGTTTTATTTTGATTTTATGTAGATTTAGTAAGAATTTGATGGTGCACGGGGATGGGCATAGACTTCAATCATGTGTGTGTTGCTATATGTTCTACAATCTATTTGGCAAATGAGGTGTCAAAATTTAATCTCTCACTCTTGCCCACTTTCATGTGACACATGTATGTATGAATTTATGTGTTTAGCTTATGAATGTAGAACTTGTTTGGCGTAAACCTTTCTCTTAGTGAAATGGACTACCTTCGTGATCCAGGTGCTCAGCAAAGAAGAATATTTAGAAGAGGTATATTCTCGAACCCCTCTTTGTCGGCTTGGAAGCCCAGCAGATGTTTCATCTCTAGTAGCATTTCTCTGCTTACCTGCATCATCTTACATCACCGGCCAGATTATCTGCATAGACGGGGGAATGTCTGTAAATGGCTTCTATCCAATACATGACTAGAAGTGGCCACTTGTTGCAACATTTGTTTTTACTGTTATTTTTTTACAAACTGGAGAGACATGCTTCAAGCCTAGTACTGTCTGGACATCAACCCTGTCTGTTTGATTTCTTATGAATCATCCCAAGCTGTTAGGTGTTGGCAATTCTAATGCTGCAAGGTCTTTTCTTCTCATCTTCTTGTTTTTATAACCCTGACTTCCGTTGTATTATTTTTTATTACCATATATGTCTTTAGGCATGGTTCGTAATATTCAGCCCAATTGTATTTCCTTCGCCTTTCCTCGTTGGATTATTGCCATTCTTCTGTAATCTTGAAATGGTCAGGCAAACAACTTACACCAGTAATAGGGATAGACATATATGAACTCTTGAACTCCTTTTGGAGCCTAGGAACTAAAGAAATGTCGTCAACTGGCATTCAGTTTGATCTCTGTCTGTACAACCATAGCGTCATCCTGATCCTCGGAAGATTGCGGTGGTTCCTTACCATTGTTTTGCTTTCTTGTCTTCCTCCCAGAAGCCTTGTATATTTGAAGCATATTATTTACTCCCTTTCTACCTTTTCACGTTGCATCCTTAACATATGTTGTAACGGTGGAACGACTAACAATACTGTTGGTTAGCCATCTTTGTGGTTCCTACCAAAAGCTGAGATGCTATCTGAATGAATTTTGCCTGCTTGATGCCTTGGATGGTATGGAATTTTCCTAATTTTCTTCTAGAATATAACAATTTTAAGCCCAATTTCGGGCCTGTGGTTGCATTGTATGTGCAGGCAGGGCTTCATATTAGCCCACCTCGACAGTATGAATATGCTGTTTAACCATGACAATTTTTGCAGAGCAAATCTCAAAATTATTGCTAATTGCTGGTTAGAACCGACTGAGATGATAATAATCAAAGGGTATTTCTATCCTTTCTTTTTTGTATTTACAGTTGACGCCCTCACTTATTATCATATTTGGTAAAAATTAAAATACAATACCAAAAATAACAAGCTTAATATTTATTAATATTTATAATATTTTCTTAACCAAAAAAAAAACTCTGAATTTTTCTGATTAAAAATAATAAAAATTAGTGTAAATTTAATTAGTATATTATAATTAATGCATATGTAAAATATAATTTAAATTATTAAAATAAATTAATGGTATATGCATACTGTCAAAAATTGTGTAAAAAATATAGACTCTCCCTAGATAAGCAAACGAGATATTCTGGGTGCGGGAGGAAGATGATAAGACCACCCGCATCCTAGGCCACATATTCCATGGTAGCGTCTCATGGATGGATAAGGTGAGGTCTCTTCGTGTCCATATGCAAATGCAGACTTTGTCCTCCTCCACTTATTGCATATTGAGTTGGGACTGGCACTGTTACGCTTCTTCTTCCACCACCAGCAGTAGGAAGAAAAGGGAAGGACAGTGAAGTACCTTTCTAAAACTACTGCAACAAGTTAATAGTAGGGAAAGGAGAAATTATTAATATAATAAAATTATGGATCCGGCAGAGTGCATTGGAACTGGCGGTTGCCATAACAGATGGACTCTTCAAGGCATGACTGCTCTTGTCACTGGTGGAACCAAAGGACTCGGGTTTCTTCTCTTTCTCTTCTGTTTATTTCTTTCTTCTAAAAGCATCATATTTGAATTACGCTCTGATAGAATTGTTAGGACTAGCATGTAATATGTGACTATTCAACAGTATGGGTGAAAATTTGAGCAGCAGCACATGATCGAAGAACGAATTGGGACTCTGAGAATTGTATTATGTATATAACACATCAACCAACATCATGAACTGCATCAGTTTATGGAACAGAAATTAAGACTTCTGTTTGTATTTGCATGCACATTGTTGTCAGGCATGCTGTTGTTGAGGAATTGGCAGAACTGGGAGCGACTGTGCATACATGTTCAAGGAATGAAACAGAGCTTAACAAGTGCATACGTGAATGGCAAATAAAAGGTCTCAAAGTTAACGGTTCAGTCTGCGACGTGTCATCCCCAGCAGAACGAGAGAAGCTAGTAGACACAGTCTCCTCTCTTTTCAATGGGAAACTGAACATCCTTGTATGTCACCCTACAAAAATTATTCTTCATCATATTTTATCGAATGACTGTATGAATAGCATCATATACCATATTCTCCAAATCGTTTGAATTGTTTTCTTGATTGCAGGTAAACAATGTTGGGACAAATATAAGTAAGCCAACTGCACAGTATACAGCCGAAGATTTTTCATTTATCATGGCTACAAATTTTGAATCAGCTTACCACTTTTCCCAACTTGCACATCCTCTTTTGAAAGCTTCGGGGGCAGGGAGTATTATTTTCATGTCTTCCGTTTGTGGGCTGGTATCAGTGAGTGGCGGATCCATATATGCAGCTACTAAAGGTAACTTAATTAACGAATAGTGACGGTTAATTCTAAGTATGGATTAATAATTATATATTTGCAGGAGCCATGAACCAACTTACAAAGAATTTGGCATGTGAGTGGGCAAGAGACAATATTAGGGCTAATTCCATAGCGCCTTGGGTCGTCAGAACTCCCCTAACTGAAGATGTAAGAACATATTTGTCATTGAACAGAAAAATATAGCTTTTGGTTGCATCTCTTGCTAGCTGGATAACTATCTCTTGCCCGTATTTGCATGTTTAAGAGAAGCTTGGATTGTATTGCATGGATAAACCAATATCAGTGGCAATGATATTGATTGATTGCAGTCTGTCAATGATGAGAAATTTATGGAGGAATTAAAGCGTCGAACTCCAATGGGACGCACAGGAGAGCCGAGGGAGGTGTCTTCGTTGGTAGCATTTCTTAGCATGCCAGCAGCTTCTTACATAACTGGTCAGACTATTTGCGTTGATGGAGGATTAACAGTGAATGGCTTCTTCCTCCCAACAACATAGCTTTAATGAAACATCCAGGAGACCAATTCTTCCCACTTGCTTTAATGAAACGTTTTACCTCTGTCAGAAGCTATCCTTGGGACAAAATAAGGCCGCCCGCATGTTTTTCCATAGTTGAAGCTGTCTGACATTTTTTTTTCTTTGTATTATATTCTACTCTTTGTAAGAATCTTCTATATTTCAACCTGCTGGACAATCCAAAGATCCAAATTCAAGCTCGCTGTCTTTCATGAAAGTGCGAATTCTAGAATTGAGTTTTGAAGAGTTGGTGGCTATGTCGCAGCAAGTATGCATTCATACTCCCAGATTAAACAAGTAGATATGAGAAGAAACATTATGAATACATTCATACTCCTATATTTGCAGATAGATATCGTCATTTCTGAAGAAAATATATGAACTTCTTTATAACAAATTGATTAAAATTATCAATAAAAATTTGACTAAAAATTGTGTTACATCTTTAAGACGCACAAAGAGACAAAATCTCTTGACGTAAGTACTTGGGATATGTAAATTGTCCAATTGATTTATTTTTTTTTTATTTCGTAAAAAAATAAGGAGTCGTTTGATATCATTTTCCCCAGTCTTTGTACTATTTTTAAGAACGAAAAACAAGAACAACTTGTTTGGTAGGTCATTTTTAATCTAATATTCTGTGGACTGAACAGTTGGTTTATTAAATCCAAAGAGAAACTAGTTAGAAATTGGTGTGTAAATGCAATGAAGAAACTGGGTCTTATATAAGACTTGTGCTGGTTAATAACTCTTCCTCACCATATTGATTTAAGAAGTCTTTAGCAGCAATAGGAAAAAAAGAGCGAGAGAAGAGAATGGCTCAGGAGTCAAATAGCTTTTCCGGAAGGCATCACAGATGGACTCTTCGGGGAATGACTGCTCTTGTCACCGGTGGAACCAAAGGACTCGGGTTCTGTTTCTCTTGTTGTTATTATTATTACTTTTTTGGTTCTTCATTAATAGTATTATAAGCTAATGGAATTAAACCTTCTGTTTCCGATAAGTAATGCTCAATTTATTAACCAAATTTATATTATCACCGACCAGTCATGATGTTGTGGAGGAACTAGCAGAGCTAGGCGCCATTGTGCATACATGCGCTTTGGACGAAGCAGAAGTTAATGACTGTGTACGTGAATGGGAAATCAAAGGATTCAAAGTCACCGGATCGGTCTGCGATGTATCCTCTCGAGAAGAACGAGAGAAGCTAATGAAACAAGTCTCCTCTTTGTTCCATGGAAAACTTAACATTCTTGTATGTCACCCATAATATTTACTGTTAATTAATTACTTCCCAAATCCTCCATTATGTTATATCTCTTCCTGATTTGCTTCCCTATTAGGTAAACAATGTCGGGACAAATATAAGAAAAGCCACCGTAGAGTTCACGGCTGAAGAATTCTCATTTCTCATGGCTACAAATTTTGAGTCTGCTTACCACTTGTCCCAACTTGCACATCCTCTTCTGAAAGCATCGGGCGCAGCAAGTATTGTTTTCATGTCTTCCGTTACTGGTGTAGTATCAGTAAGCACTGGCTCAATATATGGAGCAACCAAAGGTAAAAATTTACTTAATCGTATCTATTATCTATATTGCAAGGATCGTACGTAATACTAGCTAGCTTCAACAGAACTGGTTATTGATTCTGAATGATGTGATATGATATCGGGGCATTTGTTTTCAGGAGCCATGAACCAGCTTGCAAAGAATTTGGCATGTGAATGGGCAAGAGACAACATTAGGGCCAACTCAGTCGCACCTTGGATCATCAGAACTCCCCTAACCGAACCTGTAACATCCATTATAGCAAAATTATTTGTTTCTCTTGAAGCTTATCGCAGCAGCGGCATTAATTACTTACTTGCATTCTTGTCTCGCAGTATTTAGCTGAAGAGAAATTTTGGGAGGAGGTAATCTCACGCACTCCAATGGGACGAACGGGGGAGTTAGAGGAGGTGTCTTCATTGGTAGCATTTCTATGCATGCCGGCTGCTTCCTACATAACTGGCCAGACTATCTCTGTTGATGGAGGGTTTACTGTCAATGGCTTCTTCTTCCGAAGAACCTGAACCAGAAACAACTTATGGAAGGGCAATTCATTACCCTATTCTCTGTGATTTTACATTGCCCCATGTGTTTATCTCGCTCGGATGTCTTTTCAATCTTTTATTTCAATAAAATTTCAGAAAATTAGTCAAGGCCACATATCGAATTTGAGAGGAAAGACACAAATATTTCACTCATGGCTCAGGATCTATTGAAAGTATTTGGCTAAATCCTGCTAATTAATGACAGATCAATGAAATATGCAAGTGCTAATTAATTAAAAGTAATATAATAGAGTTTAGATTTTGCTCGTATATGATGGGTAAATAATTTACTTTATTTTTATAATATTATAATAATTAAAAATAAATAATATTCTTATGAATAACCTAATTAAAGGCAAGAATATTTACAGCCTAAATAATACTTTAAATACTCATATCATAGAAAAATTTTATACTACTAACATTTTCTTTGTATAATTTACCATTTAAAATATTTAATATAAATAAATTACTTATTAATGTTCTTAACACCCATAATATATAATTTTTTTAATTTGTTTTTAAATATACAAAAAAAAATTAAATCAAAAGGATAGTTATTTCAAAGCATATTAATATTAAAAAGAATAATAAGAAATTGTAATGCATTTTAAAATTTGAAGTAAAAAAATTTATACCCGTTCATATCAATAATTATATTGAAAGCAAAACAACTTAACAATTCATGATCTTTAATGAATATGCAGTAATTTTTAAAAGATAAAAATTGAACTGATTTTAATATATACCCGTGTGTGAACACATTGAAGTAATGAGACAAGTGATAATAATATAATTTTATTATACTAATTTATATAAAAAAAATATAAAAGAGTTTGTATATTGATATTGGGTCTAATGCTAACAAATTTGATTATAAAAGTGAATTAATTATAAACAAGTTGCTCAAGTTACAGAAGATCAAATCTAAAATATAAATGAAACTTTGACAATAGACAATAGCCAATGGCATTTAAAAGTAATGAGGAACATCGGTTGCATGGCTGCTGGACTGATATTAAATAATAATGTTATCAACTTTCGAGGTGTCTTCTAGTGGGTATTATTTTAGGAGGTACCTTCTTTAGGTCATTGTTTAACCTTAAAAATGGAAAAAAGAAAGGAACACAGGTAAGTAGGTTCGGTTCACAGGTCTATAAAATGGAGTTCATAAATACATTTCCAATCAAGTCCACCACAGACCTTCAGCTAGAACAAGAGAATGGCTCAGGCAAGTAGCAACGGCAGCTGCAACAGATGGAGTCTGAAGGGCATGACTGCGCTTGTCACTGGCGGAACCAAAGGACTCGGGTTCTTCTCTTCCTCTTTGCCTCGCTAAATCTTTATTTCACTTTGTTTTACCGTCCAATATGAATGAATGAATCATGTTACACTTTTCAGACGTATTGTTTCATTTTAACATGTATTATTGGCATCGATGTATCCGTCAGTTATGCTATTGTGGAGGAATTGGCAGAGCTTGGCGCCACCGTGCATACATGTTCGTTGGATGGGGCAGAAGTGCTTAAAGAATGCCTACGTGAATGGGAATTCAAAGGTTTTAAAGTCACTGCTTCAATCTGCGACGTATCATGTCGGGAAGAACGAGAGAAGCTAATGAAAGAAGTCGCGTCTCTGTTCAATGGGAAACTTAACATCCTTGTCTGTCAAGACCATTCATTCATTTCCCAGATCCATTATATATGTGTGTGTGTGTGTGTGTGTGTGTGTGTGTGTGTGTGTGTGTTTCTTGATTATTAATTGCTTATTAACCATGTTCGTCTGTGCGATCGCTAGGTAAACAATGTCGGTGCACATATAGCTAGGCCGAGTACTTTAGAATTCACAGCTGAAGACTTCTCATTTCTCATGGCTACCAATTTTGAGTCCGCTTTCCACTTGTGTCAGCTTGCATATCCTCTATTGAAAGCTTCAGGAGCAGCAAGTATCATATTCAATTCCTCGGTTTCAAGCGTGGTTTCAGTAGGTGGTCTATCCGTATACGGACCAACCAAAGGTAAAATGAAGCATGTATGAAGTTAAAAGGATTTAACTGCGTTAACATTGGTATTTACATGCTTGCAATTATTTGCAGGAGCCATGAACCAGTTAGCAAGGAATTTGGCATGTGAATGGGCAAAAGACAACATTAGAGCTAATTCTGTCGCAGGTTGGCTTGTCAGAACTGCTATGAGTGATGCTGTAAGAAGTCTTCCACTCGCATCATAATTAGCATATATCATGAGTTAGCGCTATGCTTTTTTATTTATTTATTTATTTAATTTTAGTTTTTTTGGCTTGCAGATTCTCTCTGATGAGACGATCATGAAGGAAGTGAAGTCTCGAACGCCAATGGGACGCACGGGAGAGCCAAAGGAGGTGTCCTCGTTGGTAGCATTTCTTTGTATGCCAGCAGCTTCATACATAACTGGGCAGACTATTTGTGTTGACGGAGGATTTACCGTCAATGGATTCTCGTTCACAAGAACATAATTTAAAAATTAATTAAGAAAAAGTCTTTCGTGTGTATGACGATTATCTAATAATAAAAAAAATAATATTATTAATAAAAATTTTAAATAAATCATAGTATTTAATTTTTTATTTTTTATTTAAATACAATTTATTTTAATTTTTTAATAATAAATATAATTATCTAATTAATACAATAAAACAATTTTATCTCAAATTTTCTCATTAGTTAATTACATCCAACAAGCAGTTGCCAATGCCCAACAGTTGCCATATCAATATTTATTGAGACATCATCTCTAGGTAATTGGCAAGTTGTTGTACTCAATAAAATTTCATCCTCCCTTGGGATTAAATAAAAAAAAATAGAGTAAAACAATGGGTAATTTCAAGTGCTCCACATGGAACAAGATCTAATTAATGTCATTCAAGAAACTTCATCCCTCGTGACAAGATTTAGATTGAAGTGATGGGCCATTAAATAGTCCACAAGCAACCAAATATAATATTTTGAAACTTCTGGTTTTGCATTTTCCTCTACATGGGTTTGCTCTTGGACCCATAAACACAATGTCACGCAAGAAATTTCTATCCCACAAGACAAAATTTAGAGTGAAATAACGAAAACTTACGTTATCCCACAAGAAATTTCTATCCCACAAGTCGGCTTACATGTTTATATTTGGGTGTGTTGTGCAGAGTCATGAATCAACTTGCTTTGGACAAACTTGTTTTGGCATTGGATCATAGGGACATTGTCTGTAATAAGAAATTAGTCAATGATTTGGGAGATTTACACATGGACAATACGACAGTGTTTTGATAAACAAAAATGAATTAAGAGAGTTGCTCATTCATTCACCTAACCCCCCTCCCTCCGCTCCTCTCTTCTCTTCTCACGCTTTCTAATTCTCTCCCACCAAATTCGTTACCCTCACGCCGCGTGTCCTTCGTTCACCTATCCCATGTCTCGCCTTGTCCCCCTTTCACTCGCAGTCCCTTTTTGAAAACACTTCCCTTTGTCTGGAAAAGGGCAAAAAAAAAAAAAATACAGCTACCGCAGGCAACACAGTGCTGCTGCAGCTGGGTTTTCATTCAACTTTCCCACTCTGACGATGACCTAACCCTAACCTAACCTAACCACAACCCCAAAAAAGTAACTTTACTTGTGTCACAACTCTGCACTCTAGCTCTTGTTCTAACTAGAGTTAATGTCGTGAGTGCATTGTCTGACACGTGGAACTTCACTTTGCCCAATTTTTATTTTCATGCACAGAAGCGGATATAGTACAATTGCTTGGGAACCAGATATTCTACTCGTGGAGCCCTTGGGTCGCCACCTCACCCGTACTGTCGTTTCTATCCCTCCACGTATACCAATAATCCACCTCGGTGATTGTGTTTCTGCCCACCTGATTACAATTGAGCACGGGGAAGCCAACACTGGTGGGGCCAAGCCTTGAAGTTATACAATTTTTTGGGGTTGATCGGTTGTGCTCGTAACCGGATCAAATTGCAAACAAAGGGGTCGGATCTTGGAGTACGGTCTGACTCATACACGTGTTTAAGGATAGAAGAATGGCTCTCTAGTTATTGTATAGGCATCAATGGCGTTGACAGGTGGACCAACTTCTTGAAATCACAAGTGATACGTTCTACCGAGCGGAATAAATTTGGAATTTTAAATCAAATGGATTAATCTCGTATTCTACGATGGAGACACGTGTTGCCGAGTCAAAATAAGAAAGTGGAAAAATTTTTAAAAAATATATATTTTTTTGAAAGTTTCAAAACCAAACGACGCCTTGAAGGAGAAGGAGCACAATATTCGTGTCAGAAAAGGAAGGCTCTCCTATCGCGTTGGTTGTATTCTATTGGGCCACGCTTATTCCCCACCAGATTAATAATGACGCGTGTTAGATCTCAACGGAAGTAAAAGACGAGAGAAGTAAAAGCGACGGTGAAGATTGTGTTGATTTAGGCAGAGGGGCACTGTGTCACGCACACGAACACTGTAGTTGTTCGGTCAGCCCGCGAAGGTAATGGGCAAGCTACCCGTAGATATCATGAACCAGCACAGCACCACCATAAAGAAACCACATTTGACGAGTCCCTACGTAAAAAGCTTTCATATGAATTCCGTCTTAAAGTCCTCGCTTGAGCGTACTTCCGTTTCCTTTCATTATTTTCATCTTCTGAATTCTGATTTCGACATCGTAAAATGAGGCATTAACCAAATCGTTGCTGCCTTTTTGTCCTCTCTTGGGCTAAGCTCGCAACACAAATAGCGAATCTCTGATTTCTATAGAGTGCAATATGTGATGGCGGAGATCTGCTGTGGAGTGGCAAGCGAAAGCAAGGCGACGACGACGACGACGACGACGTGTGAGCCAAGCTCACGTGCGGCGCGGCGGAGGCGAATGGAGACCAGACGGTTAAAATTTGTTACTGGCGGCCTCCCACCAGAGACGGAGGGCAAGGAGAGATCAAAAAGGAGGAAGGTAGAAGCTTATTCTCGTGATTGTGATTACGCTGTAGAGAACTGCTTTTCGGATGTTGGAGAAAATAAAGAGCCAATGAAGGTAGAAAATGGAAAATCGGTAACAAAAGGGATGTTAATATCGACTCGATGTTTGAGTGCGTTACCTTCATCATCTTCAGTGGATTCAGAAACATATCCCAAGTATGGCTTCGCTTCTGTTTGCGGTAGAAGAAGATACATGGAAGATGCAGTCGCGGTTCACCCTTCGTTTTGTCGCCAAAATGGTGAAACCACCACTGCTGAATTGCACTACTTTGGCGTTTATGACGGCCACGGCTGCTCTCATGTAAGAAGAGTTCTTTATTTCTTTCACTTTTCAGATACAAACAAAATTTCAGAAATGTTTTCGTTTTTATTATTATTATTATTAATTTTTTGTTATTATGTAGGTGGCGATGAGATGTGCAGAGAGGTTGCATGAGCTGGTTAAGGAAGAACTGGAGAGTGAGGGATCGGAAATAACGGAATGGAAAGGTGCGTTGGAACGAAGTTTCAGTCGCATGGACAGGGAGGTGAGTGCTTGGAACGACGGAGTGGTTAAGGCTACTTGCAGGTGTGAGCTTCAGATGCCGGAGTGCGATGCCGTTGGATCTACTGCCGTTGTCGCCGTCGTAACGCCCGATAAAATAATTGTTGCTAACTGCGGTGATTCCAGGGCCGTTTTGTGTCGCAACGGCAAGGCAGTTCCGTTATCTTCGGATCACAAGGTTACTATTATTATTTGTATGTTTTTTTAACCAATAAATAAATTAATTAATTAACTAATTAAAAGCTTCTTTTATGAATTAATTGATTAAAATTTGAGAAACTTGTTTTAATTGCGTATGTTTGTTCGTGAACAGCCGGACCGGCCGGACGAGCTGAACCGGATCCAAGAGGCAGGTGGTCGAGTGATATACTGGGATGGACCACGTGTTCTCGGAGTTCTGGCGACGTCAAGAGCCATAGGTGATAACTACTTGAAGCCTTACGTTAGCAGTGAACCGGCGGTGATGGTCATGGATCGAACGGGCGAGGAGGATTGTCTGATACTAGCTACGGACGGTCTGTGGGACGTGGTGTCAAACGAAACAGCATGCGGGGTTGCGCGTCTCTGTGTGCGTGGAAAAGGGCAGGCGCCACCAGCAACACCCCCAGCTCCCGGTTCTCCGCCGGAGAATGAGGCGGGGTCGGGAAATATTCATGGTGGGGAGAAACCGGACAAGTGTTGTTCTGACGCGTCGTTGTTGCTAACGAAGCTAGCGTTGGCCAGGCACAGTACTGACAACGTGAGCGTGGTCGTGGTGGATCTTGGGAAAGCCACGTAGCCATGGTGGAAAAAAAGGTAATCATATCAACGAACTTTCTTGCCAGTGTGTTTGCAGGGCTGTTTTTCCTTTGCCTTTTTTTATTTTCCTTTCCTATAACTTAAATTTTCAAAGAAATATAAATGGTGAGAAGAAAAAGAATATAAGGTGGGGGGTGGTCAAAGAGAGATTTGGAATATGAAGGGTGCGGGAAACAAGATCACGATTGCCGAGCTTCCCACTCATATTTGGAAGAGAGAATTAATTCGATCAATGGAATGCTTTTCCAAAACAAATTTAATTAATTACGGGACCCAACACGTAGAAAAGAAGTGTTTGTGGTAAGATAAGTCTTTTTGACAGATTCACATGAACATGCAGGTCAATTTCAAAGAAAGTACACGTGTACTCTTCATGGGGTAATCTATGCTGTGATTCCATCGACTTATAAAGGCTGTAAGGCAGGCTTCATCTGTCCGAGAATTCAGACTTTGTACAAACCCCCCTTGTACTCTATGCAGTTAAAACCCTCAAAAGCCAAGTTGAATTTTACAATGTGTGGAGTATTACTTGAGGATGTGTTTGGTAAATAAAATTTAAGTCCATTTTGAACATGATCAAAATGTATTATTTAGTAATATATATAATTTTTTTTAATCCTTTATATCTTTAATTTTAAAAAATATTAATAAATAATATAATTAATAATAAAATATTTAAATTATATTTTAAAATTTTTAATTTATATTATAAAACATAAAATTAATTTATAAATTTTATTAAAATATAAATTAAATTATTTATTATTAATTATGTTACATATTAATATTTTATTTAAAATTAAAAATTAAAAAAAATTTAAATCATATATATAATTAAAAATTTTAATTTTATATTAATTTTTAATCATTAAATTAATAATTAAAATTAAATTTAAGATACATAGCATATACATAATGTACATAAAAGTCTGTGGAGAATTTATTTTGCTGGACAATCATTTTTTTGAGTGAGTCATCACAACCACCCCTGTGCTACAATGCAACGTCTGGCTGGAAACCAACACAAATGGCATTCACCCTTCCAAAATGGCAAATCGAAAATGACAAATGCCGTCCTTCAACTTCATTGTTCATGACATATATTTATTTTGCAATTTTAACAAGTAATATGTTTTTATAACGATGAATTAAGAAAGAGTCATCCCGAGTATAGGGGACCGACAGTTAGAATTTCGCCCTCCCAAGTCTTGGATGGCTAACGGTAGGGTTCTTGACACAACATCATTAACCGATCAAGGAGTTGAGAAGTATCTACAGCATAATCCATTAGGTCCCATTATGTGTGAAGGGGTTACTATTAACCAAAAAGTCCAGATATAGCACAGCAACTTCACATTAACGCAAGGAACAAGATGGTACAGAGAATGTCTAAGGAAATCTATCTGATGATTCCACATTACTACGCCATGTAAACATGAACAGAAAGTAAAAAACTAGAAGGTGGTTTGCACACAAGATGAGGCAGGGACAGATCAAAACCTTTTCCAAGATGCCCCTTTAAACAGGAACCCACTTCCTATTGTCAATCTCAAGAAAGAAAAGAATTTTCGATTGTTATGTCTGCTTGTTCCCGTCTTCAACTCCGGGAGTCTTTAGTGCCTTCAACTTTCTGTAACCCTTATCAGTACCGAATATCCTGAGAGAATATACAAAACAAGCATCTCAGCATAGTCAGATGAGAATTATGTTCCTTGAATTAATTATTTGTATGTACCATCTCAAATCAAAATCTACATGGTAGAGGGATGCGGAATAAGAATAAAAGAAATAATTCCCCGCGTGCAGAAAGCTTATCCAGATAATAAGAATAAGTCAAACAAAGCCTAAATAAGGTAACAGATAATGAGGTAAGCAACTGTTACCCAGAGAACAAAATTCATAACAAGGAGCTTCTACTGAAGAAAACAAAAAATTGCACAGTAGGCTAGGCAGCAAGAGTATGTGCCCACACAAAGCATCAGATTCTAGCGAAGTAACATATCTCAAAGAAAAGGGTGGACATTGGTGTAGAATATTCTACCCTAAGGAAACCAAAGACACAATTGAAAAATTAAATTAAAAGAGTCTTCTCTACACCACATCCAAAATGCCCAGAACACCAACTAAACCGATGCCCCCACAAATATGAATGAAGTATAATTAATGGTCAATGCAGAGCAAGTATATGCCTGCATGCATATGCTTACATTGGAGTCCAAAGAACTCGAGCAGCATGACTATTGTGTCGCACGAGAAAGAGGCTCATGCAAGCCTCATATGTTCAACTACAAGTCCACAACTAAATCAAATTTGAAATTGCATAGAGCATTTATATAATTATTTTTGGCTGTCATCCTTCAAATTTATAGCAATTGGAACTCTATCTTTCTATATCATCTAACTATTGGAAGGTCATGCAGGGAATGAGCAGGAGGAATAGCAAGTTGACTCAAGTATGCTCTGCCTACAGATTCTATTTGATAGACTTTGCAAGTAGACCTTTAGGAAGCCTACGACCTCAACTAACCAAAAAAACCAGCAAGACCTCAGATAATTCAAACAACTGGCATGCTTATAAGATCTGACGAGGACATACGAAGATAACCCAATAGAAAAAAATGAGGCTCAACTACACATGAAATTATAGATTGAGCCATGAAAAAATGAAAGAATTATTCAAATGCTTCAAGCAGTGTAAGCCAACTCACCAGTCCATGTAAACGAAAGTCGATGAGTAGTTGCCAGATTTAGTATAAAGCAAACGATGATGATAGTCATGAAAATCAGCACTGAAAATTTTTGAAACAAATATTTAGGACAACGAATAAGAAAAAAACAATTAAACTGAAAAGATAAGCTTAAAAGCCAGCTAGACAACAATGTACAAACTCACCCTCCATACACAGGTAAAAAGTTTGAGAGGCTCCATGGGAAATCATAACCACAATGTGCCTCAACAGTCTCTAGGACTCTAAGTACCATCCACAACCACAGAGTCATCAAATGAGGCCCAGTAATGGCAGGACCAATAATGGTAGCAAAGCCAAGGAATAGTATTTCAGCAGGGTGAGCATATTCAGATGTCAATCCAAATGGTGTAGCATATCTGCACATTGAAACAGAACAACTGAATAAGCATCCGGAAAGACCAGGTAAATCATGTTGTAAAGAAATTAGCACCAGATAACAGCACTTAAAAATTGACTTACTCATGATGGACACTGTGAACATGCTTGTACAACCATTTTGTGTGCAGTATGCGATGTCCCCAGTAGAATACAAAATCCTCCAGGATGAAGTAGAATATTATCTGCAATAGAACCACTTTCCTGGGGAACCAAAGTTAAGATCCAGCTAAATAGCCTTGACACAAGATGAAATTTATCCATGTATACAGAGCACATATTAATACAGTAGCAATTTCATCAGATACTTTAATATCTAGATGAAAAAAGCTTCAGTGCATAAAGAACCTGAAAATACCAGGACGGCAGAGGAAAACTACTTCGCATGCCCATGTACTTGAAGACAGGATAGGACACAATCATAACAGGTAAATTAACCCCAAAGTGATACAGCAGTAGTCGAGTAATACATCTCTCCTGAGCTGCAGGACTGTTGTTTTTTGTCTGCATAGAGGTAGAAGTTAGTAACAACTCACAAAAAATATAAGTTCCATATGGCAAAGAGTTCTTAATGAAATGCAATGCAGGTTAGGTTTCTGTGACCAGAGGATGCTGTAGCTTAAACCAAAAACAATAATTTTTTTTTTCTTTTTTAAAGAAAAAGAGACAGAGATACAAATCACATAAACATTTTGAATGTTATATACTGAAACATGGAAAGACTGCAATATTGGTAACATCTGACAAGGTTATATAAAAACAACGACAACACAAACCCAATTGAATCCAAGGTAATGTAAGAGAAAAAACAACAGTGTTTTAGCCACAGTTGAGAGATGGAATAACTATCTTTTAAGAAAAGAAACATGCATGAAATGAGTTGCAAGATGATTCTAACCAACAAAAGCACTACCAACACCATTCAAGTGACCAAAAATAAACAGTGCTGTCACCACATGAGCTATATAAAAATTACTACGTACTAACAGTTTTTGTTTTCATTGTTTCTTTTGAAACAATGTCTTGCTTTCATACAATATACAAGCAATCTGAAAAATGCGACACCACTTGTGTCTGACAGCAAAAGACAAAGAACGTAACCTGAATCTTGTACTTGCTCAGCCATCCTGCCCTTTCAAGATATATAAAAGGAAGTCCAGATAAGAAAAAGATGCTTTCATGAAGAAAGAAACTTCCTAGGCAAGCCAGTTGAAAATCGCTGAAATGTGTGATAAGGTACTGCATCATAAACAAAAAATGAGTTCCAGAATTATAACATATTTCAATACAATGACCACGACTAAGAAACTAAGAAGAGCATAACAACACCTAGCAGACTCGATAAACATCTACAGAAACCAGAACAACCAACCTGTTGAAATCACACATAAACCCCTTTCCCATCAGGCAAGAGAAAACTATAATTTACACACCAGAAGCTCTAATGATAAATTCTACGGATGCAGCCATGCACACTGACCAACAATAGGATAAACATGAAATTCTCGGTCTTCTTTTAATTGCTCTGTTGTTATATTTCCTGATCAACTATGTGCACGAACAAAGATCTCAAGAAAAGGGTACTTCAAATTCACACTCGATGGTAAAGACTCGTCCGCACAGTTCCCACTACCAGAGTCATTATAATCCAACCACTCACCCCATCAACGTCAACATCTAGCATCAAAAGCAAATATACTCCAGCTCTAAGCTCACCATCTTTCAAGTACCACTACTTGAAAGAAGAGATATTCAGTATTCACTGAAGTTACCAAGAAAGCAATCCCACTATTTCTCATTAAAAATAAAAAAGAATAGAATACACGTATACAGATCCATAAAAAATAATGGGCAGTGAAATATCAAATCTTGAGCGAAAAAAAGAAAGGAGAAAAGAAAAGAGGGACAGAAACCATACCTGCCAACCAGATTCGATGATCGAAGCCATGAAACTCGATCTCTGGCAGAGACAGCGCAAATGTGGCTGACAAATTCGTGAGTTTGAAAGGGCGAGTGAACGCCGCAGAGAGTGAAGCCTACTGGGAGAGAACAAACAAGGGCCACCCACGAGACGATACAGACTGTCCCAAGCAGAGGGAATCTGGGCTCATTTTGGGCCATTTCCAACTTCACGTACATATATATAAGCCAGCGGCGATCTCAGTCAAGGGAAAATAATAAATTAGTCCCTATAATTCGTACAAGTAACAAATAAGTCCATATATTTATCACTTTCGCATCAATTTCGTGTATATCATTCAACTCTGTTGACTAAAATTAATGACTCTATACTTTTACCATTATACCCGTAATTAAATAAATATATATATATAATTAAGAAAAGTAAATAAATTAATATGATATATTACTATATAACAATAATTTTTTTAAAAAAATTATTATTTTATTTTAATTTATTAAAGCGTATTATATTAAAATTTTGAATATGTATAACAATTTATGGATTTATTTGTAATTTTTATAAAGTTCGAAACTAATTTGATATTAACCTTTAGAGCATAATTTATGTTCCCATAAGATTTTGACAGGCCTAACCCCAATCAACCCCCTCTGTAAATTAGTTAACCACAGTATTAATTATCTAATTAGAGAAGAGAGAGAAATATACGAGTCATTAAAATTAAAAAAATTATTTTTTTTTTATTTTTTTTATTAATTTATTTTTTAATTAAATAATAAAATTATCATATTTAAAACTCTATGTTTATACAAGTAAGGTCGTGAATGATTGCGTGCTGGGGCAGTGAGTAGAAGAGTTCCATTGCTTTGGTCACCTCCCACAATTGTGATATATGATGCGTTTCACGTGGCTTGACCGTTTACTTTCTCCGATTTTGTGATCCTAAAATCCAAAAATCTAAAGCATTATGTGCATAAATAATTCCACCTTCATTCATCATGTGATTGCTTGTGATTTCGATCCATCTCCCTCATATATCATTGCCTACTTACTACTAATGCTTCTTCTTTTTGGAGCTTTTGGGGGAGGTTTGTTTTGATGGTGTTATGTTAATCTTAAATTCTTAAGACAACCTAAAAGTTATCTCTAATGCAACAAAATAAGTAAAGATTGAACAATAAATGGACTCATTATGGGTTCAATTATTATCATAATATAAATTTTTAATTTTTTAATCATAATAATATAAATATATATCATTTCATGCAATCATCTCTTTTAATAAAATAAATATTAAAAAATAAAAAATTTAAACTCGTAAATAAAATTTTAAATAATTATAGTATTATTTTTTAAAATATAAAAGTATTTATTCTAAAATTTATAAAATTTACACATATACACGTACTTCTTCGGTTCATTTATTTAATGGTGTGTTGATTATTCGATAATGTAAAAAATAATTAAAATAATTTTATTTTTAATTTTTTAATTGATAATACTATGCTATCGTCCTTGAACTTAAATGCTATGACATACGTGTAAGAAATTACAAGGAAATAATAATAATGGTCCTGAAATATTATAATGACACAGGGCTAGCTAATTGGATTGCATATCACATTGCTTGATAATAATGGCTAAAAAATCGGAAAGAAAAATTTGACAAAATGATATTCAAGATTGGCGTCTCCTACTGTGGTACAGAAATTAAAAAGAAGTGGTAGATAAGTGGTTCACGATACCAAGTTTTTATCTCCAATTCGTCAAATGGATATTCACTTGCACTCACAAGCTTGTAACTGTGTCTTTCAATGGCGGCTGGCAGGCTGAACAGTGACGTGCTATCCAGCATATAACAATTTCTTGCGCACGAGATTTGACTCTTGGGATCGTGGAAGATGCCGAGTCAATATTTGTTTTGGCCCGGAAACAAGAAAAAAAATGATTTTCTCAAGAAGTTAGAATAGGATGTTGCTTGGAATTGTTGTCAAAAAAACAAAAATCATGACATGGGATTATCTTCATTTTCAGATCTGTTCTCATATTTGACTCAAATAATTTCAAAGTTTGCAATTTTTTACCTCAGGAGTTCGGAATCAGACAGTGTATATGATATGCATATCTTTAATAAATTGATGTCATTCCTTTCAATAAAGCAAAAAAAGATAAGCCGCCACCAATTATGATCACATGTTGGACGTGCGGTGGCTAAAAGGTTGGCCTAATTACTTGAATAGAAGTGACAAAATTTCAAGAAATCTGAAATTCTCTCCTTAATTATTGGCATGCTGACGCTGCATAATTTGTTTGTGCTGGGGAACGTAGCAATGGTAGAGTAATCACTAAGCAGTCTAAGATATTAGCCTTTAGTTCAGTTTCAACTTCGAACTTTGAAATAAACTGGTTTAGGTATGATAGCTGCTGGTATGCTGAGATTAATGCTGCGTTAATGCTGCTGGTAGTTATGATGGTTGATGAATCAGCATGCTGAAGAGTGTTTTGGAAAACAGAGCGCTCAAGCTAATGGAGTTGGGTCTGCAGAAATACAGCTGTGTTCTTGATAGGATCATCAGTTTGCAAGAGTTGGCTAAGCTTTAGTTAACTGAGTGTTAATGTATTAGTTAGTTATAGTAACTAAATTCTATCACTCTTGTGAGGTAATAGATGTAGTTACAAAATCATGTATATAAATCATTGTACTGTTCACCGTTGCAATTCAGTTTTTCTCTCAATTTTCTTAGTTGTCAAACACTCGGTTTTACATTCTTAACTACACTTGCAATTTAAATGGGAATAAATATTAGTTTAATTTCAACTGCTAGTTGGTGGATAAATAAGTAAGTAGCAACAACTATTATTGTTAATAAAGTTTACATTTAATTAGTCAATTTTTAAAGTCTATTCATAATTTTAATTCTGACCTTGACCTTTTCATAATTTTAACTAAGCAACCAACTTTTAAATAATTTTGTTCATGAGATAAAATAGTTTATTTTATTTGTCACTTATTTGTTTAAGCAAATCAAAGGAAAAAAAAAAAAGAAAAAGTAAGAAAAGAGAAGAAAGAAGAAAAAAATGCCGTAAATACGAATTTTAAATCAAATTTGTCAATCTCTTAAACATAAAATTTAATCACAAATTTGTCAATCTCTTAAACATAAAATTTTTAATCACATATGAAGTGATTGATTTGAGTAAAGACGAGTTATAGTGAAAAATTTTGATGTGGTTCCTTTGTAAAGTATTGTGTTCGTGGGTGTACATGTAAAATAGTATCTCCAATAGTACTGTTTTCCGATGTGTTCTAAAAATCAATTTCTCCAACTCGCTGCCATCTCGGTGCCTTTACAAAGTCCGTATTTCCTGCTTCCGGCCATGTCTATTCCGGGATGGTGGCAATTAAATTAAGCAGCCCAAATTTGACCTTGTTGCCTCTAGCGTTGTGTTTTGTTTGGTTTGAACCAGCAAATGCTTCAGTTCAAACAGGTGATCACACTAAGATCGGAATTCTCTCTGTTATATTACGTATGTAGAGCTAAATCCAAGCTTGTTTTTGGTGATTATAATTTTCATCCAAGCCAAAAATTGATTTAAGGTAATCTGCAATCAGCTGAGGCTGTAATCAACAATTAACAAGAACTAATAGGGTCACACAACAAATTTGACGAGTCAAGAATTTTACCAAATGCGGGTGGAAGCTGGGAAAATGAACCGCGTCTTGAACTCCTCCACACAGGTTGGGAAATGGAATCATATTAGTAAACCATGCTTTCCCCATCTGTAAGTAAAACAACGACCTAATATCTTAACAAAAAAAAATCTTTCAAGTCCTCCTTAGACGCTAATCTGACTAGAAAACAGACAATATTGAAAACATTGGACCTAATGCATGAAATAACATCATGTGATTGCATAGAACTTTTAGGAAAGTCACGTTGGCTCAAAACCGCACAAGATCATTCAAAAAAAAAAAAAAATTAATATCACAGTAGCCAAAACCTCTACTGTAGCTCATTAAAACTTACAACAAATAGCACAACCTAGTTTGTCCTCGGCGTGGCCCATTCAACTCTCAGGATGAGATTGTCATAACCATATCCATTCAGTTTGTTGATAGCTCTCTGAGCATCTTCTTTGTTCACAAAGTTCACGAAACCAAAACCTCGGCTCATGCCAGTCTTCTGATCAATAGCAACATAAACACGGCTTACGGCACCAAAAGGCCGGAAAAGCTCAAGCAAGTCAGGTTCCCTAGTGTCCTCTGAAAGGTTGGTGACCCTGACAGAATTCTCATCATTCCTGCGTCTCATATCAGTTCCAGTTCTCTCTGCCCCTGCCCTCATGCCAGGAGGAACATATGCTCCCTTGGTCACACCAGTAGCAGGAGTTGTGGTTTCTGATGCAGCTGGTTTATCAATGAAACTCTCAACTGGTGCAGCAAGATCCTTGTAAGGGCACCTTGATGTCCAGTGATCACCCTTCTTACCACAAGTCCTGCAAACCATGAGAACAGCACCCCCTTTCCCAAGTTGAGCCAAGGATTCTCCTGCAGCTTTTGTTTCTTCTTGTTTGCTACCTGTTGGCAGTTCCATAGATGATAAGAAAAAAAAATTGATGAATTATAATCACCTAAACAAGACTTTTAATATACATTTAACAACTAAAGAAAACCATTGTAACAGAGACAATGGCAACCGTGTCAAAATTTTAAGTCCACAAACATCATTAGAAAGATAGAAGTACTTTATAGACATTGTAACAACCAGACTAGAAACAAGAACAATTAAGTATTGAGTTTCCTCGATCTTATATATGGATAAATTGTGAGCCCAATAATTACTGATAAAATTCTAGAGCTCAACAATTGAAATGATTTCCATAAACATGACAACTTGATTTAATTAACATAAAGCATCTACACAATGCATGACTAATGTCAGAATTCCTAGAGATACCAAATGCGGGATATATGGTTACACGGTCAGAATTTCAGGAGATACCAAATGAGAGATCTATGGTTACACAGCAAAGTTTAAGCCACTGCAGCATGGCCTTGAGATTAGGCACTCACATCCACTCTAAATGATACACGTGAACCAGACCATACTACAAGTGCTATTTCATATCTTGACAACAAGATGGTTATATCATAAAAAGAAAAAAAAAATGGATCTAGGTTTCAAAATGAACTAAAAATGAGATGTGCTTTTGCAGTTAAATGATGACAACATCATTGTAACCACAATATCAAAAAACTATTTCATCAAAGAAATTCTATAACATTCTAAACTTAAGCTAATCCAACATGTCTATGGTGGAAAGTGGCATTCAGAAAATAAAATTATAAGCACATAATCTTATACTTTAAGCACAATAAAAAATGGTGGTGTCTAATTCAATGATAAATGTCAAAGTGAAACGAATAGGGCACAGGGTAGATCCCAATTATTAAGCTAGACACTACTAAACACTGTTCTATGAAAATCCTTACTGTCTCGACAAAGACCTGATACAACCTAAATCAGCAGTAACAGAATCATTTTCTTCTCCACACTTATTTCATTAACCAAAAACTGGAATCAGAAATCAAAACAATATTCAGTAGAAAATCATCCGTTTCTATATACATTTTGTAGTTAAATAATTAGGTTGGTTAAAAATACAACAGGTATTACTAAGAAGAAAATAAACAGATTCCATAGCAGTATGCATTGAACTAAATAGACAATCAAAGAAAATGTTTCCTCAACATATCTTCTATTATCTACCAACTATCCAATTCCAAAAGAAACAAACAAAACACCATCAAATTTCTCAATTTTCTCATCACACATGCTTAACCAAACAAAACTTAACATTTATTTAAAATAAACAAATAAAATTAATCTACAGATATAAAGAGAAGCATACGGACCAGGAGCCCTGGGTCGTTCGAGCAAGATCTCTTCAGTGGAGACCATGGTAAGCCTGCTTCCAACGTCCTCGCGGACGGCATCACCGAACTTGGGCCAGTTTCTCCTCTCGATGGCGCGCTTACTGAGACGAGCATTAGCTAGCTTGCGAGTACGCGTAGTGGTGGTGATTTTGACCTTATTGCCATCGTCGTTGAACTTGTACTCAATCACTTTTTTTATTCCGTTTTCGTCGGGGCCGATCACTTGTTTAGGTGGCAGCAAAAAATCCAAATCCTCGCCGTCGTCCTCGTCCAATTCACCCCATCTGAGCTTCGGTTGGGTCGAAACCGCCATCGTGACCTTTGAATGCGAGAACGAGTGAGAGTGAAAGAGCGAGAGAAAACAAATTTAGGGTTTTCTGTGAAAAGAAAGCATATGGATTTTTTATTTTTAATCAAAAAAGCCCAATTTCCAGGCCCATAACACTATGAAATGAAATTTAGGCCCATCTTAAAATTTGGTCATATTTAAAATTAAAAGTTTAATATTTAAATGAAATTATTCCTAACCATTTCTTTTTTTTGTATTCATGCTACACACTTTGTCTTCACAAATTTTAGCACTTGTTCTTTATGATGAATTTTATCCAGGAAGCCAAATGTTAAAACTATCTCTTTTAACAAAATTTGTTGAAAGAAATAATTTTAATATTTATTTTTTTGATGAAGTTTGTAAAAAAAGATAAGTATTAAAATTAATTTTTTTGACAAATCTTAACACTTATTTCATCGATAAAGTACAATTAATTGTCTTCTTCACAAATGCACGAGAGTTTGACTAAAATTTTATTAAATTATCTTCAAAAAAAAAAATTTAAATAGAAATAGACAGTAATTTATTAATAAATCATTTACGTGTATTAATAAAGTCTAATTAAATTAACAGAAACAATAAAATTCAAATCAATCAATATATTTATGTTTGACAAAAAATATATAAAAAAATATAAAAATATTTTCATCTAACAATCCGTTGATTTTAAATATAAAAAATTTGATACTAAATCCATAAATATAAATCAACATAATAGTCATAAAAGTCCAAACTATATCATGTAAGTGTGCAAGAGGTGGTGTGAGCTTTGCCCTTGAAAATGTTGTTGTTCAATTCATTAAGTTAGATGTTCGCTAGAGTTTCTATTTTTAAATATGGAAAAAATTAAATCAACACATTTGTTAATTTGTTAGGTATTTTTTAAGGCAACTTTTTATAAATGAAATGTATTATCTTGAAATCTAATATATTCTTTAATAATTATAAATTACAATAAAATTTACATTAACATAATTTAACATATCCTGTTGAGACCAATTATATCTCACAAAGAATTCAAGAGTCAATTTTCGGTTCAAGTCGATTATAAAAAAATCTTAAAAACCGAATCGAACGGTTCACAAAATTTCGAACCGGACAAAACTGAAAATGACAGAGAACTCCTACCATTCATTATACCAAATACATGGAATTGTAAGGGTTAAGGGATTAGACATCTCAAATACCATAGAGATTTAAAAAAAAAAATCCCATACTCAACTCTGGTAATTATACACAATCACAGTGAAATCAAAGAAAACAGATACTAAAATTCAAATTCAGACACACACAAAATAAATGGAGGATGCTACTGATCATGCTCCACTATTTCACACAATGAACATGAACCCAGATAAAACACTCTCATTCCTTCCAATACACAGAGAAAACACAAGCAATCAATTCACAGTAGCAGAGCAAGAAATTAAAAGCAACTATTAATTGCATCAATCGCGGCCAGCTCCACCATGAGAACTACTAGAACCACTCTCTTCTACTGCACTGATCAGTTCCACAGCAGCGCCAGCATCATTACTGGTATTGCCAGCTCCAGGATGGCTGGACTGAGTTTGATCATCAGCAGGAGCTGTAGCAACATTTCCTTTGCTTTTGCTGCGTTTACCAGATTTCCCGTGGGAATGTGAAGATCTCTCTGATCCTTCATCACTCTGGCTCTCTTTCTTCTTATGACCAGGAATACAAAAACACAAGCTCTTGTACTTCATAGCCGACTGAAACTGAATTACCACCAAAATCTCTCATGCAGCATCACCCTTATAAAAGAAGGCAACAATCTTTAATTACTAGAACTGTTGCTTAGTTAGTGAGCATCAATAACAGTTCAAAGACTAGAAGAATTTTTGGCAACACTTTTTCTTTTGTAATCTTATCCTCCTCCGAGAATTGGCCCCATTGCTTACACTTTGTCACAATTAATTTCAATCAATACATAAACCATGATTGCAAGCCAACATATACAGAACCCCAACTCTGTTTCTGTCAAATCATTTATATATTTAAACAGTCCAGTACAGTATAGCTAAGATGTATGCCACAAGTTTGGTTAAAACTAGGTTATATTAAAATGCTAATTTAGAGTTGTAGCTATAATAATACTCCCAATAAAGGTGCCTTAAAAAAGTCCACAGAAGATTTGAGTTTGATTTCGATGAAGAAGAATTACATAGCATGGATCACGGAGAATTGGATGCCAACTACCAATAATTTTACAGTTGTCACCTCTTTGCGTGTGCAGATGTAGTGACATCACTAGTGAACAAGCTGGGTAGCAAATAAATCATAGTGGGACATAATATATCATTGATGGCAATTTCAGCTATAAAGTTAGTAGAGGAATCTCTATCTCAAACACTACAATGACCAAATTCTCACATTTTGATCACACTTAAATTCTGTAGGTGGTATTGGTCCTATCAGATTCCGAGCCTCTTAAGGGTCTCTCCTCTTAAACTGGAAACTGGGACTATTTATTTCAGTGGTTTCATGCAAATCAGATAGATTTCCAGAAATTTATGCAGTAGAAAGCCGACCAAAAACAATACAATGCAGCCTAATCTCTCCTCCAGTAACCTTATGAATGGTAAATTTTCATATTATGCTCAAACGATTTCTGTTACAAAACGAGAAAGGTTGTTTACCAATGTTTTCAAACCCTAACTGTAGCAATAGAAGAAGAAACTCAATCTCATCAACATTCATCAAACAATGGCCAAGCAAATTGAAACATGTTACACATTACATCTGCTGGTCGCACAACAGTATCCATGCCAAATGTTGACACATAAGTGCCCTCTTTGATCATTGTACAGAGACGGAACCATCTTGCCTCATTTTGATTAGACTGCTTTCAATATTTCGTAGCACTGGTTTATAGCTGCAAATATTGTGAATAAAATTATCATTGAAGCATCTTGCAAGGGAAATAATTTTGCACACCAAAAATCATAAGCAATTAGTTTAGAGAGAAAAGAAAGAGAGAAAATGATCAGGCAGTAGATCTTACAGGCGTGCAAGACCATTATAAGCTTGTGTGGCTTGTTGAAGTTGTGCTGAGAGCTGCAATACCTGAGCTGATAGTGCCTCCGCTCTACTCTGTTCTTTTGAAAGTTGCCCCTATAAGTAAACACAACCATGATAATAAAGATTAGTATGATAATTACACACAACATTATTTTAAAAATACTGTTACAAATACAAACTCTACATTTATACAAACTACTAGACAGTGTTATATCATCACCACATATTTAATATTTTCATGGGCGTAAATAAAAATTCACGAGTAAAACAATAAATAAATTATTCGTGACATGTGTCAACAATATAACTTTATCATGTCAGTTTATTTGAAAGAGTTTGCATCCCTACCATTATTCTTATTTTGAACCGACTAATCAAATTAACAGGGTATGTACTGAAATCCTTTTAGGACAAACATCGTTTTTGGAAGAACAAAACTTCCTAATGTGATAAACTAACCTTGAGGGAGAGAAATTCAATTGTATATGCCTCTGAACCATTCTGACCAAAAGTATCCTTAGAAGGTTCTGATGAGCCTCCTGGGATATCCTTATCATTCATAGACACTAAACTAGCCTGTTCTCCTCTTAACTTATCAAGAATTCCACGAAGTTTCTCATTTTGCTTAAGACAGTCTTTAACCTGCAAAGTAAAAAACCCTGCATTTTATTAGATCTACGTATCTTCACAAATGTGGCAATTATTGAAAAAATAATGTCATCTTCCACAAAGACTAACGAATAGAGCATATGCATAAGCAATGATCATCCACAGAGCAGAGGGAAAAAAAAAACTTAATTAACTTCAGTTGAGCCAGAGGTTTAAGACTACAGTAACAAGTTAATGGATAGCTATGAAGATGTGGAATGTATACCAACATATGAACTGAACTGAGGCACAGTTGTAACTAAATATGGATATACTGTTCAAGTTGAAAAAGATATATTAATTGATAATTGTTTAGTTAAGTTGATATGAAACCTGACATGCCACAATTTGCATTCTAATTGAAAAAAAATGCAAAAGAGGTACATTGTCACCCCTAATTTACAAGCTGATTCTGACAAACATTGACCACAGACAATTACCTGATTCTCCCAGTGCTTTGCTATGCTCATTGCCTCTTGATAAGAAGATGAGAGATTAGAGTTTTCTTCAAAAAGTTTCTCTATCTCTGAAGATTGGTTATCAATCTGTCAAAAGAATTAAAGAAACAATGTACTTTGCCTTAAGCATGTAAACTGACCACAATAATCATCTTGAACAGACAAAGTTAACCAAGCAAGCACTGACTGTACCTCCATCAGAAGTTTTTGTCTGCTAGTCTCCAGTCTCTCAACCACTACAGCCACATCATGCAATTGCTTTTCAAGTTTTTCCTTGTCTTCCTGCAAAACAGCAAAATCGAAAACATTAGCCACTGGACTTATGGCAGTGCATAAATAGTGATCAAGCATCAGCATCAAATAAACAAATAACATAAAGTGAAGAAGTGATGTTGAGATGCTAATGCTATAGCAGACTGTGCTCATGGTATATGAGCCAAAAAAACAAACAAATAAGACATTCACTTGATTGCTACCAGAATTGTTATTTTGACTTTCAAAAAAGACATCAATGATAGTAACTTACCACTGAAAATGCTTTCTGAGCAGTTGTATTTGAAACTTCTTCTGCATTACAGAGGGAGGATTAGAGAATTGAAATCAACAATTTAAACATAAGAGACATTGAAAAGGCCACAACACAAAAATTTAACATATGCCGGGCATCTATTAATCTATTTTTTTAAGAGTTTGAGGAACAGTTCTATGCGATTGAATTTACAAGATAGACCAAAACAATGTTAAAATAGACAGCATCTGGTTTGCTCGCACAAAAGGTGCACATCACATAGAATGATCCAGGTATATAGAGAATATGTAATTATAAGAAGTCATCACAACTAGAAAACTTTAGAAAGTAATACCCGTGGACTTTCTGGAGATTGCAGCAAGCTTCTCTTCCAGTACCCGCTTTTCCGACATAAGCAAAGAAATTTGGGCTTGCTCTTCTGTCAACTGTTGTTGCTCTTGCTGCCTCAAAACTGACTCTTGCTATAGATTTCAACCACCATGAGATTCCATAAACAAAAGCAACAAAAGAAAAACGAAAAAGAAGCCAACATGCATGGTCTAACCTGTAATTCAGATTTTAAAGTAGCCAACTCCTTTTCTAAGGATTGGATGTGAGCTGGTGAAATTCCCATAGATGTAATTGCACCAAGAGAGCCATCCATTGCCTGTTGCTGTAATGAGTTTAGTTCTGCTCTCAAGGCTGCTGCATCTTCCTCAGCCTATTAAAAAGGTAAAAATAAGATTAAAAACTGCAGAAGCATTACATCAGGAAAAAAGTAATTACTTGCATACTCGATATTGCTCTTCTTCTGCTTCCTTCAAATGTTTCTTCAGTGTACGGAGTTGAGCTGAAATATCCTCCTACACTAAAGTATTAGAACTTGTCGGTGATGAATAAAAAGAAATGCAAGAAAAATGTGATGTGAAACCACAGAAAAAAGGTTCAGATGGCAAATACCCGTGCAACAACAGCTGCATCTTTCTCCATTGCAACATCCTTGAGAGCTTTTCTCAGAGAGGGTACAGTGTTTTGTTCCTAAAATTTGCCACAGGTGAACAAAAAAATTAATAAGCAAACCGGTTATAAGGTTATTTTAGAAATTTTAAAATTCATATCAAATGCCTTGATAGTACAGGCAGTTAAAGAAGATTTCAAACACATACAGAAGAAAAATGGGCAAGTTTTCATTGTAAATGCTAAATACTAATCCAGTGTAGCCATGTGGTGTCATCCGTTTTCTAAAATGTTCCCTTCATTTCTCACGTTACTATTATATGAAGTACGAACACACAAAAACCTTTCAACTTCATCTGCATATCATATAGGTGCATGCTAAAAGCTAAAGCTTCATACACCAGTCATAGAAGGAAAATCATTCTCCTATGTTATTCCTAATTCTCTGCCAATTCAAGGAATGCAGCAGAAACACAGAGTAAACAACATTGACTGATTTTGTTACATTAAATATCATTACCCAAAAGAGTTTCAACCCTCAAGAAAATGTACAGTATGCTCATCATCAATAATGATTCCAAGTGCTAATGCATGTGGGATGCAACAAAATATCAAGATTGAGTTCACTAACCAAATCTTTTAACCTTTTCTGAAGGGCTTCATTCTCATCTTCCTTTGTTTGAAGCTGAATAAAAAACATAACAACTTTTTCAGCAACGGTAACTAACAATATCTCAAGGACTCCTTTGCCCATAACTCCAACATAAAAGGGAAATGTGATAATGATAACAATACCGTTGATGATAAAATGTTGTTTTTCTCATCCAGTTCTGCATTCTTCTTTTGCAAGTCTTGTAGCTGAGATACCAAGCCACTAACATCGGTCTACGCCAATAATCAACATAAATAAGATTCTAAATTAACAATATGACGAACGCAAGACAGTAATATCCCATTACTGAGCTGTTTAAAACTCTGAACTCTGAAGGGTTAAAATCGCATAAGAAATTTAAAATCTAATATTAAATTTCTTTCTCAAATTCATAGACAAATAATATAACTAAAGATTAATAATTACGAATCCAAAATTAAAAAGAAAAAAAAATTACCTCTGAGAGACGATTTCCGCTCTCCGATTTTCTCATTACAGAAGCATCTACTCATAAATAAGAAATGAAAATCATTCTTTAATATAGCATCAACATGATAATAACAATTAAAAATAACTAGAAAGAGAATGAATTATCGAAATTGAAAACAACAAAAAGGAAAAGAGCGAGACCGATAAAAGGACTTGAAGAAGATTTGGACAGATCCGGTCCAGAAGATGCCTTGCTCAGTCTCTCTGCGGCTCGCTTTTGACGAATCTCTTCCAACTAATTCAATAAAAGCAAAAACAAAAGTTCGAAAAAAGAAATTTTCCGAAGTAAAACATTAAAATAAATGGAAAAAAAAAGGTTTGATAGTGATATGATGAAACCAATACCGTTCGTCGACCTAATGATGCATGATGGGAGTCCATGGTAAGAGAATTAACGAATCGCAGAAAATGATTTTCCCTCTGTATTGTCTCTCTGCAACCCCTTTGGAACGGAACGGGAAGGCAAAATGTAAAATTCCCAAAATAATCTTATTACACTAAAAGTAAATTATCCATTGAAAAGGTCCACCAAAAATGTCGACTGTCTGGGTGGTGTAGTCGGTTATCACGCTAGTCTCACACACTAGAGGTCCCCGGTTCGAACCCGGGCTCAGACATAATAATTTTATTATTTTTCCCAATAAATATTTTCACCCGTTCGAGCCTGTCTAGTTGTGGGTTGAACTCAAAACAATTTTCCTCTTGACTTCAATCCAATTACCTTCAGATTAAATCTCTTAAAAAGATACAAACATCTTGTACAAATATTTACTTAATGATTCCATAATCAAAAGTTCTCGAGAGATCAATAATTAAAGCATTTCCAAGGGAAATCACTGCCCTCAGATACCAAACTACAAAGCAACACAAGAGAGACTGGCTGGCGGCAAGCAGATAACTCCAGTGCTATGGGACATTTTAGCTACTTCGTTAAATAGTCGTAGGATCATTAATCACTCCCAAGAAATCATCCTTTATCGTGCCGATGCAGAACTGCAGGATATGCCAAAAGATAACATAAGCAACTTGCATACATTGCTAAATATGATAACTCTGCCTAACTACAATGCTGAAAGAAATTTACAATGCTTATTCACCTACAGGTTTAAATACTTTTGAAGTTGTGAAATTTCAAATCTCAAGTTCCATATATAATAGACTCTCCAGCTAAAAGTTTCTTCATATACAAATCTAATTTTGGGGTTCAGCCATTAAGAGAACTTCCTAACCATTTTAATCTATGAAGAACAGAAAACAATCATAAATAGGGATAGTGGGAAAAATGTGAAATATAACCATTTATGCATATAAAAATGTTAAGAGATAGTGAAACTGAAACACATAACCCTTCATTTTCGTGATGCAAGCAGTTAAAAACTGTTCATAATTATTATAATCCACTCTACAAAAATTGAAACAATTGATGCATTGGCACACAGTTAATCAGGTCCCAAAATCACGTGCCACAAAATATATACTGCAGTGAGTTTTAAATTAGTTTTCATCAATTACTTCATCAAGTGATGTTTTCCAATTGCACCGTTTCATCATGAATAAACACTTGAAGAATAATTCACAATGATGCATGTGGTGGACAGAATGGCTACTGCATGGAAATGACCAGTCAAGAGTTTGAATAATCAGGTTAAACAAGATAAGGGCATACAATTTCAGTGGCATCTACTCTAGTCCCAATTATCTTTAATCGAACCTCACTGTCCTTTTGAATCTTCACCTGCAAAAAGCCCAAGAGATCAGTTTCAAGCTTATATTTGTAAAACTAGAAAATCAACAATGATTTTTGTTTGGAAATAAGTTGAAACTGAGGCATACTGATCCATCTGATGTTGTATAATTTGGCATATCTCCAGACTGGAACTCCATATCATCCGGTATCAACTGGAAAAAATAGTAACACAATCAAATCCAATGTCACAAATCACACATGCAATTCATCAAACCAAATGAACATGGAGACAGAATCCATGCACACTGAGAAAAAACCAATATAAGATAAAAGGTAATTCACAAGACATATAACACCAACATTGATGACGTAAATTAAAGTCCCATGAGAATGATTTTCTTAAATTCAGACAATGTTGGACCCATCAATTAACCCAAATATTGTTAGTGTAACACATCCAGACAGACGAATAATCACAAGTATTCTTGTGCCCATCTCATACAACACACATGGCATTCATCCTTTATCCCCAAATGGGGTGGTAGATATGTGAAGTGAAAATACTAAAGTCAAACTACTACAAATTTACTTTTAACTTTTAACTTTTAGAATAAACTTTCACTTTACATGCTGAGAAAACAGAGAAAACACATCAAATTTATCCATACTCCATTTTGGAGATGCCCACAAAAAAAAAGGGCAAAGTTTTGATACACTAATATAGTGGTATTTTCAGCCTTCTTATTCTTATACAAAGCTGATAAAAGAGAAAGAAGATATGGGATTACACAACCCTCCCTACAAAACCTAAATCTCCACATAAAAACAGAAAACTTGAAAGGTATCAAGAGATTAATTAACATCATTCATGCCAATCCTTGAGTAAAAATCAGAACTAAAGAGATCTTACATGGTTTGAAACAAAGATTTGAACAGGTCCAGCCTCAGCGAAAAATCCCATCTGAAAGAAACGGTTGATAAAACATGGAGTTCAGCATTGGGTACATGAACATTAATCGAATAAACAATTTCACTCATTAAGTATAGAGAATAAAGAGGGCATGTACCTTGTTTACCATGGTAACAACAGCTTCTAAGATTTCCCCTTTAAAGGGTCTGAAAACAACACATTGGTACTTCACTGGAAATGTCACAAACCCCGTCCCATCCCGAATCAGCCCTTTCCCGATACTTTCCACTCCCGTTATTGCCACAACAAATCCATGCCGACCACTACACAACTCCTCATTAGCAAGTCCATGCAATTAATTAGTAGTTCATATCGACGAAAATAACATTTTTCTGTTTGCAAACACAGCACCTTTTGGAGACTGTCAATTGGAAATCACAATTTTTTTGGGACTCCTTACAATTTTAGCCAAAGTATGGTGTGATCAAACGATCCTCAAGTTACAAATTCTAACCGCCATGATACTGGTACAATTTACTTTTTGACAAAAAGCAAAGAGAAATTACTAAGTCCAATTAATATAGTGATTTCCTTATCCGACAAGCAAACCTCTGTTATATTTTGTTTACCACTGAGAAACACCATGGTGGTTGCAGCAGCTCATTTGTAAGACGTAGAGAATGAAAAAAATTAATTAATATATCTAAACTGGGTGTTAATACTCGACATACATAAAGCTCCTCTTCTAGTTCATTTAGATGAAGTTAGACGAATTCGCAGAGATCTTAGGAATGAGAAAACGGAGGCCCATCTTCACAGCAGGCCCTATCCCGGACGCGACAAATGCCATTACCAGTTACCGGAAAGCCTTCAATTTTGAGTTAATTTTAAAGGGGAAAATCGGTGAGATTAAATTGGGCTTCTCGTTAAGTAATTGACATTAAAGAGATCTCGGTCAGATAATAAAAATCCCAAAAGACGAAGAGACTCTAAACAGACAGCCATACTTTTTCGTTTGCTTTTCACCATTAAAAATAGACGAGAAAGGAAACAAAAAAAAAAAAATAATTGAAGTAACCTGCAAGTGCCTTCGACATCTTTCATGAGCTTGGAGACGAGGTGTTCGCGAAGATTACGACCAAAGTGGCGAGGATGCAGTTGCATGTTTCGCTCCAATACTATGTGGAAGAACATCTTTGGTTTTTCTCTCGTCTCCGAGAACTTCCAGCTTTCTGGTCGAATCGTACTTCGGTCCTCGATTGACTAACCTCCGACAGTACCATTTAAATAGGGAAGTTTGCTCTAAACGGTGAATAAAGCTGCGTTTCAATTATCAATAGCGTTAACCCAGTTAAACGACGCCGTTTGCAGTCAACACTAGACAAGCCGCCATATTTATTGGAAATTATTTATTTACTACTTTCGCTTTGTTTCATTAATGGGCCATTTATGGGCCCCTAAGAGATAAAGTAGGCCGATTGGGCTAACAGGTCATCAATTTCCTACTTGCTTTGGTTAACGCCGCTTGTCCCTTGAAATACTTGCTAATCACAAAAGTCTCAAGTATTTTTCAATTAATGTCACTCAAGTCCTTTAACAAACCTTTCTTTAACTCTCTTTTATCATCGTTAAGAACAAGTTAAAAATATATTTTTGCACATTATAAGAAAAAAAATAAATAAATAAATTATTATTTTTCTTTAAAACAATACTTCACTCGACTAATCTTTTATATAGATAAGTTAATTCTTTATATTTTTAGTTAATATCAAAAATATTTTTTTCAAGTAATTTTATGTTTTTATTTATAAAATTAAAACAAAATATTTTACTAATTATGTCATTAAAATAATATTTATTAAAAGATGATAAAATAAAAGCGTTGTCGATGATAATTTAATGTGTCTTTTATAAACTTAATTTCAAATAATCATACCATACGTATAAACAAACTAATAATTTTAGAGATTAATTGAATTAAATATATAATAAGTATACAAAAAAAATAATATAATAAAATTAAATTTTAATTTATATACTGAAATAAAATTACATAATTTTTATTTTTATTTTTTTATAAATTATAATAAATTAATAGAATAAAATATGTATTTATTTATAATTTATCATATGTGTGCGTGTAGATGCACACGTGCGAGTATCAGAGTCCATGCATTATACAAGTGGCTTCACCTTAAAGATGTTATTAAATGATAAAAGATATTTTACACTTCGTTATAAGATTCATATATTATGTTAGACATTGAAAAATTGAGGACTTTAGTGATTAATATGAAAAATAGTAGGGACTTATCTGGCTAAATAAAATATATCTTGATCTGAGTGTTAGTGACGAAATTTCTTGATTGCCCTTTCATTGTTAGGGAGGAGAGTTGATGGAAATTTGGTTGAAGGGCTAAGAATGTTTTGAGTGAAATGGTAGGAATACAAATAAGTATTAATAGACGAGCGCCACTGTTTTACTCCATGTCATATGTGCTTAAAACAAGAAATGAAACGGGATAATTTTAGCGAAGAAGGCAGATAGCAAAATATTATTGCATTGCTACTTCATAGCCATAGGCTTTTAGCAGTCGATAACTACACTACGTAGGTACACAGACAGGACTTGTTCTTCACTTATTAGCAAGAAACTGCACAGAGCATATTATATATAGTTGTTTCATATGATCTCGTAGGAGACCTAATAAGATTCAAACACTGATTGCTGGCAGTTTTTTGTAAGGCTGTGGAGGATATTGTCTTGGCGAAGGAGGTGATGTCACGTATGGAGTTGGAGGAGAAGGGTGTTGTCGAGGAGGTGGTGGATACCGTCCATAAGGTGGCGGATGTCCGCGGGAGGGTGGTGGTGGGTGCCTTTGAGTGGGCGGAGGACACCTAGGAGAAGGTGGTGGATATATCTGGGTGGGCGGTGGAGTATATGGTTGAGTTAGTGGTGGATATCTAGGAGAAGGTGGCGGATATCTTGGAGTTGGTGGTGGATAACTAGGAGAAGGTGGGGGAGAATGCGATGGTGGCGGATATCTTGGAGTTGGCGGTGGATAACTAGGAGAAGGTGGGGGAGAATGCGATGGTGGCGGATATCTTGGAGTTGGCGGAGTATATCTAGGAGAAGGTGGGGGATATGTTTGAATGGGTGGTGGGCTTGGAGAAGGCGGAGGATAGTGGGATGATGGTGGTGGCGGATAGCCATGAGATGGTGGAGGATAGCCATGAGAGGGTGGTGAAGGATGGCCATGAGACGGTGGAGGATGATGCTTACAGCAGCGAGGTGTGTGTATGCGAGTGGGCGGAGGATGGCCGTAGATTGGTCCTTCCAATTGCAGCGGTGCTGCGCGAGAATCTGTTAACTCTGACGCTGAAATATCTCCAAGACCATGACCATCCAAGGCAGAGGAAATGGTATTGCTTTCACTTGCAACCAACAGTAGCAGGAAAATGTGCACAAATAAAGCAACAAGCATCTTCATTTTCATCCGCTAGCAAGCTAGGGTTTGATGATGAAATGAAGAATGAACTAGAACAGTATAAATAGACTAGGATTTTGTTTGTCACTGGGTAGTATGCAATATCATATAACCATAAGAAAACTTAAATAGTTGCAGAGTTCACGGGTTAAAGCACACGAACATGCAAACCTGTAGTATGCATGAGCTTCCACGCCAACCAACCTACTAAAGCTGGTCGGTTCATTTACATATCATGTTTCTAAGTATGGAAGAGAGCTTGGATCCAGTGACAAAGCCAAGTTTGACATTTCAAGTTTAGAATGACGTTAAGGTTATCAGTAAGACTGAAAGGTCTACAGTGTTCTTTGAATGCTCCGAGTGAAATAAGAGTTCGAACTTGGAAATTCAAATAGTGACATGTACCATGTGGCTTGTGAGGTCGCCAGAGATTGACATTATCTAACACAGAATTCCAACACAGTAGTGTTTCTTAAAGACTACTAAAATCAATCCTTTATTTTTTAATTCAACGTTAAATTTAATTTTTTAATTTAATATTAAATTCAATAAAAAATTTCACACTTCAAACACTCAAAAGCCCTCAAAACTTAAGACAGCCTTATCCCAATATATGTAATTGAAAACTTCTGATATTCAAAATGCTAGAGAGTCTGTTGTATTGTAAACTAACCCAGAAATTTGTAATTCATGCAGGTTTGATTGTACCATGTTCGGCATTCCATTACAAGCCTTGCATTGGTACGAGGAAGACACCTTCCAGGACCGCCGGCCTCTGTTTCAGCTTTCACGTGAAAATAATTTCTGTACCACTGCTGATAGTAAAAAAGCATTCAGATTGTTCTAAATCTAGAAGTAGAAGCAATCGAAGCACAAAGCAAAACAGAGACAAGTAGAGGGGAATCAACGTTGAATAACAGAATCGGCCATAGGGTCTATACTCTACAAAGAGCAGTTATTTACAAAAACATTATCAATATACACGGCCATCAAAATTTCCGTGTGAAAACTTAAATTTGAAAAAAGAAAATGAATATCCCGGCCTTGCTTGCCGCCCTATGAAATAGTTAGCCAGTACCACACAACAGTTTTAGCAAATAAATTATGCCCTCAGCATTTTACGAGCATGATCATCTGCAACTTCTGGTATTGAAGGAGATATAAGAAAAACCAGGATTATCTTTGAATGTTTTTCCTCAAATCACAAATGGACTGCAAGGAAAGAACCAGACATTAGAAAACAATAAGAAACCCATTACTGACCGATAATTTCAATATTACATGTACAAACATTTCCCAAGGCCCAGCTTTCAATCACACAGTTGTAACTGATACACAGGAGTGTTTAAACATCCCACAAAATTCAGATGGCTTCCCTTCATTCTACACAGCATAGAGAAACTGCAATAACTTTTGGAAGGAACAACGAGCTATTGGATGCTTTTTCCAAAAAGTACTTTTCAAGAAAAATGTTTTTGCTCATAAGCATTCCCTACAAAGGCATTCAGAAAGCATCTTACATATTCAAGCAAATTTCAGTATCCATCTCCTTTCATTGAATTATGTTTCAGAAGATCAGTGATGACCATGTTTTTGTAACAAAAAAAGCAGCATGGAACTTACATTAGCAGTTTTAAGATGTAACTGGAACAGTAATCATTGTCTCTTCTTCATGTGAACCTTGGCTTTTTATCTGTAGGCTTAAGAATTTGAAAAGAGCACATTAAGCTGTTGTCAACACTCATCATTGCACCAGCATTATCAAATTCACCACAATAGTTGGGGGCAGAAAATATTGTAACAAGTTTTCTGTCAGCAAAGAATTCGTACCCATCTTCAACGACCTGGATGAATAAGCATCATGGTAAGCGGCATGCCTCACAAAAAAATAATAGAAAATTACATCTCACTAACCTGATGAGCACGGCAAACCAGGTCCATATCATTCTTCATCAAAAACTCAGACACTGCATCTGGCCCAAAAGTGTATGAGACTCCCCGATCATTCATTCCCCAGCCCTTAACATCTTGAGCAGGATCTGACCAAAGCAAATCACATAGTAAACCAGAATCTGGAACATCAGTTGGACGTGGTAACTTCCTAATCTGATCCAAGTTCATTAAGTCAGGGGAAAGGCCACCATGCATGCAAAATATCTTGTCATCAATGAGAGCAGCCACAGGAAGACAATTAAAACAATCAGTAAATATTTTCCAAAGTCTCACATTGAACCGCCGTTTACATTCATCATAAAATCCATAAATTCGGTTAATAGAGGCACATTCATGATTTCCTCTTAAAATAAAAAAGTTCTCAGGGTATTTGATTTTGTAGGCAAGTAGAAGGCATATTGTTTCCAAACTCTGCTTTCCAC